>JARVJO010000002.1:21095035-21127464 GCA_031762555.1 Cynodonichthys magdalenae | reverse complement strand
AAAACACAGACAACCTCTGTAATTATTACAAATCACCTGGGGTCCCTAGATAATACTTATCCCGTCAGAATAGGGCTAAAGAAATGCAATTCACTTCATGTTACGGGAATAACAGGAGACGCCGACAGCGAGAGGAGGGTCCAGCGTCTAAACTTTTTTGCACATTAGAGAAAGTTTTTTCGAATCAGGCCGTTTCCATTCACCTTTTCTAATGCGATACTTCAAAATGTGAATTAAAAAACGTTGATGGAAACTTTAATGACACTTGTAGCAGAATGACTTTGTCTGTCAATCAAGAGAAACAGGGCTGAGCCAGTTGTTTGATTGGCTGGTTCTTTACTCAGACAAAGTAATCACATACTCATCACGTTACCCCTTCTGGCTTTTACCACCATCTTTCCCCTCAAAACTCCATAATTTTCACATAAATTAGTACTCAAGCCCAATGCTGCATTGTAAGTTTTAGAAAGCTGAAATCTGTTTAAGGTTGATTTGTCTTATTCAATAAATGGTTTGTAAATCTCAAATCATATGTCTTCTCAGTCCTCTCTGTCCAAAATATGAACATATTAGTTCTCAAGAGTGTTCTTTATCCTTGAATTGTAGGTGAGAAGCCAAGTCTTGTTCTGAAGACAAAGGTCCAGCAGTGTACAGATCTGGTCTGGGGTTGTTTAAGTCATTCACTTGATTAAGTTTTGTTCTAACAGTTTCCACTGCTGGTGAAGTGAAAAGTGAAGTCACATCAAGTAATCAAATGGTTCCTCATGGAGTCAGCTTCAACTGTTGAAGTTGTGTATTTCCAGTAAGAGGAGCTAAAATACCAGCAAGATATTTTGCTGTATGTTTTTGTCACCAAGTTACTGCTGCTTACAAAGTGTTTAAGTAGTAAGCTGTGGGATGGAAGGCAGCGGGTGATGGGCATTCCCTTAAATATAAATGCAGGAAGTTGCGCTTCCTTTTTCAGCTCACTGTTAAGCAAGTCCTAACAAAACAAGTAAAAAAATGAAGTAACTTAGGAATTATTCTGATGAAGTAGTTGTTAAAAAAACATTAAGTTACCATTCAGGAAACCATTCTGAATTTTAGCTTTGGGTCCCACTGGGTCGACTGAATACAGCTTGTTAGTTTCAATAGAAAGAGGTGAGAAAAAGAACTGAATTTCAAGTAGGTCCAGCAGGGAGCCTGAAGCTATTGGGGATGTGTAAGCCCGGACAATGACCTCAACCCCAAACAAGAAGCCAACAGCTCCTCAAATCATCAACCTGCTGGGTTCAGAGAGTGGTGCACAAAGACACTCAGAGACATCAGTGCCCTCTCAGCGACTACTTTCCCCCACTCTTCAATGACACTTCAACATCTCTTACAGTATATTACAGCAGCTCTCAAAGTCCCCCATTTTAAACCGAAGCAACCCACAAAACCTAAAAGCATTTTTTATAGGAGGAAAACAGAAATTAGGCATAAGTTATTCAATAATAAGACCACCAGTAATTTGTGAAGCACCTTGACCAGCTCGCCTACATAAATAATGCATCAGGCTTCCATTTCAAAGACGGGTGGTGGGAGGGACTGAATGAAAACACTCAGTCCTTTGGTAAACCATGCATCTCTAGGGAGGTCTTCCTATGTTGGAAGCATGGACCCAGGGGACTTGGCCACCACCTGGGGCAAACAACAGACGCCACATCCCAGGAGAAGACGGAGAAGAGAATAGTGACTGTCTAGAGAATATGTGACATGATATTTAATGACCCAATCTGTGGAACATGAATCCAGAGTGAACAAGAGACTGATAATAAAAAAATGTGTCAGAGGGGAAAGTCAAAGCAAGCTGCTCCACCATCTGTGTATGTGCCACGTGTCATGAGAAGATCGTGGTTATTTTTTATTATTATTACTGAATCAATATTTTGGTTACCATGTCTTATGAAAAGTATTTTCACTGTCCAGATCTTCCATTTCTTTTACAGACCCAGAATTGTTGAGAAAGTACAAAGTTGTACACATTTTGCTCAAACCTTGAATTTTAAGTCATTCTCATGAGATGATATCGCAAGATGCCATGTTCAGAGTATGTGTTGATAACAACTCTCAACTACTTTAGCTCATCATCTGTGAAGCTGACTGGGTTATAGCCGTTTTTGTGTTGCTAATGTAGAATAGCTGTGGTAGCCAACTTGAATTGGATGGAATTAAACAGTTAATGAATTGTAGATGTACATTTACTGTAGTAATTACTTTCTCCAAGTTTCATTAAAATTTGTTAAGAGACTCATAGGACTTAGAGAGAGTGTTGTGAATAACTCTTAGCAACTACAATACCAAATTTGAGCACAATACCTGTCAAATTGAATTAACTATTTAATTTTTTTTAAATTAGTTGGCTGTTCTGATCATCTTGATGTGGCATGGCTCCAAAAGTTAATCACTTGTAGAGTTTGGTTCCTGTGTAACTTTCATTAAAATCCACCATGTAGTTGAGATGAGATAGTTTGCTAACAGACACAAACACAGAGGCAAAAACTTTATCAGCTGCCTTTGCCTTTTGGCATCAGGCGATTGGTTAAAGAAAAAAACCTGCATCAGTTTACAGATTTGTGTTTATCAAAATATTTTTCTAGAATGGGTTCCTGTTTGACCACTCGATGCAATTCACACTATGAAGAATAAAAGCAAATATCTAAAAGCCTTCAGAAAGATTTTTTTTTTTCAAACACATTATTGTTTAAAAAAATCACAGCAACGTCAGTGAGTGCTGTTTCCTTGTTCTTTCAAATAAAAAGTTAACGTCACCATCGCGCCCACAAAGTCTGACTCATCTACCCCCAGGCAAACATCTCAAGGCTCGATTCAAAAAAGGAAGAAAACTCACGCATATCATCAGTCGCTTGAGATGTTTTACATTTAGGTGCCTGCTGGCTCTGACTGTTTGCAGTCAAGATCAACACAGCAGCTGTGCAATTATGATTACATGCATATGCTGTTTCTTTTTTAAAAATCAAGAAAAAAAAAGGCCAGGGATCAGACTTCAGAGTGGAAAAATCCTAAGCTGTCAGGTCAAAAGCCGTTACAGTGGGAGTAGGAGTAGCAACTACTGCTCCAAGTTCCTGTTTAGGTGGGGGAACGGTCAAATCAGGCCCATGAAAAGTATGTGTAAGCTCAAACAAAAACCTGACAACACTTACTTTTATGGTACTGGATCATTAAAAGCGGTTTTAATGTGAGGAAGAACCTGGTGAACAAGCTCAAACTGATTGGTTTGGCCCCAAGAAAACTCAAATGAAAGCAGAAACTACAAGCCTCAAACAACAGATTGGCAGCCTCTGATAGGCGCAGGCAGATGGTTTTTTTTTTTTCTGTGTCAGATCAGTTGACTCTTGCAGCCATCCGATTTTTAGAAAGTACAAAAATCTCTACAACTCCGTCCATTTTACACGCTGAGTTAAAATTTAGTAGATGCTTTGAGTGATACACGACACATGCCCTAAGAACTAATCGATCATGCAAGGTTGCTTATGCTATTGTAATATTGCATGCCATTGTGCATAAAACAGGCATTTAGCTAGAGGGGCGTCCTGTATGGAGCACTGGGTCGATCTTTGGGTACACCAAGATTTAACAGACATTTTTGTCCGTAAATTGTTTTCCCCCTACGTCAATTTCCTAAACTTTCGTAAACTTTGTAAACAGTGTGGGGGTGACCACGTTTATTTTATGAAGCCAGAAGAAGACACGAAGAATAAATTGCGCCAGCTTGGATAGAAGAGGTGGGTACCAATTTTACAGCTTCAGTAGCTTCTGTTTCCAACTTAATTTCGCAAATTTTCGTAAGCTTCTTATGTAGGAGGGGGACTGGTTTTAAGTGTCAACCCCTTCTTCAAAAATCCTACGTAAATGCCTGGTATAAAATTTCCAATGTTTGATCCATCATTTCTCAGCATAGGGTAATTTTAATTTATCACTCTGACATGAAAAACGGCAGGTGATGCACATTTTTTTAATTTACATTTGAATTTATTTGTTCAAAATATATTGAGTGCCATTTGGAAAAGTACTGGTAATTGAATCTGAAATGTTTTAAGAGATAAACAGAAAAGTGTTTCTGTCTATTTGTCATTTATACTAATCAGAAATAGAAAAGGTGAAACAAAACCTACAAGTACAAATAGGACAGGCTGGATAACACTATTAAGTGTTTAAACCAGTTGTCATGTTCAATTTATTAGTCACAGCCACAAAGAGATGAAGTTATAAAGCAAAAAGACATTTAAAAAGACTCCAATAAGCTACATAAATTTTAGATGAGGAACCGAGCATTTCTTTTCAGCTAACAGCTCTTACTAGAGGCTTCGTTTGATTCTTGGCTGACAGGTGCCAAGGATGAAGCTTTCAGACTCATTAACTGCCCACTCAGAGTCGGACAGAGACAGGAAGTACTAAATGTTCACATGTTTATCCACTCTCAGAAGAGCCTTTTCCATCTGCCCACTCGCTCTTGTGTCTGGCTCTTTCCTCTTCCACCTACACTCCCACGCTTTCTCTTTTGTCACCGAGGTGAAGAATATTACCTGCTGGCGTTGTGAACTGCACCACGAAACAGTAGCCCAAGGCTGATAGCGCAGGAAAAACACCCAGAGCCAGGCCGTTTTGCTCGCACTCTTCATGGGTCTTCTCCTCCTACTGAGTGATGGCCAAAGAATACCGTATGTATAAACAGTTCCACTCTCAGCTTTTCCACAGGGGAGTCATTGAGAGGAGGGAATGAAACGGACACTCACTTGCACACCAGAGTGTGAACTTAGGGGGAACTCGGGCATCTCATGCTCCTCTAATTAGCCAAGTGTGTCAAATGGAGATGGAAAACAAGGACTCCTAGCTGCATGAGAAGTCACATCCAGACATGCAAGATGAAAGAGAAGTCCAGCAACATCAGTAGGAAAGAAATAAATCTAAATAAACATCCAACACATATCACCATGGCAGGAATTTTAAACTAAGACCATTTCATGTTGAGAAATATTACAGATGTAGTCGTTTTGGCTAATAACAGTATGCACAATCTAAGGAAATATCGCAAAATATCATGATCAGAATACTATGTGTACAAAATGATTTGGTTACTTCCACGTAAAACTTTAGCTCAAAATCTGTAAAACTGACCAAGTTATAGTCATTTCTTGTATTTTCTAAGGTAAGCTGTCTGTGCTAGCCATCTTGAATTAGGTTGGCTCCAAAACCGTCTGAGCTGTAGCAGTACATCTAATTATTATTTTCTAAAAGATTCTATCCAGTGGTTCATAAAATATTTGACCAACAGAGTTGACTGTAAACAATCTTTAGGCAAAGTCTGCAAAGAAGAGCTTGTGCAATGCTAGTAACACACCAAATGTTAGGTCAGTATCTGCAAAACTGCCATTTATGTATTTTTTTCAGATCAACTGGCTGTGGCAGCCATCTTGTTGTTTGACTGGCACAACAGAGATATACAAACGTGCACACACATAGACAAATGCAAATAATTTGTATCTGCCTTTGGCTTTGGCTTACAACAAATAGTTAACTCAGAATGCCTAAAGGATTTAGTCAGGGAGTAAATTTTGGATCAACACATAGGATAACTTTCAATACACTGAAAAAAAACCAACATATTTTTTAATTGAGACAAGCTTTGGTATGCTCTGGGGAGAAACCCGCCAGGACTGATGCTATCCAAAATGATTTCAAGACCTCCTCATTTCTTTTTATCTACGTCATAGATCCATAGTTGATGGGAATTCTATCGTAAAGCAAGTTTTATCATGCGTCTCGACTGTGGAGACAAAAACAACATATTTGACAGAAAAAACATGTTCCAGAAAACAAATATGACTGTAATCACTCTATATTGTAATGTTGAATAAAACAGAATGAATGATCAACATGTTTTAAAATAAACCACTGAAGAGCCACAGTTTAAGCAACGTCACACATCTGAGAGTTATAATGAACGAAAAATGTGCTTACATTAAATCCAGTCAGCAGATCAGTGAACCCACATTATATTTCTCAAGCTCAATGGACTTGGTGACATCCCAGAAGGTCAGCGTGAAAACAGAGGGGTTGGACAGTCTCTCTTTGCTGTTGAAGCTGCTGTGTGAGTCTTGGCAGCGCAGAGAGTCACAAATTCCAAAGGTTGCAAGCCTAAACACCAATAGTGACGAGTTGTAGCATGAGGGCTCATCCACCCCAGCCCAACAGCCCCCACAGCTGCAACTCAACCCAGCCTCTGACAGCCCGCTGACCCAGCTTATCCTCACTTCCCCCTTTTTTTTTAACCGAGTTCAGTGCTTCCACTAAAAACGCACAGGTGCTTCTGATGCCATTTCTTCAAAAGAAGGGAAAAAAAATAAATCTTGACGTGCTTTACATCCATCATCACACAACTGTCAGCCTTTAACCTGTCAGCTTGGAAGTACGGCACTGAGGCAACCAGACACAGAGGTAATTATTTGGATATGAATAATTTATAGTTTTAAGTTTTCAGCACAACTTCAACTTGTGAGGCTTCACTTATGTCAGAATGAGGCCCCTGTGTTACATCACATGTCTCGAGAAAAAACACAAATATATACATCATATGCAATATATGTACAAATGATGGGCAATGACCTGTGAATGTAAGCATTCAATACACTTCTGCTGAATCAGTATTTGGGAGCAATGAATAATTTTGTCACCGACTTGCTATCAAATCAGATTTGGAAAATTTGATCTTACCATTAAAGGTTACTTTAAGTAAAGCCAATTGCAGCTGTTTTTTTCGATTATCATAAACCCAACAAAAGCTCAAGCTCCAACAGAAATGTTTCTTCGTAGGTGGCTCCGTTGTGTTGTGTAAAATACCAGATTGTGATTCTCAGCAATTAGGGACTTTCTCAGCAGCAAATCACAGCCAGACTGAGGGTTTCTAAGGGGACAGCACATGGCTCTAAAACACTTTGTGGAAACTGGATCAGTGGTATTTAAAGCACCATCAGCCAGAGCAAAACTGAGCACTTAGAGGATCAAAACACTCAGCTTTGTTCATTGCAAAACTGAAAAGAAACTCGCAAAGAATTAAAGGGAGAAAGAAACAGGGTAAACAAAAATCATTTAAGAAAAAAGATGACTATATGATGGTGGTCTCTGAGAACAAAGAGTGTCTGTAAAGCTCTCCTCATGGAAACAAGGCTAAACACCATACATGTCGAGTGTGGTTTGGTGCAGTATGTCTGAAGGACCAGATAGTTTGTGATACTAACAGCCTCAATCATGGGCAAATATTTAGGTCCTGTCGAAAACTCATTCACCTTCATAAGATATGGGTCCCATCCAACAGATTTGTTAATTAATTGCTGGTATCTTAGTTCTAAAACTGGATGCAAATCTGTACAGTATGAACTCTCTACAATGGTTTCCTCCATTGACGTTTTACTTCCAGACCTCTATTTGAAATTGTGCCATCTTTGCGCATCATCAAAAACCATGCCACTGAAACCCAGCTATTGTACTTTAAATCCTTCTTTAAATGTATCTGAGCAAAGAGAAGAAACACTCCATTCTTCAGAGACAAGCTTCACTCACTAGTTTATATCTTTATGAAAGTCACTTACTGCAGAATTATAAACCTACACTCATCTAAAAGCCACAAAATAAGAAGCCTCTGACCTTAACTCCACAATGAACGTTTCTTGACAACTTCAACATAGGGCAGCACATAAAACACTTTTAGTATTCTCAAATTATCAGTGGGTGCTAAAATCCAAAATATCACAAAGCAATGCTTGGATGCAATTAGTAGTTGATTATGTTACATAAGATATAAAGTATTTGGGCAATCAGGTGGACCCTTGCTGTTTAAGATGACCACATTTTAGATGGTGGTGGTTGATGCTAAAGCAAATAGAGTATTAAGAGTCCAAATGACAGATTGAGGAAAACGTGGGTTAATCGCACTTGGCATCACCAATGCAATATTTAACAATACCACTATTGTTTAATATTGTCCAGCCCTGTCTGAGGAATGAGAAAACATTTTTGTTTCATTTCCAATTTTCTAGTCTTAAATTGCAATAGTTGTAAAACATATCTGAAAATTAATATATTTTGTAGTTTTTGATCCAAATCTGCTCCATTTTTTCTTCAAATGGTACCGTTCATCCAATGATTTAGACTTTCCCAAAAAGTCTGCACAGGTAAATACTAAAACCCTGGAAAAAGCTCCTTTCGACACTAATCTCAGCTCTCTCTGGGTAAATACCAGCTGGGAAAGTGTTATAAGTCGAGCCTCACTCATTTCAGTCTGTTTCCAGAGAGGAAACATAAAAAAGATTAACACAGTTCATTATGAGCCTAATACCTGTATCAGCTCTTGTCTTCCAGCGTAATGAGGCTCCTGAGAGCAGATGGAGCAAGCTGTTTGATAAATTCTGTAACAACATCCCAGTCCAAAACAAAGAATCTCTAACAGCACAAAGGTGTTCATACAGCAGGATCATGATAATCAATAACTGAACTGCAGGATTAGATGTTGTGGCACACAAGTCTTCAATGTAATACTAAAAAATATATATTAACAGACAATCTTTATGACAATAATTAAATTAACTCTGCCGATATTTATTTGTAATTTGTTTTCATTGGTGCTTTCAATAAGGGCTAATCAAGAAGCACAATTGGGTTTTTGTAATAGGAGGAGTGGGAAAAAAATAGATAAGATCATTTTTATTTCTCTTTATTTAAAATAAACTTTGTGACACTGACAGTTTGTTACCAAGTCAACATTAATAGCATTCAAATGAGAACCTTTACACTGTCCTGGTTAGAAAGTCAAGCTATACTTAAGTCTTATTAATCAATGCTGATAAAAGATGAAAAAAAAAGTCACTGGTCAAAGAGGACATGGTCCATCCTCCCATCTGCTGCAGCAGCCTGAGCAGGGAGGCCCAGACATCCCTTTTCTCTGCATCTTCAAGCTCTTTTGGGAGGATTCCAAGTCTACACCAGCTGAGAAGCGAAGTCTCTCCAGCGTGTCCCGACTCATCTGCAGAGTCTCCTTCCAGTTGGACACATCTCGAAGGTGTTCAGTGTAGCTCAGCTCCCTCTTCACCACAACAGAGTGCACAACACTCGGGAATCCCCATCGATCCATCTATCGATTCCACTCCCCATTTTCAACATGGCTTTACGTCAATTTTTACTGTTTGTTCGCAGAGCAGGGCAAAAAATCAAACGGCAAAGATTTTTTTACTCACGTTAACAGCAAGTTATTAAAAACCTGTGTAAGTTTTAGAACAAATGTTAATTTATCTTGAACAAAAACAAAAAAATGTTGCTGCTGTTAAAATTGTAAATGGTTAAATAATTGAATGAAAACCATCTAACCAACTTTGTTTAAGCTTGTCTAAAAAATATCCTGGCAAATATTTTACTGCACTTTAACCAAGAAACAACTAACTCATTATGAATAGAAAAAAAACTGAAATGAAAAAAACTAATTTGCAATAAACTGCTTTTAAGTTGAATACACCAGTTTGATAAAACCTATTTAGACAACAATTTGAGACCTAATAAGATTTTTTATTCATCTGTAAAGCATGTAGTCAGGAGTCAAGGATAGGAAGTGGCAGCAACTTAAATTAAAAAAGTAATTTGCATCAGCACAAAGTCCACCCTCTGCTGCAGCCCAGCTCAGGGAGGCAGGGCTGCAGCAGACCCAAATAGAGAACAAGATATGTGGCAGAAGCACAAAAAGAGGTTTCGACCCACCACCTCGCCTTCAGCAGAACTGAGCATGCTCAGTAGATCTGCCAGTGGGCCAGGCTCCCTCTTTGGCCTACTTCTAATAAAACCAATAATGTCATGGAAAGTTTTTTTTTTGTCTTTTTGCTGTGGCTCTGTCAGTGTGTGTGTCTGACTGATGACTGAGTGAAGCTTCACTGCAGGAGCAAAGATTTGATGCATTATTGCTGGATTCTTTGAGGATTTTAACAAAGACACGAAATACAGCTGTTAAAAAGGACACAACAATAACTGCAGCTGGAACAAAACTAACTGGCCTTTAAAAAAAAACAGAAATACAAAGAACTGGTACTGTAAAGAAACATGATGCTGGATCTGTTATACTCTTGTTCCTCAGTCAGATAGCCGTTAGCGTGAGCAGAGACACGAGCCCTCACTCCATTCAAAGCAACTGATTATAGAGGAGATGTCCAACAGAAGTGGGTCAGCTGCAAAACCCAGAGTCCAAGACACAGTTAGAGACAGAAGCTTGTTTAAATGTAGGTCTGTTATTTAAGAAAAAAAAACAACATGGCAGAGTCTTGTGGAGTAAACAGTTAGAGTAAATTAGGTTTGCATGATGTTGCTTTAACATCAGATTAATCCATGTTGTCCGCGTTTCTCTGTCTTCCTTTAATGCTAACACAGTTTAGCATCTCAGTTGCTATCATCTAAACCAGGTCTGGGGCATCTCTGGTAGTAAGGGATCAACTGACTGACCACACATATTATTATCAAGAAGAGCTTAAATATGTGAAACTTACAACCCTAGTTTACACCAAACAAACCCAGTGATGTTCATGTTTATGGTTGCATGAAGGGTACATTCACATATAAATGTGTTGATTAAAGTCAAACTGTTTCAGGCGAGATGCGTTCTCAGGCAGAAACTACAGTACCACTCGCTTTGTGCTGTGGACTGTCAAATAGAATTAGCCTTAGGCTTCAGGGAAATAAACTGCACATGACTAAACACATTTTTAGTTTAGAAAAACACATCCCTAGTTCAGATTTCAAGCCATGTTAAATAGAAGTTCCTTAAATGCCTGGATATTTTTATGCTATTTGAGTGTTACCTTTGTTATGTCCTATTTGTTCTGTATTGTTGGAGAATAGTGACCTTGCAAAAAGTCCAATAAATGATATAAATGAAAAAAAAAAAAAAAGAAGTGCAACTTCTGTGTGAAAACAGCAACAGTTGAATCAGACATCATGGAATTTTAAAGACTAAATCCTAAAATATGGATGGGTTACACTTACAGCTTAACAACGTCATCCTGACTTCTGCTTCGTCAGCAGGTCTAACATGGAACACGCCGACAAACAAGACAAAACTTGCAACACACAATGAGACTGAACAGAATTGCTCCACGTGTACAGGTGAGTCATGCGTACCTCAATTTTTTCCCGGCAGGGCAACATATCCAAACATGTTGCCCATAGATGTGTATTCGCCTGTTTGGGTAGTTTAATGGCACTGGAGATATGTATGTAAACATGTATTAAAAGATTTTAAGAACTAATTGGAAGGTCAAAATAGATTTTTCTTCCATGTTTTCTTTTCCTTTTATCCTAAATTTTATTTCATATTAATCAATAAAGACACCACAGTGTTGTCGATATGAGTCATCATTACAACTCGTTTGACATTGCGTCTAACATAGTATTCATGAAGCAAGGACTAGGTGTTCTATATAGCTTTAAAGTCATCTTTCTCTAATATTTTTCTTCCAAAGAGCCAGGCTTTCTTGTCATTTTTCAAATTGTTCTTGAACAATAATTCTGTGGATTTTCTGAAGTTTCCAGCTATTTTCTTTGTTTTCTCTATTTGTACTTATACCTGTTCAGAGGAACCCTGACATGTCTCAACAGGGCATGGAGTGAATTCTAAGAAGTATTAGACCAACTGGATAGGTAACCCAAAAACGAATAGTGATTAGTCATAAAAAATCTATATAGCAAATGAAAACTATCTGAAAGGTTTTTTTTAAAACCCCGGTTGTACTTCAAATGAAATACTAATGAAAGGAATGCCATTTTATGCCTTGTCCTTGGCATTTTTTTAATAAATACTGGAATGGAAAATGAGAACAAAGTATTTTGTATGGCACTGGACCAGAACAGGACTGAATGTTTACAGAAAACTCTGAAGAACTTGCTTTAGTTGTAGAAAGATAGCTCTATAGCTCCTTATAGAAAAGAATACTAATAACCAGATTGCTTAAGACTTAATGTGTCCTTGTGCATCATTGTAGCATTCATGCTATAACTGCTATAATCAAAGATGTTAATCCAGTGCTCATTGTATCTGTGATCTAAGTAAATCCAACCAACCCCTCATCACCTAGACATATTTCTGCCATCACCACCTCATTAGAGCATCCTCTGCTTCCATCAATACGCTGAGCTCTTCAGCCACTTATATCTTTATCAATAAACTCCACAAATCAGATATAAAAAACTAATTTATTTCTGCTGATTTTTGGTGTTCCTATTATTCAAGTGTCATAACACAAAGGGCTTAAAGAGCACATGGCAAAACATTACCTCACTGAAGTCTCTCTTATCCTGATTTGGTATTGATTTGCCAGGACCCTGGTAATCCATATTGGAAATGGGGACAATCGATACCACTCTAAAACAAATTGAGAGCAGCTGTCTGGCTCAATGGCTGTCTGACGTAGTGGTTCAGTGTAACAGGAAGCCTTGTGATGAACTGACAACTTGTTCAAGATGTACCCCACCTCCCACCTGGAGAGAGCTGGGATAGGTCAAAGAAATGAATCCAAAAACACGCAAGTATGGCATTAAATTGCATCAGGGTACAATCAGATGTAAATGTGCTGATGAGTGGACATTTTAAATCTTTCAAAACAGAAGATAGAATTAAATGTTTTTCAATGTGTTTTACAGGGAGTGTCTCCTCTTGGGTCACCCACTGATTTCTTTGTAGGTGCAGCTGCATTACTCAAAACCTTTGAGGAAAAGGATAACAAGCCATTTCTGTTGGATTTCAAATCTTTTTTATTTGACTTCACCTCCAAGCACGCCTACAACCGAGCAGTGAAAGTCCTACTTTTTATGGGAACTACAAAAGGATATCGTTTCGTTAAAACTCAACAACCTCCTTCACAATCACTTGTGAAATTTGGGGGGCTAACCTGTTTGACCATCAGCTGCATGAGTCAGGTGCAGAGTTGCAAAGTTCTCAAATGCAATACATCAACATCTGACAGGGAGGTAAGGAGAGAACTTTAAATGCAATAAGAGAGGAGAAACAGAAAGTAAAAGGTTTGAATTTAAGATAAGGGAAGGTGAAACCTCACAACTGTGCACACATATAAAAAATGAATTTTTTTAGTAGCATGGGCTTAAATTTAAAAAAGTGTGTTAGAAGCTTCATCAAAAGTAGTAATTCTGTGAAGAAATGTTCCCTGGCGGACCTGACTTTCTGGTTTATACAAGGAAAATGGCCCCATTAGGCCTCCTACACTGTTCAGGCCACAGCTTTTTAATGATGCCCACTTAAACGGACTGATAGTGCAAAGTGGAGGGGGAAGGTGGGAGGGCAGACTGAATGTGTCTGAGAAACTTATTCTCCCTTTAATGGAGAAAAACTTACAATGTGAATGTAAATTTTGACAATACCAAGAGGTATCCAACACTGCCCTCCTGTGGCAATAATACTTCAGTGCACGTTTTTATGTAGAATGACTCAAATCCTGACAAACCTCTGATATGAAAATAGGAAGAAAAAAGCTGCTTGTTCTTCAAGACTGTTAGTTGATAATAGTCATTATAATACAAAATGCCCTGTTCAAAGTTCACTTATCCAACATTGTGAGTCATAGAATCTATTCAAAGGTCTGCATTGAAATAAACTGATAAGTGATTGGAATTTTACACACACAAAAAAATTACCAAAAAAAAAAAAGAATAAATGTCCTTTCATGGTGCGAGTTATGATGCTTTGATGCCCTCTGCTGGGTCAAAAATGTAAGAGCATTCATTTGGAAAACACGAATAAGCATGTTGACATCTGGTCCTAATCTCAATGTGCCTGCAGACACAAACAAATAATCCCACATGATTGGAGACATGTATAATTTCAGAACATATTTTTTAGGAAAATCACAAAAACATTTTTTTAAGCACAGGCGTTTCACTGTTAAAACGCATCTGTTTGTTTGGAGGGAAAAGACTCAAAAATAAACACAATGCTGGTCATAAATATGCCTTCTTCCTGTCCTCTACTAGTTAATTCTTGTGCAGAAATCTAGTAAACTTCTTTCTTTCAGTCATCCGTTTTAGTGGGTTTTGTTTTTACTTAGTTTGTGCTAAAAATAAAAAAACTTACAGCACAGCTATCTTATTACAAAAGTGTTGCATATTGCATGACTAAAATTTAGAAGTTTGTTTTGGAACATGAATACAACTGCTGTATCAAACAAAAGAACAAACAAACAACAAACAAACCCCTTTGGAGATTCTAACATTGTGTAAAAAGTTTTTCTTCTTCTACATCATCACGCCTGAACTGTTTTAAGTGCCAACAGACACAAAGATGATAAAAACAGGCAAATGTTTAACATTTAATTAGGCAATGTCAAAATCCAAACTTTGATCCAACAACCACCTCTGGGTAGTGTTTTTGCAAAACCTCTTCAGTCAAAATAAGGGAACCTCCAAATAATTTATGATCAAAGTGCCGTTTTATCTTTGCTCAGACAGATGTGCAACTCAGTGTGTGACTGTGCTGGAGACAATAAAACGATCACAATGATAATACTGTATGTTTTTTGAGACAATGAGTCACATACTATATAAAACAAATAAACAAATAAAAAAGCAAGGAGCATCATCACCAACCAGCCTAAGCTGCTCAACTCCAAAGTCCAGCAGGTCAGTAAACGCCTCATCCTGTTACAAATTCTGATGCAATCTTCTGTTTGTGGTCGTTTCCATAATTAGTATGATTTTGGTCAGGGTCATAAAAATACAGAGTGGTAAATTAAAATGTCGGACCATAAAACGATGAGACCTGATATACGAATGTATACAAATCTATAAATGGTTCTTTCTTAACAGAAAAACAAAACTATTACTGAGAGGACACAGTTACATTAAAACACAACATCTTTTCATAATAAATGGAAACTCTAAACCACTGCTCCTCTGCCTCGACCACCAATGAAGACAAACAACCAGTAAATTAAGACCAGGTGGACTGAAAATATTGGGATTTATGGCAATCTATTCAGGTGTTTCCTCTCCAAGAATAAACAATGTTGAAAGTTTGCTAAACTTTTCTGCTAAAAAAACAACAATTCTGGCTGTTTCTCTTTGTCATAAGGGATAAAAAGTTTTATACCTGTCAAATATACTGTATATCCTAATTTGGTGTAAACACTTGGTACAGTTTAAACAGACAGACACAGAAACACTTTCAGGTCAGCTATCATCTTGTTTGATTATGTCAATATAAATATCAGTGATTCTCAAAAATATTAACAGGCTAAAGATTTTATTCAGTGTTAGAAGTTTTTTTTTAAGTTTATATGAGATTTTTAAGCTGGTTTTTGTAAATAGACCCACTTTACATAAGAAAAAGAATGAAGTAAAGAGATAAAACTGCAGCTGATGTCACATTTCACACCTCAAATAAACACAAACTCAGACTATCACCGTTTTTTTCCACATCAAACAACGATATATCCCCTTCAGCCTGTTTACCTTTTCACTAATTCTGAGACAGCTGATTAAAGTCTTTCAGTGGACCCAGGGAAATCCTCACAAAAAAATAAATAAATAAAAATTGCGCTTGCTTCCTTTGACAACCGTGACATTCATTTACATATAAAACACACGTGTAGGCACTACAATCAGACTCTGAAGAGAACATCTTCACGGTAATATTATATAAGACAAGCAAAGCAGCACAGTGTTCAGAGGCTGTTCACAAAGAGACCGAGGCTGAAAAAGAATACATTTTACAGAACAGAACTTGAACAAAACATAAAGCGATTCCCAGCAGACCACAGTTGATTTCCAATGCTGTTACATAAGCATAACTGGTAACTCATGTAGTATTTCAGATCCACTTTAACAAAAAAAGTTATTCACAACTGCTTCAAAAGAAGTTCTTTGACAACTATTTTGTAAAAATGCAGAAAACCTAAAAAAGTGAGTAAGAATTGCCTGAAACAAATCAACACACAAATAAGATTTTTTCTGTTTTATAATAAAATACTGTTTTATTTTGTTAAATTGGAAACAGAAAAAAAATCACTTAAGGGAACATATGTAAACTCAGTTCCATTTTATAAAGAACCCAAATTAATGATTTAAATGTGAAAAGGAAGGATTTAAAAGGATGTCTTCTTAAAATAGTTACAAAAATTGAGCAAAATTCCAAAAGGCAACATTACGAATATTCTTGAAGCGACTTATTGTGCAAAGCAGCACACAGCATTCAAGTAAACAAACATATGAACATCAGAAACATGTACATGTGTTACCTAACAATCAGCCAGTCAACAAGGCCTGCAATAATAGCTGCATTATTGAAAAGATGTTTGAACCAGTTTTGCATTGAGCAGCTCTTTAAATTCGTGTCCTCGTGCATAAAGTGGATTTGATATGGGTGTAACAGGCAAACATTAGATCAACTCCACAGACAATGTCAAGGGAAGACAATGCAGCCTGTTCTGAAACCAATTATTAACCTGGAATCTGCACAACAATTCATCATGTCTGTTAAACTATTAAAAAGCATCTTTCTCTGTCAGAAAATGTACTGATATCAAAATTAATGCATGTCACTGTATCAATAAATGAAATGTAAGAGAATAACATTTGGGGTTGTTGCTTTGTTTTCAACTTCACTAAAGCAGGATTCAAATTTAAAGCTGTGATATTTTATATTGAAGCCAATAATTCATGCATAATTAACAGCAACAACTGAGGCACAGCAACACAGGCCAACGCTCCGAACCTGGCTGCACACTGAACAGACCTTTATTCTGTTATATTTAAAATGGTGTGCTTTTTTGCACCATTAAAAAATATGTAGAATAACTGCAACACTATAAAAAAGCTGATCTTGTACTTAATTAACAACATTTTGACTAAATATGGCAGCTGAGATAAGACTGCTGGATGCTTTTAGAGGAAGATGAACTGTGTAAATTAGAATCTTGGTGACTTCAACCCTCTTATATCTGAACCAGGAAGTGCTTCGGTGAGTTTTGACCTAACAGGAACAACAAGGCACATGTTTATGTTTACCATATGGCTACAAACATTTGAGCTGCTCTGGCGAATACCCTACTTCGCGACAGAAGCAAACGCGTCAATCAAAGTCACTGTGGGAGCGACTGGAGCAGCAGCTGGTAACTGCTTCCAACTTAGCAGACTTTCAGCTTAGTGGCTGTGTGTTGTTTAAAAAAAACTGCTTTGGAGACACAGCTGAATCTTTTTTTTCTCACTCTCTCTCTCTCCTTAGCTTATTATGAGCAGAGGGTTGAAGAAAACAGACATTTTCTGGCACAGCTGTTCTCTTTCCTATCACACTCCGACTGCGTGAGTTTCATGCCTAAATAAGCAGAGAACACGTTCTGAATACAAACTTCAAGCAGGATTATTACGAAAACCCATTTCAAACACCCCATAATAAACATTATTGATTTTAATAATTTGCTAAAGAGCCAGCATTTTGTTACAGCGAGTCAACGTTCCTCACAGATCCACTTAGAGATTCCCACAACATTGGACAAATCATTAGGTCATGAATAAATTATACAAAATGTTTTTTTTTTTTTTTACTTTGTCATGTTGTAACAATAAGTTAAGGAGTAAAGAGGTTTGTGGTAGTAGTGTAAAAGGCAGTGACACATATCGCACTCTCGAGATTTAAAACAAAACAAAGTTCACACATTAAGCCCACATGTTTAGCTGCCAATCATAGATTTTTTATTTGCCATTAAAATACGTTTCAGACCAAAAAATAAAAAGTAGATGACAGATTTATATAAAAGCACAATTTCACTGAAGGAATGTTAGGCTACAAATACTGCGGATAAATAAGGGTTGTAATCGTTTTGGTCAAAACCTTGTAAATAAGGGTTTTGAACAATCTTGTGTAATATCACAAGAGTGTTTTGGGGATCAGTTTTGAATTTTAGTTCAATATCTGTCAAATTAATTGAATTTATAGATAATTTTGTGCAGTTTAATGCTGATTCGCTGTGGCATCCATCTTAAAGTGTTCAAAAAGTTCATCAGTTGTAAACAACCAGTGATTAATGAGAGCTTCATTAGGATCTGCCCAGTGCTGCACAAAATATTTTGCTAACAGAAGAACAGGGTTGACCCCAACAGGTAATGCTAAGATTTTCTACAAAGATATACGCTATGTATTGCAATCAAAATGTGTGTTTTGAATGACTCTCGCTACAACCACATTAAATTTTAGCTCAATGTTTGTAAATTGACTGAGTTATAACTTCTTCTTCTGTTTTCTAAGTTCAGCCAGTTGTGGCAATCATTTCTAACCGGGCTGGTTGAAATGATGTCTGTTTTACATGTGTCTCTCAGTGGACCAGATTTAACTGTGCAAGTGTTCTTGGTAAAGAGCAAATGTTTGCGTCCACATTTACACTGTCACAGTGAATGACTAATGAGGCTCTCTCCTCCATGAATAAACAATGAAAACACAAAGGTGGAAAGGCAATAATAAAAAAGCTGGGAATAGTTCACAGTCCATTTACAGCTAGTTTCAAATCAATACACAGAAACATTGGAGAGATTTGCAAAAAGGTTCCAGCTTTTCAGACAAACAGATTCCAACTTTTATCAAGCACTGGATAATTAGGTCCAACATGGACAGAAAAGACTCCGGTGTTGAGAATAAATTATGATGTTTGATATGCACAAATCGCTCTGAAAAAAACCCGACATCTAATTTCCAATTTTGAACGTGGTTTCAGCAGATTTTAAGAGATTAAAGTGTGAATTTAAAAAACACAAGTTATTAAAAAGATGAATTCTGTGTTCATTAAGCATCCCACCAAACCAGCACATCATAACATTAATATCTTTCATTTCAGGAAAAATAAATAACAAAACAATCATTTTTCAAATTAACATTGTCACATTTTTGCTTAGCCAATTCAAATTTGACATTTAAAAGCAGGCTAAAAAATACTTTAACAATTACTTGTCAAGAAGCGACATTGCCTATCAAATATCTCATTCATTAATCAACCAATAGCAGCTCTCGATTGTAACTAAATTGACCATCTCTACATAAATGAACATTTTCACCAAACCACCAGCAGAACCTAACCCCACACGTAAATGAACCATTCAGAAGACTCAGGAAACTATCTTCAGCTGTCTCTGAAGGATTTCTGTACGGTAGCTTACACAAGCAGCAGACACAAAAATAAATACTCAGCAATTACAACGTGATGGTCGAAGCTGAGGGTGTATTTATCTGAACCACCAGTAGAGGTATTGCGCAGGGGGTGGGGGGGGGGGGGGGGGGGTTCCTCTCGTTCATGCCTGCAGACATTAATTTGTGAATTGCAGCACAAACGTGGGAAGGCTGTATTTATTCTTGAGCAAGCAGAGCAGATATTTAAACCAGACTCTTGACTCCCAGCAACATCCACTCGTACCGGTGCAGCAGAATATTGCAGAGGGCTGACAGCTGATTAGACTGATGGATCACTCTGAGGTGTAATCATTACTACGGTTATGAAGCCTCTGTTAGCTTGCGCCACTCTGGCCTCATCTCTCATGCAGCCTCTAAGTGAAACTGAAAATGGGCTGTGTGAAGCATTGATTTTTTTTTTTAAGAAAACCCAGCCTTTACCTATGGAGTATATGTCTTGAAATCACTAGGATGATGTTTTGTTGACTATGTGGTGCTAATAGTGCTCGTATCCTCTGTTCTGTCTTCTATCACACAAACTTTAGTAGTTTACAGCAAACAGCTGGCAGAGGTGCTGAATCAGATAAGGTGGAAAGAGACAAAAGTGTACACAATGTAAACAAGGCTGCAAAGAGTTTATGAGATCTTTGCTTGGCACGTAAGGCAGCATGTGCAACCACAAACATCGTTTGCTCCAGAGATTTTTTCCAGCCTGATCTCTGAGAGGCTAACTCAAATTAAAACATCCAAAACACAAGTTCAGAATGAGGTTAAGTGTGGTGCCCAACCATGCTAGTCTCCTCAGCGTTCAGCAAATCCCCCGACCTCAAACAGATGGCATTAATGTCGGGCAGGATGCAGAGTCTGCTTTGCTTCCAATTAAGATTAAAGGATATGCATTTCACAGTTAGGTGTTCTCTGGGATTTTTTTAAACCAAACTATGGCACATTCCTTGTGTGGTAACTCCAGCAATGACATTAGATTAAGTCAACATTAACCACAGCAAGTGTACATTATTCAAAGAGAGACTTGGCATCGAGTTTAAATATTTGTTTAAGCCTAAAAACATCTGAGGACAGAGTGTGGGAGAGGACTTCCACAGAGGACCCAGCTGTGCAATAAAGTGAGGATATTTGATCACTGCTATTATCAGTCAGGATTTTCACAGAAAACCAACTCACTGTGCCATGGACTTTGTGATGGTGTGAATAGACCCCCTCCCAATAAGTTTTAAATATCCATTCTCTCAGTCTCATCTGTTGGGACTGAAACTCAAGAGTCGGTGCTTTTAGCCAAAGTCGAGATGACCTGGGTACCATTTCTGTCTGTCAGGTGGCTCCATAAAGCAGCAGGGCACTCAGTTCAGATGGCGTCTCACTAAAATGTCTGTGAAGCACACAGGAGGCTGTAAAACGCCGTTTCACTCCGTTTTTGATGGCAATACGAAAGCCCTTCACACAGTTTAAGAGTAGCTTTATGAGTGACTTCTACAAGTGCCAACATTTGAAATGAATTAAAATCTAATAAGCATCAATTTATTGCCTATTCTTAACATCCTCTGTAAGATCCTTCTGAGCGGAAGAACATCAGAGGCTCCGAGGAGCCAAAATAGCTGAGCTTCAGAAATACAGACGAAAACTGTAAGAGGATTTTTAAATCTTAGAAGGTGAGTCATGAAGAGAAACGCGGTGTGTGAAAGTGACCGCTGTGGGACATTTGAGCACTGAGGGAACAGTATAGCGAGTGAACAAACCTAGAAGAAGGGCATGATTTGAATACCTACACGGCTGCTGCTAAACTGAAAACTTGGCAACAACCTATATCAGTTCCTCACTTCACCTGTGGTAAAAAAAAACAAAACAAAAAAAGATAGGATGCAATATTTCTATGGGTCATTTTCATCAACGTGTGAATGACAACACTGCAATGAAAAAGAAAAAAGATTAACAAAAAGGTAGCTTAGTTGGGCTGTTTGAAGGCAAATTAAGAGATTGAATTTGTTACATTCTGTCTCAGGAAACTGTTCATTAGTCCAAAGTTCTCTGAGGACACTTTAACATGGTGTTTCATAAGCTCACAGCTGTAGAGCATTTGAGCAAAGTGATGTCTTCCAAGAGCTCCCTAATCATCACAGACCATCTGGAAAACAACTGGGCCATGCTCCGTCCATTGAACTGAAGCAGAGAGAGGGGGCAAGATAAAGACGAGGAGAGAAAGTGCAGGTTTGTTTCAGGGCACAGAATCACAGCTGTAACACGTTCAGGGCACAGCAGGTACCCAGGAAAAAGCAGCAGAAAGACCATGTCCCAAAAATAAAATCTGTCAATTTGGAAGCTAAAGATGCATACAACATTAACATTAAAGAATACACTAATGTGTTTCTATCTAAACAAGCTTTTCAGAAGCAGCCCGTCAGGCTGAATGGTGTATCAAGAACATCTGACATCAAACTTTAAGTATGAAAAATAAAGTCAAGTACTTTGAAACAAAAAGGGAGGGAATCTCAAACATTTCAAGTTCAGACAAACTGAAAAATAAACAGCAACAAACTGAGTTTCTTTTAGCAGACAAGATAAAGTCTGAAGACCGTCAGGATATAACCCCATGAAGGCATCTGCACTCAGACTGAACCTGGCACAACATCAGCAAAAGATGGCTCATCGCAGATTAAAACAGGGATTAATAGAGTTCAACAGCTTTCTCAGCATTAAATCAAAGACACCATGTAACTAAGAGGCTTTAGGAACAAGAATTATTCTGGTCTATGTGCTTCTCTTCCAAACCCAGTCAGCCTACAATGAAACTGCAACCAGGCCTAAACACATTTCCTCAAACAACAGATATATTTGTAACAGAATCCACTCAAATAAAATCCTAAAAAGACAAAAACTCATACAGTAAATTCTAATATTGCAGATTTTTAAAAACAGCACACCCTTACGCTTGTGCAAACTTGATCTGATGTGGATTTTGTCTCCATCAGCTCCTGGAGCAATCAACTACTTCAGAGGATTTATTCCACATGTGTTCACACACAGAGCATTCAAACACTAAACAGATACGCTGCTTTTCTTCCAGTGCAATCCAGATGGCAGAGAATCCACAGAGACCAAGAGAGAGCCGTCTGAGCGGCTCAAAGCTGACTGTCTCCCAGTCAGCACCAAAACTCACAAAGAGGAGTCATGGAGCCAGAAATGGAGATGATGCACAGCCGATTCAGATCTTCTTAGTTTCTATCTTAAATCAAATGCACACAAGTGAGCTGCGAGGGTATCAGGCAGCAAGGGATTTGTTGAGTCAGCAGTCTCAGCCATCAGAACCTCCCCCCAGCAAAGAGGGTAATTAAAAATTCTCTTGGGGCTGTGCAGTTGAAATTAAGACACCATCCCAATGTGTGATTTTTGTTAATATTCATGTGAATCTTACAAATCAATAAGCATAGTAACACAGTCAGGATAGTATAAAATACCTCAAAGTTGTATTTGATTAAAAGTACAAGTTGACCTGTAGCCATAAATCAATTATTTGCACAATAAATTAAAATGAGGTCAATAATTTTCATTTGGGGGTGTGTTTGTGTGTGTGTGTGTGTGTGTGTGTGTGTGTAGGTGGGGGGGTATTTTAGTTTAAAATGTCCCCAAACAATTTTATCAGTTATTGCAATATATGAGACAATTTATCGTCCAGCAAATGTTATCAAGACAGGCCCAGGTACAAGAATCTTACCATTAAATTACTTTGGTAAAAGTTAAATTCTAAAAATGTTACTTGAGTAAAAGTCTTAAAGTATCTAACATTTACTGTACTTAAATAAAAATATTTATCTGTACTGATTTTCCTAATTTTGAGAGATCAGAGACCGGCCAATACTTAGATAAGATCGGTGGAAAAGGTGGGCTTCTCATCTACCTCCACAAAAGGTCTGAAAATCAACCACTGCCCCCTTTTTGCTGTGAGCACCAAGTGTCCAGTTAAAACCAGTTTGTACTGTTTTCAAGGGTATTGCTCAATGTTTTTCAATAAAATAAGATTGGATGATTAAAGGTGTATTGTGACCTTATAACACCTGACAGTGTCGGTTATTTAAGAAAAAATTGTTTCAGCCAAACTTGGAATCGGCAGCTCAGACTTCTTAAAGATCTGTTGGTCAGAAAACTGCAATCGGTGCTCCCCTAATAAAAAGTACAAAAATAAACGTATTGAGTAAAAGTGAGTGATTAGAATATCAAAAATGTGGTGACTTCCCCTCAACATTTTTCTAAAGACCCTGATGATATATTAAAATGTTAATGTAGAAATATTTAGAATGCACTAGGCTCCCAGTTTCTGCAGAGTGCGTAGACATTATGATTATGAATGAAATTGCCTATGAAATTATTGTGTTTAACATTAAACATTTGACACATTTAATATTGCCTCTTTCTTTACACTTGAGCATTGCACTTTCCATTAAATGTAGATAGTTGTAATTAAATTTAAAAATAATTAGGTGCTTTCCATCTTTTACTGTTTGTTTAAAAGGCCAATCTATATTAACAATTACTAAAGAACACATTTATTATCTCTAAACTACACAGATTTAAAGACATATGAAGGAAACAAGTCACCGCAGGACTCTTCACCTCAAGCAATAACCAATATCATGCAAAAAGCTATGTTTAACTTGTAAATGTGAGCTATTTTTATCCAATAAATTTATGCTGTCAGCCTGGTGGGAACAGTTTGTTTTGACAGACAGCTCGTCCTCAGGACACAAACAACTAAACAGAAGTCCATTCCTAGTATTAGTCAGATCACGTTGTTATTTGTGACTATTTTCTACACATGCTCAAGTTTCCTCCAACAAGACAAGCATATATAGGCCAACTGGAAACAAATCAAGCCACAGGTGTGAATGAGACAATCTGTGCGACTGCCTTAAATGTGAGATTTAGCTCTCGTGTAATGCATGCTAGAACAGGCTGCAGCTCCATCAATACAAATGAAAGAAACTGGATTTGCTTGTTTGCCTTGTGATTAATTTCTTTGTGCACTTTAAGGTGTCAAGAAGAAGAAGGACAAGTTTCATGCAGAGTAACAGATTGTTGCTGTAGGTTTATTAGTGGAAAGACAAAAAAAAATGGAGCTTGGGTCAGAACAGCCCTGGGAAAACTTGAGTTTAATTGGGTTTTCTTTGATTGGATCAGATAAGCTGCAGAAAATGAATTTCATGAACTTGAACTGAGTTAAATATATTCATGCAATTCAATAATGTTAGTATTAGCAACACATTTGTTGAAATGTTAATGAGTAAATTTATTTTTTTAACTACCAGTAGTTAGGGTTTAAAGAGCATTAATGTGGAGTTCAAACTGTGGTGATTTATCCAATTAATCAAATGAATACACATTGCAGTCTTCCACTTTATTTAATTTACTGTCCAACGACTTTGCCTTTTCTTATGCTGACTAATGTGACAGAATCTTCAGGGTTACATAACGAGACCTGATAAGGCTTAGCTCCCAGATAGGAGCTTGTTCCCTACAGAGCAGGGGGAGGCTCACACGTCTGCCGCAGCCGCCTGACTCCCATCAGTGTTGGTCTGAAAGATGAAGACCTCAGCCCTCAGCTATTTCTAGATTTCAGGTTACAAAGAACACCAGCAACAAACCAAGAGATGGAAACGAGGATCAGCGTGAGTTCATATAGCACTGATTTTTTATTCACTTTGTCTAATGCCACTCAAACAGGTACCCTACGGTGACACACTACTGCTCCTCAGATCACTTATTTTACTGAAGCTGGAGGTTTTACAGTATGAAACTGAAGCCACAAAAGAAAAAGAGATGGAACAGAGTTTGCCAATCAGCAGCCTAAAATAATCAGCTAAAGACAAATCTTCCAAAAAGTATATTTTCAGTGCACAGAACATAACATTGATTTTGAGCTACAGAGTGTTTGCAGCAAACTGTTAGTTTGCTTCATTCTGACAGGTGCTGTGTTTGAATGAAACAAAAACTTTTATATGTATGTCAATATTAAAACTTTTTTTCAGCAGGAAGAACAAAAAAAGTGTTTGGATACACTTTGCCACTTTTTGTCATCATTACCTGCAGATATGTTTTACATAAATAATTTTAAGAGAGAGAGAAAAAAAGGGGGGTTTTAAATGGCCTTAAATAAGAAATGTTGCAGCCACATTTTGATGAGAGCAACCGAATACTCAAATTATTAATTGTGCCGTCATCAAGTGAGTGGGCCTTCAAAGCAGAAAATGAGCCGACAACTAAACACAGATCCTCTGGAGATATTTTTGTCATCACTGGCCAGATTTCACTTGGCATCGCTTTTTTTCCATTCTGAGTGTTGAATTATGCAGAAGTAAGTGATTAACCTAATGAAGGCAATGCTTGCAGAGCCAACTGAAACAATATCTATATTTTATGTTGCACTTTATGCTGATGAGCACTCAGGAACAGCAAATTGCCCTCAAAGGACAACAACAAAATGTAATCAAACAGCAGAACAAGTGGACAGCAGTGAAGCTGTACTTTAGATCAGTAGCAACATTCAGATAAGGAGCACTTATTATTTACTTATTCTTCTTCAAAATAAGATAGCTATGTAATTGCATATCCTGAAGCAATTAGCTCTGGCTTCTGCAGTTATATTTTCCCTTATTTCCCAAACAAAGTTAATGAAACCAAAACAGCAAACCAGAGGAGGAAACTATCATCAATCTGCACCTGTCTATTCTGAAGATAATTGCAGCAAACAATCCTGCATGCATGTGGCAACAGACTCCTAATTGGAGTCAACGCTGTGCCAGCATAATATTAGGTCCTCTTCACAAGTCAAACTGACGTCAATCTGTTTTTTACCTCTGATAAACATTTCTGTAACATTTTTACAGGTTCAAGAATTCTCATTAGCATAACATGACAAACACGTTTTTTTTTTTTGTTTAGCTAATTTTAACTGTCTTACATTCTTACTAAAACTGTGATTTTCTCTGTAAAGAAAAACAATCTGAACAGTACTTTATGTTTGGTGAAAAAGATCACAGAAAGTCTCAACAGTCTGTGAAAACTTACACCACTTCTCGTGTTTCTCTTCTCTTTAAAGTCGCACAGCTGAGCTAAACACACTCAAAATTCAAGAACAGAGGAGTTTCAGTTCCCAGCATTTAACATACGGCATATTGTGATACAGTTTGTTCCCAGAGTTAGGACAGAGCTGGGTAAAAGAGCATTTAAATCTAAATTGGCATAGAAAGTGACTGGTGAGGTAAAAGCACTGTAAAAAGTTTAATTGTCATTGTTATGGATTTTTTTTTTTTTTGTGATTGAATGTAAATGTTGATATAAATGTTGATATTTATAATGGTGTTGCTGTCTTGCCAGGTCCCTCTTGGAAAAGAGACTGTATATCTCAACAAGTTTTTTTATCTGGTTAAATAAAAGGTACCTATGTACAATACCAGATAAGATTATTCACAAATGTAGGTATTTATTACTGTGATGTAGAGTTTCATGGTTGTCAAAATGTGTCACATTTATTAGTAAGTTCAGACACACTGTTTTCCTGGTTTTATTTTTTCATACAAATTTGTTACAGCATACTTCCTTTATTTTTGTTCTTTGATGACAATTTTAGGTTTTAGCTAGCTTTTTGCAAATTTTTAGCTTTCAGGTAGCCTTTGCCTACTTTTGGCTTTTAGCTACAGTTAACTTTTAAGGACTGTTCTGCTATTTTTATCCTTAAGCTAACCTTTTGCTACTTTAAGATTCCAGCTACAGATTTGCCACTTTTAGCTCCTATTTACCTTTTTTGTATTTGGCTACATTTTGCTACTTGTAGCTTTTAGATATATTTCTGGCATTTTTAGTTTTTAGCTAGCCTTTTTAATTTTAACTATTCTCTTGCTACTTTAAGGTCTGTTTTGCCACTTTTAGCTCCTATTTACATTTTGTTTTTAGCTACATTCTGCTACTTTTGGCTTTAAAATATATTTCTGCTACCTTTAGGTAGCCTTTTTATTTCAGATAGTCTTTTGCTACTTTAAGATTCCGGCTACTGTATTGCCACTTTCAGCTCCTATTTAATATTTTGTTTTTAGCTATGTTCTGCTACTTGTAGCTTCTATATTTTCTATATTTTTGCTGTATTTAGCTTTTAGCTAGCCTATTTTATTTTAGCTAGCTTTGTAATACTTCTAGCTATCCTTTTACTACTTTAGGTTTTAGCTAACTTTTTGCTGTTATTAAGAAGCATTTTGCTCCTTTTAACTAGTGTTCATGCTTCTTTTAGATTTAATGCTTCAGTTTCAGCTTCAAGAGCAATTTTCATCACTCATTCAGCTCTCAGCATTCACACCACATTTTTGCAGAAAATGCATTTTTTGTTTAAGTTATTTCTGGGGTTTATAGCTGCCAGCTACAAAAAAATCTTCAATGAGGGCTTTTAAGCCACTGCTCTGTCTTGAGTGGGCTACATACCATACAGCACAAAGATGTTATTGATAATTTTAGGATGCTCAGGCACTTCCAGGGAATTAAATCCAACATTTTTCATTGCAGCATCACAATAAACACATTTTCATTGCTTCAAGCCCTGCAGCAACACATTCACAACACACAAATTTTTAAGTTTTCCTGTAATCAAAAAATGAAATAAATAAAAGCTTGACATTTCTAAATCTTCCAGATCTCATCATTGTTGTTGTTTTTGTTAGAGTAGGATTGGGCATACAAAAAAAGACAAGAAGAGCAAGCCATACATATAGTTCTATTTCCACCATTTCTCATTCACAACTTGCTGTACTTCAGTCAAACCTTAAGCCTCCGGTTTACACTATCACACCAAAAACCTGTAACTCATCCTTCTCAGCACCTCCCAAAAGAGGACAGCCTGCGTCAGCACAATCTGCTGCTTGATGCTCACACTGTGTAACCCCAACGATAACAGCCAAATCACACAGCCAGCGTGTGAATAAGCCAAATCTTTCTGCATCATTTGCTAAGACAGATTCACAGACACAAATCAGTGAGTTGTTCTGTATTTATTAGAGGAAAAATGTTGTTTGTTGTTGTTTTATGACTTGTATACTTCTTTTATAGAAAGAAAAATAGAAAACATAGTATTAATTTTTTAATACTCCATGTAAAATTGATGACAAAGTAGTAATGACCGAGAGAAAAACATCGGACACAGGCTTTTTTAGCTGTCAGCAGGCTAATGGTGCTGGAGCGTTTTCAGAGGCTTTTATTGGCAGCCTCACATGAAGCCTCAAAATGTCCCAGGGAAGACCAAAGTTACAGCTATCACATAAACCTGTCAACAAATCTCATGTCAAAACGATGAGTCACTATGAAATTAACAGGGGTGGTTTTACACAGCCTTATTATTATTATTTAAAACTTCAACACATTTAAGAGACCATGATCCCAGTAAAACACTGATCTTGTTTTGGACTGACGAGCAGTCGTCTTTATGAGTCTGGCTTTAGTGACCACATGATAAGAATTTTGAAGTCACTCATTGAGTAAAAAACAAGAAGGGACCAAGCGAATAAGCTCGAGAAATAAGTCAGAAATAAAAACGCAGCGTGTGTGGAAAAGCCTTTATCAAAACGAGGTTGATTTTGAGCATTACACCCACAAAATATGCACCAGCTTTCATTATACTTGAAAACGTACAGAGTGCATTAGCACACAAGCACAAACAGAGGCCGTCGTGCATCTAATGATGTACCGTGTGGGGAGCTCCAAGTTCAGTTTTCACTCAGTTCCTTATTTTAAATTAGAGACACAGAAAGGCACTTTCCGAGCTCCGAGCATATTGTTTGGTGATGGTTCGTTCGCTGTGACTCTATTCAACAGTGTTCACTGGCCTTGTCTCAAAAATAAATGCTATTCTCTCAGTTTTGTCTTAAGCCTTATTTAAAATTCAGCCGCTGCATGAATCAAATTGTTTTCCTCTTGTTAAAAAAAAAAAAAGCAGCGGGCATGCATCACCAAACGGAGTCAGAATCATAGTGATCCACTTAATGAATGTGGTCCCCAAATCTGTTTTGCAGCGAGAAATAGTGGAATATAAAAATTACTGCCTTTCACTCAGACCGCCTGGCAAACTGCCACGTGAAGAAGCTTTGCAAGGAAGTTGAAATAAAAGAGGGGGTTCAGTAGGGGATAAAAAGGCCTAATATCCTTCATCCGAGATAGCATCAGTTCAGTGGCATTATGGTATTTGGCAGGTTTGTCGACAAAATATCTATACATGCAGCGTGAGGGGGAGTATCTCAGGAGAACATGCAAAATAACATTTCACTCCTAATCTTGGATTTAGAGGGCAGATGATGAATTTGTACTGACTGTGTGACAGCGCTTGTGATCTTTTTTAATTAGCTCGATGCATCCGACTACTATGGGAGAGAAGAGAATGTGAAATATATTTTAGTTCAAAGGCATGTAGAAGGTAGATAAACACAAAAAGGGTGGATGCTGCGCTTTGCACAGAACAGGGACACAAATTGAACTGAGCATTTGAGTGGACATAGAGGATATATTACATTAGCTTTGTCACGAAGCTAAAAAAGGGGCACTTCTAGATATGATACACAAACGGAAATTAACAAAAGGAAACTTTAGAGCAAACTTCTATGAATTCGCTCTCCTCACTCATACACTTACCCCTTCATTTGAAGTCACAAAGATTAGTGTTAAAGTTCCACTGCAAAATGGGACACTCTTTCAAGAAGCCAATATGATAGGGAAGTGACTTGCAAATATTCAAAACTGGACACATTTAAAGAATTGTTGTGGCTGTCTTTTTTGTTTTTTTAAACACCATCACCAAGTAGTGACACGTCAAGTTGTGCTTTTCTAGTTGAGGTGCTTTTTTGGACCGAACACCTATTGCTAACCACCCAAATATAAAAAAAATAAAGCATAAAAGCAAAGAAATAAATAAAGCAAAAAACTTGAAGCGTTCCAATATTTGTTTCTGCTATAGTGCTTTATTTTGAAAGGGTTACGAACCAACCTCTAGAAGCGCTTCATCACCACAGGGGTGAGGGCAACTGGTCTGTAGTCATCCAGGCTCGAGACAGAGGACTTCTTGGCCAGTGGGATGATGATGGAGGATTTCAGGCAGGGCAGTACGATGGCCTGTGACAGAGACTGGTTGAAGATCCTAGTAAAAGCCCCCACCAGCTGATCTGTACAGACCTTCAGCACCCATCCAGAGACACCGTCTGGTCCAGTGGCCTTCCTCGGGTTCACAGCTCGCAGCGTGCGCCTCACCTCTCCCTCTTCCACCTTGAGGACGGAGTATGTCTGCCTTTGGTGACTTTGTCTCGAAGTGAGAAAAGAAGAGGTTCAGCTCCTCTGCCAGTGAGATGTTCCCTTCAGAAGCTCTGAGGTTGGTCCTGAAGTTGATGATATGCTGGACTCCCTGCCACACCTGTCTGCTGTTGCTGCTGTCCAGGTGGTCTTCCATGTTTCTTCTGTAGCCCCCCTTTGCCCGCAGGATGCCTCTCCTCAGGGCAGCTCGTGCTGACTGTAGAGTCCCCTATCCCCTAATCTGAATGCGGTGTTCCTGTTCTTTAGCAGCAGCTGGACTTTCTTGGTCATCCAGGGTTTCTGATTGGGGTAGACCCTGATACATTTGTCCACTGTGACAATGTCTGTGCAGGTTTGTATGTTGCACAGAACCCTATCAGTGAACACCTGGGTGTTCAAAATGCCCCAAACCATCCTTTCAAAGCAGTCCTGCAGCTCCTTCAGGTCAGGTTTTTATTGCTTTTGTAGCGATGGGAGGTGTGGAAGGGGACTAACTCTGTAGCCCTTCTTGATGTTAGAGTACACCTTATCCAAGGTCCTCTCTCCCCTGGTAGCACACCTCACAAGCTGGTGGAGTACTGTTTTTAAATCCACCTGGTTAAAATCCTCCGCTATACCCACATCATCAGGGTAGCAGATCTGCTGATGGCTAATGCTAGTATGTAGAAGTCCGAGTGAGGAGTTAGCATTAGCATCCGGTGCTATGTAAACAGTAGTCATGAGGACAACAGTAAACTCCCTAGGTAAGTATCTGGGTCTGCATTTAACAGTCACATGTTCCAGGTCAGGAGAACAGTAATAATCCATGGTGGTTGTGTTTGTACACCAGTTGTTATTGACGTAAACGCACAGCCCCCCCCCCATCTCTGCTCTTACCGGAGTTACTGATCAGATAACACTGATGCGCTGTGTAGCCGGCTAGCTGAAAAGCGGTGTCCGGAATGAATGAGTGAAGCCAGGTTTCCGTGACAATCAGGGCACAGCTGTCTTTGATGGTGTTATTGGTCACCACCTGAAGCCTCAGTTCACCCATTTTGTTTACGAGGGATCTGGCATTGGTGAGACAAAGGCTTGGTAGCGGTACTTTATGTGGCTGCTTACGTAACCTCGTCGCTACACTGGCTCTACAGCCTCACTTTTGTCTGCAATCCCTGCGCTGCCTCCGCTTCCGGCCAGAATGGTGAACCATGACGAAACGGGAGTCATCGCAATGTCCAATGGTATGTCTTGCGAGCAGATAAACTATATGGTTACGTCACGCCTGTTACACATTCCGATCTTTAAGAGATTGTGTCGGCTGTATGTGATGTTGGCCCGACAAGAAGTGAAAAAAAAAGACAAAACAGATGAACACTAACAGACGATACACATAAGCGTTCGGAGAGCCATAAGCCACAGCATGTCCATGCACCGCCATCTTGAAGAGATTACCACCCATTTAAGCAAAAACATGAAACAGAAAACCATCATAAAACATCATAAAGCAACAGCTGAGACTAGAGCTAGCTAAGTTTTTCTTTGCTGGTTAACAGTCTGTATTTGTGCTGCATTACAGTGATTGTTAGGGGTGTAACAATATATAGATCTACATTGATATATCGACTAGGAATGGGACCTATCCGATCCTGTATCGGTATCGGGCTCCGGTATTGTCCGAATGTTGTCTGCTGAAATGACTCCAGAAGAGATTTCTGTCTGGCTGCTCTGCTAACTGGCTACAAACTGTGGAGGGGGATATCCTGAACTGAGGCGAGTAATGAGGCGCCCCTCCATTCAGGAAATCCACTCAACTGTTCGCAGCTAGCTAGCAGGGGAGCAGCTCTGTAGCTAACCCAGCTTTTCACAACATGACTCAGTGTGTTTAAAAGTAGAA
>JARVJO010000002.1:21076369-21092161 GCA_031762555.1 Cynodonichthys magdalenae | reverse complement strand
TTTGAGTTAGGGATGCAAATAATTGTCAAATAATGGTTTATTAGATTAAAATTTGTTCCATTATATTAATCGATAATATTCGCTCAGACGAACCAGGAATATACGGCCCTTCTGTGACTGTTTCTGTGACGCAAACAAAGCTATGGTATCGGACGATATAAAAAATTCCGATATCGGATCGGAAGTGAAAAACTGTGGACTGGTGCATCCTTAATTTCGATTAAATGATTGATTCAATAAGATTGGGGCAAAAGGAATTTTTTTGTCCAAATTGTCATCTTAAACTCAATGTGGAATCATATGCCAATCTAACACAATCCTTTACGTTAAATGGGCATATGATGTCACATCATATCAAACGCAGACTTGTGAATTGAATTAAATCAAAATTGTATCATGGCAGACATTGTAATATCGAGAAATAGCATATCGTCATCCAAACAAACCAATTTAATATCATATCGAGATAAATCTGGTGATTTACACCCCTAGTAATTAACCCTGCATGAATGTGACTGCTGCCTAAAGCCCACAAATGACACAATTGCATAAGTTCACATAGTATATACAGATTTAACATATTTATAGTTTTTTTTTGCTTCATTCTACACAATGCCACCTTGCACTATAAAGTAAATAAAAGGGCGACAATGTGTAGACATTTTAGGATAAGGATCATTCTCAACAGCAAGCAGATGATTTAAACCCAAACAGTGATGAGGAATGTTAGAAAAGGAGAAGGAAGCATGCTGTTGTTCAATTAAGGTGTGTTCTGAGCAACCTAGGGTTGACTAAATATAATCAGCTCACAGACCACACTTGACCCAGTGTGGGTTGTTGCATTATGTTTTTGTGTAATCATTAACTTGTGCGATAGCCTCTAGTGAAGAAAGAGGGAGTAAAGGTTCTGAATTTACAGCCCTTCAATATTTACTGCCAACACCGTCCAAACTTTCAGAGGCAACGAGAGATTGATTGAATTTTTCATATTTCTGAGATCACTGAAGTAGAAATGAATAGTTTTCTGTTTACAATCAAGGCATTAAGATGGGGTGCCAATAATGAAAAACTGTGATTTCTGTTTTATTATCCTTGCCAATGTGTGGAGTTAAAGCTGGGGGGATAGATGTGGGCCTTGGAAAAGGTTGTTTAACTCACTTGATAAAACATCGTGCTCCCTCGAAGGTAAATCCCTCTTCCCATCCTGTGGGTAGGTCTGTGAGGAGAAACCAACAACAGCATGTGAACACAAACTTGTAGGAATAATAATAAATATTTTTTCATTCTTTATCAAAGGACATTAATTCCCAGCAGACATTTCACCACAGGAAAATACACAAATATGCGTTTTACAAAACCAACCTTCAGCAACTAAAAAAGGATTCAGTTTCAATGATTTCAGGATAAAAGTGAAAAGAAAAAAAATAATTCAACTTTGGTAGTTCTAACATGATGGTTTTGAACACTTGCAGCTTTAAAGTCAGAAAATGACAAGACCACTTTTTTTTGTACTGCAAGTTCTAAAATTAAACTGTCTGAAGATATCACAACTGTCTTAAGGGGTTGCCACATATTGTTCTCTTCAACAAAGTTATATGTCTAATCTCCTTGGCTAAGAGGCTATGACAAATATTAAAATAAAAGCAAATACTTTAAGCTGGCATTCTTGTTTTGCCTGAGCAGTTGTTCAAAACTCAAACATTTTTCATTTACTGTTTCAGACAAACAGAAGCATATCATCAAAACTAAAAAAAACTCCAATCAAGGGACATTTATCTGGTTTTCTTGGAAAAAAGTAAAAGATATATCAATTACTTATTCATGTAGTTCCCTGCTATGTTTAAGTCCTACTTTCACTGAGCTCTGGGAAACTTAATCCCATTTTTTAAATGTTTAAGGCTAAATTCAAGAAAGACAACACAGGAAGCCCAGTGTCAGGCAAATGAGCTTGTCGCACCATGCGATGACTTCTTGTGTTTCTTCTCACATAAGAAAAACTAGAGCGTTTGTTTTCAGGAGGGATTCTATGCCTGATCGAGGAGAAAAATCTGCCTCATATAACAATATTTAGGCTCTGACAACAGAGGGCAATGCAGCTAATTTGTAGGAAAACTTAAATGAGTGAAACAATGCTTAGAATGACAAGTGCAAGGCAACAGCTGCAACGATTGTGAAATGCTGGATCTCTGACTTACTCTGAGTTGACAGAGGAGAGATAAAAGGAAACGATGATGTCACAAAGAGTCGGCCGGTGTTATAAACAACTTCATTTCCCTGTTCAAAATATCTCTAGACTATGAAGGCTGTGTGTGTTCACAGTGAGCCTTGCCTCTGTTTTCCAAAATTGTTTCAATTCCAATTCACAAAATCCCAAATTGATTTTATTTAGAAATAATTTCAACAGGGATTTGGTTCGTATATGCCAGTTACAATACTAGTTTTTGCCTAGATATGAAACCAGAAAAGATTTGTGTGGTCATGTGAGACTTATGAAGAGGGAAAGCTTCAGATATTCAAAGGAAGCCATATTAGAAATGTGATTTCTGAATTCCATAAACCGATACTGCATGAATATAATAAAAGCTAATTTAAATTGGAAAACATATTTTTTCTAGGAGACAGCCCTGCAGAAGAGAAGTCATTAATGCTTACCTGCTTTCATTATAGCTTTTTAAAACTACTAGTATGTTGGAAAAGTCTAATAAATAATGGTTTATACACACAAAGGAGTTAATAATTCCAGCTTTTTAAATAACCCTGCCACTTGATTTAATTTAGCCTACAAAATAACCCAAATAATTCTAAAACACTTGAAGTTTTAAATTTGTTGTTAATTTAGCATTCTTCTTTTATTTTCCAATACTCACTGTTTCCAACATAGTGTAGCTAATCAGTGTTATAAAAAAACATACCAATTAAAAACACTCTCTGTACAGTAAGGCATTATGAAAACAATTGCAGCTTTGTTGAGATTATGCAGGTACTCAGTAATATTTCTGAAGATGCTTTGCAGGCTGAAGTTTACACAGACGACTGCTGCAGCATACATTATGTCACTGCATGGTAACATTACCAGCAGAAGCACTGCGGGGGCACATTTCACCATGCATTTCGCTGTTTGTTGACAGGAACGCGGCATACAAACTAATTTTGTACATTTTGCTGCTAATCTTAGCCAGTACAGATGAGCACATAGGGATCGACAGCAGTGCTGCTAGTGTTTACTACTACGGAGCTCACGGTGGTTAGCTCTATTCAACTGGTGAGCGAATACCGTGTAAAACACGACATATCTGATCAGCAGACGGTTTATTTAAGCTAAAATAAAAACAAATGCAACATTAGTTTAGACGCTGTGTCTGCGGACGCCGTCGTTCCGGTACAAGTTCTCGAGTTACGTTAGCTACTAGCGTAAACTTCACCGAGTGACCAGCCAGGAGAAGGAGGAGGCTCGTGGGGGAAGTGGCACGAGTCCGGGCGGGCAGATAGTGGTGGGCACGAGGGGGGCTCACTTTTTCACAGCACGATCACAGCCAAAATAGACACACGGCATGAATGCCAGCGCTTCCCTCCTCTTTCAGCGTGGGAAGAGTCGGGTTTAAGAGCAGCAGCAACAACAACAACATGACGGCGGTGGACGTGACTGAGAAGGACATTGAAGACAACACAAACTTGACAGCTCATGCTGAGAGACATCTTTACCTGGAGTTTTTCTGTGTCCGGTTATAACTGCCTCTCCGCTAACTGGATGCAGCCAGGTTGTACTCTTGGCTTCTTCGCTGTTGAGAGAGGGAGAGGGATATTTTTACAACCATACATCAAATTGACTTTGTTCCTAGCAGAAACGAGTAGACGGACGTAAATTGCGTCTTTTAGAAGGAATATTTACTTGAGGAAGAAGACCCGACCGTCCCGAGTAACCCCATAACTCCAGGAAGACGGGAGAGCAGAAATCCACTCGGGTTGTAGCTCCGCCGCCATGTCTGGCACTAATGTATGACAGTGGCGCGGCTCCGCTCGTGCAGGCAGCGCGTACACGGAAACCTTGGCAACGGCGGCTGACTGAGGAGGGCAGGAGCAGCCCCTGGTGTTGCACACACAGGTAAGTTGTTCATTCATACTGGAAAATATTGTCTTTGACTAACCTATACATAGGCCAATTGTTTTTCTTCTTGTCGTTGTTTTAGTTGTCTGCAGAAGTTTGTTTTTATTGTTATTTATTTATTTTACTATCTAACTTCATCTATACAGATGAAGTTAGATAGTAAAATAAATAAATATGGCCCTAGCCATTCAGGATTTTTAGCCATTCATAAATAAGAACATCCAGCTCATTCAGAAGATGGGTGCTATGACGTTTGGATTTTGTAAAGTTTTTAATTTTGAAAATATGAACCTTTATTTTTGAATAGTTTTCCAATAGAAATGCATTGAGATCTCCAAATAAAATATTGTCCTCTATTCAACCTTTAGCTAGCCTTTAGCTCCTTTTAACATTTAGCAAGCATAATGCTATTTTCAGCTACTAACTTTAGCTGCCATTTTCCTACCTTAGTTTTAGCACGCCTTTTGTTACTTTTAGCTTCTAGCTGGTCTTTTACATACCATTTGTCTATTTTTAATTTTATCTAGTCTTTAGCTTCTAGTTAAAGTTTATCTACCTTTAACTCTTAGTGTTTTGTTTTTTTTCCAGCAAATGTTTTGTTCCTTTTTGCTTTTAGCTACTTAAGTGCATTTTTAGTTTCTAGTGTTTTGCTTTTTTTAGCTTTAATAGCTCAGTTTCAGCTTATTTAGCAAATGCTAGTCATTCAGCATTCTCATAGAAAAGACAAATTTACCATTTTTAATTTATTTTGTTTGTTTTTATTTGCAACAAAATTGTTTTGCCTCGTTATTTGTGGTTATTTCTTCTACTACAGGAGATGTTCTTATCAAAGATGAATCCATCTCGGGGGCAGAGATGGATTGACCCCAGAGAAGTCCCTCTGTGTAAAATTGATCTGCTGGGCCCCATAAGCTTCTCTTCACAGGAGGCACTTTTAATGAAAGGTAAAAATCCCTGAAGTAGATGTTAACACATGGGTCCCCTCTTCTAGTTTTAGCAGGGACCACCTGGCATCTCGCTTTATGGATAATTCTTCCAAATAATCAATAATTTATTCCAAACCACATGATCTGCAAAGAGCACAGTGTTTGGGTGTCCTGTGGAGGTACACCTCTCACAGACTGGCAAAGCTAAACACAGTTTCCAAGCACACTCACTTCCTAACTCTACTTTCAAGTTTTTGGGTTTCACCTTTTGTTATTGTGCGCTGAAACTGCAGCGTCAGCCTTTCACAACAACACAAAGACAAGTCATCCAACACCACAGTGTGCGCTCGGTTGTTGCAATGTTGCATTGTTTTCTGGACACATAGGGTAATGTTTTGTGTGAGCATGTGACAGTGGTGGGAAGCGGACATACCTGCCAACTGCTTGGCCATCCACTCGTTGAGTAACTGCAGAGGAAGCAGTTAGACACTAATGCCCGGCCTGGTCAAACATCTAACAGTGAGCTCTTTGTTTTCAACTTACTTGGAGCAGAAAAACCCACCTTTCAGGTAATGTCATACAGAAAGCAACTAATTGTTTTTTTTTGTGTGTTTGTTTTTTTAACCCAGGTAATTGGACAATGGAACAAGGTGAACCTTATGTTCCTATTTTGATTATTTATTTGAGATGTAAAATATATGTTGTGTTTCAAACAAATAGCAAAATACAGTTACTTCCCTTCCCCTTAGCGTTAAAACAAAAATCAAACTTTCTGGAACAGTTGAACTCATCTAAAAAAAGTACAAGAATTCCAACTGAAAACTCCAAGAACTTTATTTCTGAGAATCACATGGTTGATTTAGAATTTCCCAGCTTTCCCTTTCAGTACTTAAGTGTCTATGGCATTCTGTGTCCAACATTTGACATAACTGAACCCTGGACGAGTCTGTAACACTTCTTTTTGGCAGAAGCAGACATTTCACAAATGCAGCCCACATTGCCAGGGTGAACAATGATGCGCCGCACTACAGCTTATCATCCCTTCTCAAACAACCTAAAACCATTTAGCTGAAGTGGGAGCCTAAATGAAAGCGGGAAGCTGTGTTTATCCTTCCGAAGGAGGCATAAAATGCTCTGTGTAAAAATATTTTAACTGTGTCTAGTTCCGTAACAGAAAATGAAAGAAAACAGTGAACAAACCAAAAAGATGAACTGAGTTGTTTGGGATGAATCACGTCTTTTACTTTGGTGACCCTCTGGTCATAATGTGAGTCAGACGCACAGCTGACTTAACCGAAATGGTTTCCTGTTACGTGCAGACACATATAAAACTGCTTTTTAGGGAAAATAAACACAGCTACATGAATAACATAATTCAACCGGACAAATAATAATAATAAAAAAACATGTCCCAAAGGAGAAGTTCTGCATAATACACACATGAAATAATCATAAACAATGTTGTGTTTGGAGTTAAAGTTGTGCAACTCTTCCTTATATAATGACTTCATACTAAATAAAGAAGTGGCTCCAGTCGGAGACACAGACCAGACTTGAGACATGAGACACAATGTAATGAATGAACACATTATCAAGCAGCTGTTGGGGGGCTTTGTTCTGGTGCCAGCTCAGGAGTAACCTTCTGGCTGTACAAGGTAAGAGGAGGGCTCTCCTCTCTAAACTGGAGGCTCTCAGCATCTGTGCAGAGCTCTCCCTTGCTGAGATCACAAGTTTTAGCCACCCTTCAGACTGAGCACAACACTGTGATGATGAATGAGAGAGATAATTAATTTTTTCTGAGATTGAACTGATGTAACATTTGCTCAACATGGCTTCATGGTTATATTAAATCAGATTCAATGTGAAGCCAACAGACATGAGACAAAAACACTCACTGGTGTGCACTAAAGCAGTAGTGCAGATACTTCCAAATGGGGGTTCTGTGTAAAGGTTATAAACAATTAGTCTACTTTTTGTTACAGATTGCTCTTTTGAACAACCCATTTGTAAAAACAGTATAAGTATTGGTCACCAAAGATGAAAGAGTTTATGTTTTAGCACATGTCTGTGTTCATTTGTCTGTAAAATATAACGAACCACTGAATTTAATGAAAGTCTCAGAAAGGAATCATTGGACATATGTTTACAACAGATACCAATTTGGGTTAATAAAATTTAAGATAGCCACCACAGCTAAGAGACCTTAGAAAAAGCAAATGTGGCTTCAACTCAGACAGTTTTACTATTGAAGCTAAAATTTGACAACCTATACTCCAAGCAGTAAGTGATTCACGCGATATGTTTTTAAAACTTTGGCATTTCTGTCTGGACAGATTTAAATATAATTTTTGTAGATTTACAACTCATTACTTTTGGAGTTACCACAAATTCAAGATGATCACCACCTCTATATGTTTCTATCCAACACAAAATTTGCTCTAATTTTGTTATATTTACACGTTTTTGGCTAAAATTGATTCTGTAGTAGTTGAGAGTCATGCTCGATGCATACTTGGCTCAGGGGGTCAAAACTAAAGTGGATTTCTGCCATGTTATAGTTCTCAGTCTCAGTAATTTTATTGTAATTTGTACATCTGCTATTATGTAAACCTTACATTGTTATCATTTTTGCTTTACATAGTTATTTACAGAGATAATGATAATTGTTTGCTAGTGCAAATAGCAGTGGCAGCTACTATTACTGGTGACATCTGAGGCACTTCCTGTACAAATACCATAATATTTCTGTTTTACAACAGCTGCAATCTACTTTGGTCTCAGTCCCTCTCAAACCAGCTGTTAGCCTGTCAATTCAGTCAAAAATAAACTCTGATGCTCCAAACTGGGGTTGTTTAAAGAGCTACCTTCCGCAGGTAGAGTATTGGGTGTTTATAAAAGTTTTTCAAAACTCTCCTTCAAAAGCTCTGAAATATCCCTTTAAGTCATTTTCTGCATCGCCCAGGGGTGTGATTATGATGTCATCTGTGCTTCTCCACTTTCAGCACACAGTATCATTTGACCGGCATGCATAAACCACAAACTAGGACAGCTATTAGGGGCCAGTCAAGTCAGCAAACAGGGTTAATGGGCAAATCTGGAAAAGTCATATAACGCCTAATTCATTTAAATGATAGGAAAAGGTCTGTAGGATTTTTAAACATTGTGGGAGGAAAAAAAAATCACTGCAGGGAGTTGTAGTTCTTCCAGTCAATCTTTGAATCATTAAGCATGCATTTCTGAATCACTGTTAGTCAGAGCTGACAAAAATCAAACCCCCCCGAACAGTTTACTGCTTTACCACACAGATGACCTCAGTGACTGGATCCACTGCATACATCTGAATGCAGCTGAAACGTAGATGTTAAATTGCCTTAGATGTGTTACTAAAACTCAATGATCGGATATATTTTTTGGAAGGCATGCTTTTAAAATCAAATGTAGTTACAGCTGAAATTACTGTAAAAGGAAAGGTAAGAAGGGACTAAACATCGTAGGGAATAAGTGGATGAAATTGAGTTTAAATTATCAGTATACAGTTTTATGTTGATTAGCTTCATGGTTACTCTCTGCAAAAACTCACCCAAACATGAAGACAAAGAGCAGAACCTCTGAGGAAATACCATTACAATCGTGAGAAATGTAAAATTGTCCTATGTCTGTTAAGTACCTAAACGACGAGACGTTCAGTTCATAGACGTGATTGGTTTACACAGGGACCTTAGCGTTTACATAATCAAATTTGCCTTCCTCCATTCAGTTTTCTCTGCTCCATAAACTGCTTTATTAATTGCTATCTGCACATTGCGAGCACTACAAAAGTCTACTGTAAAAGCACCAGACACTAAATTATCCACGCATAACAGGAGTGGTTGTGTGCAGATTGTAGATGGTATCGTTTACTCAAAACATCCTGCTGTGTCATCTAATTAATGAGGCATATTTTTATTTGAGACGAAGGGCCACTTAACATTGATCAAGGGCCTAAGCTGCACTTAGCTTTTAGCGCATAAATAACCTGACATCGGCGTGACCCCCCCACCTCAACATACAGTGCTCATTAAAGCTCATCACAAGTGCTGACATCACAACTTCTGATGTGCGGTTCCTCCCGATTTCATCTTCATGAGTGCACCATCACCCTGCAGGGTACTTATGCTTAAGTAGCAGATTATAGATCAGTTCATTGAAGATTACTTCAAGTGGTGGTATAAAGTAGTGTTTCGAAAGCACAATTATATGCGTATAAATCTGTGTAAATAAGGGCAGCAATTTAAACGTCTGGGTAAAATGTTTAGTGTTAGTAAAGAAAAATAACCTAGAAATTCTGTTTTGTTTTAGTTTTTTTTTTTTAATCTTTTTTACTTTTAACACCAAATCTGATGCAATTGTTTATAAGAGTGAAGACACAGCATCTATTGGGGTTTGCAGCATTCAGGATGTCTCAGCATGCTGTCCTCCCCTGTTGATACAAACATCCTGTGTCTGATGGGAAAGCAAAACAGTGTTTTTAGCAGGTCACGAGCGTCTTCCCTGGGCAGTTAGGGTCATGTGAGCGACACTGAGAAAGGCCTCGGGTCAGGAATAATTCTTTATGGTGAATGGTAAGACTCTCCAAGTACAATTCCTCACCTATTTTTGAGTTAGACTTTGAGATTTTTCTTCTTAAAAAGCATTGTCCTGTACAGAAAGTCTCACATTTGACTGAGTGTCCAAAGTACAGCACAACTCACCTTATTCAGGAGAACTGGTACATAAACAGTTTTAAACTAAGATAATCTTGCTGAGAACTGAATGAGTTAAAGCCGTTTTGGTCAAACCTTGTAAATAATTATTTGTGCCATCTCGTGACTGTCAGCTACTACCACACGAAATCTTTGCCCAGTATGTGTAAAAATGGCTGAATTACACATGTCCTAATTCAGGGTCTGGTTCTTTGAAGGACCTGGTCTACCCAGTTAACATAGGCTGGGTCCGTTATCGACCTCAAAGACAGGAAGTGCGTGGCTATGTATTCGGTCGGTCTTGCTTTCAGCATTATTTCAGCCCTTACCCCAACGTATGTCCTGTCGCCTAGCAACTGTGACAGCACTAAACAGAAGCATTGAAAATTGAAATTAGCAAATATTAGTAAATTAATATTATAAATTAACAAGATTAGCCTAGTGGCACTATGAAGAACTAAGGGACCTGTTATTTGAGGTCGTTTACAATGATCTCTGACAAGAATAACATTAAAAAACATGTAAATGCAAATTACTAAAGCTTAACAACACAACCGCTTTAAACTTTCAATTTTTGTACAATCAGATATTAATTTAAAACTGTACTCCTGTCTCTTGCTCTGTCTTTCGCCATCACAAGCAAAAAAATCGACGATTGGCAGGGTGGGCTGAGGGGGATACACTGGACCCATCCCTCGGGATGCATTCGTGGGTCGCAATTCGAAGAGTCTTTGGATTTGGACAGCTTTCGGTGCATCGGTGTGACATAATCGACTTTCAAATTCGGCCTTTGAAGGATGCAGCCCCTGAATTTGGACACAGCCTATGTGTTTAAGATCCCTTTGATTTTGCAGCCACCTTGAATGGGATTGTGTCCAAAAGTCATTCAGTGTTTTGTGTCTAATTGTTTTTTCTAAATGTTTCCTAAAAAAATTTGTCCACTAGTTCACGACATATCTCGCTAACACAACATACAAACACAGACACATAAAAGCTTCATCAGAACCCCTCTTTGTGTAATCTCAAGGTCTTAAAAGGACATGTTCGCAAAGTTCACACCTTTCACTTCTGCTGCAGTAACCTTTAAAGTACAAAGTAAATGTTTCAGAATAAAGGTACAAACGTCTGACATCACAAAAAAACATGTATTAATGCATGAACATCTGCTCTGCTTGAAGCTATTTTTAGTCTGCAGTTTTTAAAATTCAAGGTCGTGCAGACACTGAGACAACCACACAACTATTCTGATGATCAAAGTGTCATTCCTGCCTCAGTAAGTTCCTTAATTGTTTGAGATAAAAGGTTGATTTGTTAATGCACGCCTTTGCTTTCTGGGGTAATTCTTTCAATCCGTCAGATTTGAGCTTGAGCTTTTAACTCAGACAAAAGGAAGTTATTGTGAAATTGTATTTCTACATAAAATTTAGTCAGTCCTTTTGTCTGCTCTCATGTTGGTTCTTGTTTCTGATTAATCACACAGCTCTACTTTTCTTTGTGTTTTTAAATGTAATTTTCATCATCAGACTCATTCCAAAACTTCAGTGTTTAAAAAAATGTTTTTATTATTAATATGTTAGTGTTTCCACTTTGTTGCTCATTAATAGTACATAACATAAATGCAAATTTTTGTTTAACTCAATTCAGTTCAGTTCATGTATACATTGATGTACAACAAAAGGCAGCTCAGGACACTAAACAAAAGAAAAAAAAAACAAGTTCAAAGTTTAAGCATTCAGTCGTAATGTAATATTTGTATTTTCTGGGGAAATGCATTATGAATGCTTAATTCTGAAAGTTTTTTTTGCAGAAAAAAGGAAAGATATACAAAAAGTTTGTAAATTTTAAAATAGCTAAAAAGTATAGCTGAAAGACTGAATCTAGCACAAAGAAGCAGCATGTTAGATAAAATAAACAGTAAGTTGCAATTATCACAAAAATGCCAGTTTAGATAAAATTAGCTGAAAATAGCTTAAAAGTGGCTTTAATAAAAAACAGCTGAACCAAGCATAACTAAAAAAAATAAAATTAATAGAATTAGTAGAATAGCTGAAAGAGCAGTAAAAACTAAAGTTGGCTGCAAAAGAGAAGCTGAAGGAAGCTAAAATGATCAAAAAGAAGTGAATAAAGCAAAACCCTAACAAAAGGTGAAAAAAGCAAGATAAGTTTAATTATTTTGAAGGGTTTCAAGGAAATTGAATCATTCATTCATCCACCATTCTTTTTCAATTAGAACAAAAATGGCAGAAAAGGTGATCACATCCAGAATGTCCTGAAGGAGCTGAAAGTTTTGATACATGAATTGCTGAAATAGCACAAAAATTGTTGAACGAGACGTGCCGAAAAAAAACATAAGAAAGAAAAATGGATAAGGTGTGAATGTTTTATAACCACACACATTCATACACATTACATTATTTTATTGTTCAAAGAACAAAGTTTTTCTTCTCTGTTTCACATATTTTGCTTATGTGCCATTTTGTTTTCAAAAAAAGTCAGCTTGACCTCCACACCTGTTCAGATACAGGGACTTTCATGTTTGTTGTTCAGTATTCCAGCCAACAAGTTGGAAAAGACATAACTGTGTGTACTTGAGCTCTTCTATGGTTGCTGACTATAGTGTCAGCAACCATAGAAGAGCTGGCACAGTAAATTCACCCTGAATCGATGAGTGGGAGGGTTTTGAGGGAATGTGGGAAATTCGAGCTCATTTCCCCAATGGTTAAGGCTCAGTAAGCATATGGGTGGTACATCACATCACATCACATCACTCAGAGGTTGATTTACACTCACTTACTCACTCAGATGAGAAGAGCAATGTAGTAAACCTACAAAACATTTTATCCAAAAATTGATTTGTTAGTTTTCTTTAAAATCAGTTGGATTTATACAGTAATATTTTTTTAATCATGATAGAGTGCCATAATGTATGTATGTGTCTGAATGAGAATCTGAATTAGTGTGTTGGAGAGGATGGGCGACACAGATGAGTCCTGCTGAGAGGTTGCGTCTGGGCCACTGAACACGTCCCGTTATCTCGAGCACAACTGGGTAAAGCACCATCTGCTTTCTACGCTCAGGCAAAACCACGGGGTGAAAGTGAGGAGTTTCTGGTGGCAGCCCCCCCAATCAATAAATATTGATTCCTCACTTATCTCAAATACAGCCTATAGCTGATTAGATGTCACACAGCTGACCTCCTGCAGGAACAGCAGAGCTTGAGATGCCAGCTGGGTAAAAAGAAAAAAAAAAAAAAACACTGCATATACATGTTCACAAGCGTAACCCCCTGCATACCTGAGGGGTACAGCAACTCGAAATACAGACAAATGCACACAAGACATGTTTGTGCAGATTTGAACTTACTCAAATGTATATGCACTATACACCAGCAGAAAGGCATGCAGTCGCTTATTCTGGTTAAACTCGTTCAAAGCGTTCATGGACCGTCATTCCCATGCTGCTCTTTTTACTGCTCATCTCCTCCCCTGCTGCTTTTCATTCTCTCCTGTTGCAAGCAGACAATTAATCAGCGCTTTGTCGGCCGGATGGTTCGCATTCACTGCAGCTGCTGTGCTCAGCAGAAAGGTAAAATAAATAAAGAGCAAGCAAAACCCTCTAAAGTGACAGTCACATGGACGGTCAGATGACACTGATCTCTGATGACATTTTCACCCCCTGAGCTTCTTTTAAGTTAACACGTCCTGAAAGAAAGAGTCACACAAGCAGAGATATTGCAGCAGGAATGGTAATAAAAGTGGAAGCCATAATATACTTTTTGACAAGCGGCAATAAAGCAGCAGAAATTGCACGATAGAGGCACGAAGAAAAATGCAAATGCTGTATAGCTTCCAGATCAAAGAGCTCATTGTTGGGAGATTTCAAAAGCCATATAAGAAGGTGGTGAAGCGGGACCGTAGAAAAATCCAGAATTTGCCTTTGTGCTCTGAATGTTTAACATTTGCTCATACTTAATTTTTCCTTTATTTTCCAACCTTTTGTCGGCAGTAATTCATGGGTTTATTTTATTATTTTAATCCTCTGGCTAATACTTTCTATATATAGACATTTATGGTGATGGAATAAAAGGGAAGGCTATCAGGAGAATTCAGAGGGAGGCTGAGACCACAGTTAACAGTAAAAAAATAAATATTTATATGACTTTAGCTATTGTAAAATAACATTTCAGAGGGAGCTGAATGCAATCCAGCCAAATCCTTCTAAATCCCAAATATGTTACTTAGCATTTCAAATGAATACTTGGGGGAATTTTTCCTAATAGGTAATAAAACAGCAGCATAAAAATGTGAACAAAACAAGCATTTGCTTAATTTATTTTAGATTTTGGTCTAACTAAAACGTTTTTTTTTTAACTTAAAGATAAAATACACATAAAAATATTAATTACATTATGTTTTACGGGTTCATGTTTGCTCAGTAAAGCTGTGAGACCATGTGTACAGTCTGTTGGACTGATGTCAAAAGATGTTTATAAGTTTACGACATGTATAGAAAACTGATTGGTACTGCTAAATGAAATTCATACTAAAAGAGTTTGAGTGCTTGTATAGTTTTTATTATTAAAACTAGAATGAAAAGTGCCTTAATAACTCGGATGGGAAATTGAATTGCTGCAGAAAAACAAGATATAAAACCACAGTAAAAGAAAAAAAAAGCAAAGTTCCCTCTGGGCACAGAAAGTCATTGTAAAAAAATACTTTTACAAAAGGTCGTAAATTGTGTAAAAGGTTGGTTCATCAGTTTTCTGTAAAGAGCACATGCTGCTGTGTTGGTCATGATATTGAGCAGCAAGTGCAACATTTTTCTAGCTCCAGAGTCGCACAAAGTTGTTTCATTCTTTTTTTTTTAAGGTTTCTGGCCTTGATGTTCATCTTCTGATGACTGTTAATCAGTGGTGGACAAAGTACTCATTATAAGTACTGATCCTACTGGTCAAATATTACTCCAATAAACGTAATAGTACCTCTGTCAAATTATTTTTAAGTTAAAATACTTGAGTATGTGAGTTCAAAAATACTTACTGAAAGTACTTAAAGTTTTTTATCACTTTTCACTTGAGTGTAGTCAAGAATAATTGGGTACATTTTCTGCTTTATTAGACAGATCAGTAACACCAAACATATAATATTAATACATTAGTCTTGTGTAGGACTTTTCTAGACGCTCAAAGACATTTTACAATTTCATACATTGTTCATTCCCTCCTTAGTCACACTAAGTGGTGGAAGTGCAGCTGCCACTCTGCACATTAGGTCCCTCCAGACCACCACAATCACACCAACAGATTTGGGGAAGTTGTGTTAAGTGTCTTGCCCATGGGACACAACAACAGTATGCACTAAGGCAGGGATTTAAACCGGCGATACCCCCAGCACCACTAAAATTTATAACCTCTTAATTATCCCCCTTTTGCAAGAACTGTCAGCTCAGTTAGTCTCTACATAGTCACCATTTCAAGGACAATGTTTGGAACAGTAACTATAAATCGTGCCAAAAACATTCTACTCAAGTAAAGTTACTGTTTTTACTGCCCACTTCTGTTAAGTAACCTGAAGGAAAATTATATCAAATCCAGAGCTGTATAAAGTACCTGAAAAAATAATTAAGAAAAAAGTAAAAATACTGTAACAGAAAATGACTTTAGTAAAAATTAATTTAATTGATAAGAAAAGTAAGAGATGAGTAAATTGACACATCTTTTAAAAAGGATGCAAATTGCATTACTCAAGTCAGTTTAATGGAATTAGTTGGAATAACTCGATTAAGTAAATTCATATACATTTTTTAGGGCGTATAAACAAATTCTTTTATGATGAGCTCCAGTCATAACGATGTGTACCAAGGTGTTAAATCTTAAAGTAAGGAAGTAAAAGTGTCATTTTTGTTTTGATTGCAACAAAATAAAAGTTAGTTACGATTTGAAAAATGCTTTGTAAAATTACAGATCCGCAAAAAAATTACTTAAGTACTGTAACAAAGTAAATGTACTTTGTTACTATACACCTTTGCTCAAATGCTTTTT
>JARVJO010000002.1:21055324-21067335 GCA_031762555.1 Cynodonichthys magdalenae | reverse complement strand
TGTCCCCTTTTGCAGGTGTGGAGGCAGATATCCGTTGTGTTGTCTTGTGTTTTCTGTATGGAAATCTCACTTATCTTCTTGTCTTTCTTTCAATCTTTTCTTTCACTTTCACTTTTCAAATTTTTTCTTCTATTGGGGGGGGAAAATGTCACTAATGATGAAGAAACTAATATTTACTTATGTATTTATTTATGTTTTCTACTGAAGTGGCAAAAAAAAGAGACCACTAGGACTACTGACACCTTGACTCTACAACTTGTGTATTTCCTCCTGACAGTCTCCGCCATTCTTGGGGGTATTTCCCATTTTGACTGTGGGACCTCCAGTCCAGATATTCCAATATCACATTCCAGCCACTTTATTATGGCGTTCCATGTATGCTTTGCCTGCCAGGATCTTATGTCCTACAATTCTTTGTTGGCTCTTTGTTAGTAACATTGATCTTGAAAAAAAGAGAGTGCCCTCTCTGTAACAGCATTGGAAGGTAACTTTGACTTTTTTTTTTGAATTCATTGATGTTAAAATCTGACGAGACCCCTCCATTAAGCCTTCCCTCTGACTTTACAAGCAAGATTTCTTTCAAAAGAGTAATATCTGAAACAAAACAAATCACAGTGACATGATATTTCAACATGACAGAAATATTTAGAACAAAAGACATTTGATAAGCAGAAGTATTCTTCCATAGTAAATAAATACATTTTGAAATGATCTCATAATACCTCACAGAAGAAAACTAGCCCCACTTTTACAGACATAATCACTGTTATGGGTTTGTTGAACTATTTCTGCAGTAATTGCACTGATTTTAGATTTAATTGTAATGTATAAACTGTATTTCACATTGAAGAATGGTGATGCTTTATAGTACTCAACCTTGGACATCTTGGAAGCAAAAAGAAAGCCTATTAGGTAGTTAGTAGTATTTATCAGTAGAATAAAATTATGGTACTTGTGTCCATTTTCTGGGACACATTCTTCTTCACATAATATTAAACACTCTATACAAAATGTATGATTATCTTTTAAATCAAGCCGTGGTACTTGGTTTTAATAAACGTTTTCCAGCCCAATCAACAAACTCATGTGAGCCTTAGTTCAGCTTATGTTCTTTCTAACAGGCTGTAAGCATAAATCCACAGTGTGACATCTTTTTATTTTGTTTAATCAAAGTGATGAAACCATATCTATGAGCGTAAAATCACTTAATAACTACGTGTAAACAAATGGTTGTAGAACGATCTGTATGAATACTGATGGTGAATCCAAAGTGGAGCTTTTCGTTTAATTTCAGTAATGACTTTGTTGATGCTACTGAGATTATTTTGGCGTAGATGACACAATGAAATATGCATTGGACGTGATGATGAGCGTGATTTGGAACAGCCTGGAGCTTAAGAGAAACTATTAAACATACCACAAATATAATCTGCATTGTGTTATTCACAGTCCTGGTTTTCATGTCTCAGTTCCCATACTTGAAACTTTCTATAAAAGGAGGGCACAAAATCAGGCCTTGTTTGGATTTAGTGAAAATCAAGTGTCTATTGATGTTACAAATTGTATATTTGGGTATTACAGGATACAGTTTACTGTCCACTCTGTCATTATGGAGAATAAAGACTTTGTTGCATTGTACTGGGGACTATGAGTAAAAAAAATAAACAAGAAATATTAGTTTTGAGTCTGCACAGATACACACTTCATTTTTTGATTTTTCTCTCAGCAATGACAATACAAGCTAAAATAGTTTAACACAATGATTTTGAAGCATTATGCATTTACAGTTTTCTTAACTGTGAGTGGTTGACCAGAGTTCTCCATCTCTCTGAGCCATCCTGTCCTCATCAAAATGCTACAAGTGCCTTTGACAGAAATTACATGCATCCACTCACAAAATGCATGCAGATAGATAAACAACAGAGTTATTTAATACAAGCCGTTCTTTTCACTTTGATTCATGGGAGAATGAAACTCATACACTGAGGCCCTAACTCCACTAAGAAAGCGATTTCAGTAACTAATTGTGGGAATGGAAAAGGTACTGAACCATGACGGGGTGCTAAATGGTTCTGTTTTTCCGGTCACGTGAACTCCCCTTCCTCTCTCATGACTCTTGGCAGTCGGCGAGGCTAACAGACATCAATTAATCTCCCATGTCCATTATGGGGCAAGCCAGTGCAGAGAATGGATGGGGAAAGACTCTAAGACAGAAAGAGGATATGTAATTTGCCAGGGATTACTTCTGTAATTAAGCAGTCAGCAAAAGTTTGACAAATATTCCATAATTTGTTACAGATGTAATTAAATTAACACTGTGCATAAGCCATATCACAGTGTTTGCCAATTAGATTTAGCTCAGCATAAGTGCCTTTTATTAAAGAGTAACAGCATTTTAGCTCATCAGAAAGTTAATCTTTTGAAAATGTTCTCTTTTTTTTAAAAAAAGGCTCACATTTGACACAAACGTGCAACATTATTTAAACTGTATCTTAACAATGATCCTGTTAGTTGTGTCAAACTTGCTGCAGACTGAGGTAGGTGTGGCTGACCCGTCACAACACGTCGGCCCAGACGTGTCCTCAGGATTACAGAATGGATCCAAAGTGGTATCATTGTCTCCATCCTGTGCTGAATCACAGATAAAACGTCTCTGCTGCCCGACCTGCTGATTCCACTCGACTCTCTGTCTCCATAAAGCTCAACACCCTGGCGCGGTCGGTGAATGCAGATCGGGACTCCTCTACAAACCTGCACGGTGCTGGATGGTGTTTCTCTCCAACAGATGGCCGTTTGCTTCGGGCCGCGGCAATTTCTCTGGAGAGAAATCGCAAGAATGCTAAGCAGCGCTGAATTCTGATTCATTTTCTGGTAACCTGCTGTAGGGAGAGGGAGCAGCACGTTTTAGGAATACTAATTCTCACTTTATTGCAACATAATTTAGCACTAATTATATTTACTAAAGAATTCTTAAGTGATACTTTTATCTTTTGAAATATTTTTTATTACCATTATAAATGTAGTGATCATTCACCAAAAAGAAAACTTTTTTTTTAAAGTTTCAGTAAAGCATCAAACCAAATGTTTATGTCTGTATGCCAACTGCATTGTTAACTATTTTTTGTGTATTAAGTCTCTTTGCTGTTCACAGTATGCTAATTTTTTCATTGAGGTATACATAAAGGTTTTTCTTTTCATTTAATGCCTGTACAATATACTAAGCTTGTCTTTAATTCGTATGACTACCAATATTATTACTTTTTCAGAAACTTAAAAAGTAAGAATGGAGAAGTATATGGTTCTTTTGGTTGCAGTTTGCCATTTAAGCCACAAAATGTCACCAATTTTCTTGATATCAGATGGTTAAAATTAGGTTTTACTGCACAACTAAGATGTTAAATACTTGTCATTTAATTAAGCAAGTGTTTAAAGAAGAAAAACCACCAAGTGCCTACACAATTTTTTTTTTTAATAGCTCAACGTATGCATGCTCGTAAAGTATGAGCATGCTTTTATTTATTTATTATTTTTCTTCAGTTCTTTGTAAATGCATCTGTTAGTCTGAGACACTTTTTGCTCATTGCTGGAACTTCCACTCTGACATTGTCTCAGCTGCTGTGCCTTTAGTTAATATTTTTAATAGTTCATAACATGGTTTTAGCCGATAATACACCACACAAAAAATCCACATTTACTTCTAAGCCCTTTTGGTGAACTTGTACTGGTTTACAGGGTTTATTTCAGTCCTGAGGATAAAACTGAACCGCATCATTATAATCCACAGTGCAACAGCGAAGTATCAGTCAGTCTCATATTGATCTGTTGTTGAATAGAATTGTATTACTTTTAACAAATTGCACCATCTTTATCACATATGATGGTGCAGTACACCATTCATTTACCTTATAGTACATTAATGCTGAAAAACACTGGGGTGTTGAGTAAAATGTAAATAAAAACAAAATCCAATGATCAACTCATTTCATAAATCTGTATTTTATTCACACACTACACACATTTTTAAATTAAGAAACATTTTTGATTAAAAAATGGTAATTTTGAGTTTTCTGGCATCAACATATCTGCAGGTTGGGTCAGGAAGGGCAGCCAGCATAAAAAATTGGCTAAATCTTTGACACAAGCTTTAGCAACTCTTGCAGAGGGGAGCAGTGAAAAGAAAAACAACAAGTTGGCAACACAACTTCAAAAGTTGGGATACGGATACGTTTACCACTGAAGCATCCCTTCTTTTAATATTGAGAAATGTCAGAGTTGTAGACATGAAGCTTATGCACAAATTCAGACTGGAAGACTCTATTCACCTCACCTGCTCCATCCAGTCGCTGTGTCACGCGTCCAGCTGCAGTTAATCAGCGTCAGATCCTCGCCTCACCGTACCAGTCATCTCTCAGGGATCCAGGTCTAAAGGCCCAGCACCGAAGGATCAGTCTGCTCTCCAGACGCGTTCAACCCACCTCCACCTTCATCTCAGGCTCTTCCAGCTACCTCTTCCCTCCGGCCTCCACACCACCAGTGTCCGAGCCCCGGGGGGGGGGGAGACGTTATTCCTAAAACCTAAACTGATTGTTGGCTCACAACAGTATGCTGCACCCACGTTATCTGCCGGAAGAACTTTCTCATGGCAATAAATCTGTTTAACTGCTATGTTTTTCTGTGTGAGTCTTTCCAAGTTCAAATTTTAGTCACCCTTAAAAAAGTCTCATACAAAATTACCAGATGTCACCCTCAGAGAATTTGTTGTGAATCACTCTCAGCTACTACCACATCAAGTTCTAGCCAAAGTTTTACAAAACTGACTGAGTTATAGCCAGTGGAAACAAGCTGTGGAAACTTATAGAACTGGATTGACCCCTATAGGGAATCATTTGTAGATGAACATCAGGGGATTATTTTCTGAGAGCTTCAGTAACACACACACACACACACACACACACACACACACAGGCAAATACAATATTGTCTATTTTTGCCTTTTGGCAGTAGGTAATAAAAAATTCTGCAGCAAAACTGACCAAAAGTTTCTGCCCCCTCACACTACTCTGACCTAAATATCATCTAGATTTTGCAGAATGAGCTGAAAACAGCAATGAGTGCAAGACAGCCCAAAATATCCTACAGGACTGAAACCTATTTCTGGGAGGCTGAATAGATGTCACCATACTGGAGCTGAAGGTTTTTTTTAGTTAAATGCAAAAAATGTGAATAAAAACTGTTTTTTCATAAAATGTCGAAAAGATAAAACACTCTTCTTTGAGGCATTATTGATTTAATTTACAGTAACATCACATAGAATAGAGAAGGTGTCTTCTTACATGATCTTTAAAAAACAGCTCATGTTCTACTTATCAATGCAAAAGTTCTGAGAACAGTACACATCACGTGACTGCACACACACACCCGAGTGGCATATCGTCTGTTATTAGTGCAACATAAATATAACAACTCTTCGCGTGTTCCCTTCTTGATTGTGTGATCCAGTTCAAACAGCTTCTCGCTTAAACAATTTTCTCAATTTTCTACAAGGACACGGCAAATTAGAGCCCTGGCATCAGCCGTGTGCGCTACAGGCTGCGCTGAGCTGCTGTATGAATACATCATGCAAATAACTATGGACACAGAATGATTTATACAGTATTTATTTATTTTCTACACTCTCAAAATGTCAAAAGCCCCATTGGATGGAAGTGTGAATACATCCTAAAAAATGGATCTGTGCGTGCCAAAAGGCTTGCAGAACTCAGCCAAGTTTGGTGAGAACTTCCTCCCTGCGTGTGTTTAAGTCAGAATGGTGTTGGTGTGAACCTCTGGTCACTGCCCAGTCAAAGAGCACCAGAACTGATTCTGTCCACACCATCTGGTGATAGTTGTGATTTGGACCAGTCGGAACCAGTGGGTGTACATGTTTTTGATGGGATAATAATCAGACTGTACCAAAAGTATTCGCATTCTCATTTGGAGACTTGCATGTTTAGCTGTCAGTTTTTTGTTATACATATTGAAGTGTTGATGGTGACTATGCATATGTTCTTCAGTGTGTAAGTCAGTGTGGGTGTGTAATCTTTGGCTAGTGGTGTTCAGGTGCACCAGCACCCTGCTGAGCTCTGTTTTTACCGCAGTGTGGGGGAAAAACAGAGCATTTTATGTGATATATTCTGATGTTCTTTGGTCACAGTTGTCAAGTTTAATAATGCGACAAGACAGAGTCAAAACTGCATCTGTTCAAATTATTACCATGACAAAAGTTGGACATAGTGAATCATCTTGTAATGCTAGGCTGTAGTTAATATAAAGGTAGGTTATATCCATTGGCTAAATTAGTAGGTTTTGGCCAAGTGAAGCAGTGTCAAACAACAGCCTGTCATTGATAATTCAGCCTGTCAAAAGGATAATCATAGAGGTGAAAAGCTGTGGGAAGTAACAAAAGCGCTCTCATGCAGGATGTGAAACCTAAATATAAAATAGCAAGAATGTGTAAAAATGAAATAAAATAGAATCCAATGACTTGCATTTCTCATAAATCCATATTTTATTCACAGTGAAACATAGTAAGCATGTCAACTGTTTAAACTAAGAAATTGAACCAAACAAAAAAGTACTTTTATATTTCATGGCAACAACACATGTCAAAAAAGAAAAAAACAGGGGCAACCAGAGTCTAAAAAGCTCCACTTTTTTTTAGATGTAAATATAAGCAGAGGTTCACCAGTCTGCAAAGAACTGTCTAAAATTAATAGGTCAGAATCAAAATTATCTTCCTCAAGAAAAATGGAAAGACATCATTGACAGTTTATAATATCATCAAAGGATTTCATGAATTTGGGGAAATATTTGTGAGCAAAGGACAAGGCTAAAAATCAAATTATACAATAAATCATTATAGTTTAAAATTGTTACAAATGCACATGTATGAAGTGGGCCAAGCTCACGTGTATTTTTCAGGGAAGCGCTGAGGTTTCTATGGAACCGCCATTGGAATTGAAAGAAATTCAACCCTTAATTTACACCATTTTACAGACCTGATGTATTTACTCTAAACTGATTTGTGTTAAACTTTTCTTAGGATAATAGATGAGTTTTTTTTTATAAATATCTATGCTACAAATCTGAGCTTGTTGAATTTGCACAATTTCATAACAACCTCAGCATTTTACCAGTTGACCTGTGACCTGGATAAGCTAGGTCCCACTGGAACTCGTAACTACAAAATGGTCTATTCACCTTCCTGCTGCCCTTAGGTCAAATTAACCCTTGAGACCTTAATTTTAACACTGAGGCCCATGGAGTCATTTTGACCCAAGGGGGTAACACAGGTCTGACACTTCCAGAAACCATTATCAGTAAATTCACTTCACTGTACAATTGACAAAAGCAGGATAAAGCTCTATCATGCAAAGAAAAATCAATAGGAGAACACCACCAGAAACACCATCTTCTCTGGGCCAAAGTGAAAAACTGTTCTACGAACAAATTAAAAACTGAAATTCTATTTGGAGAACACAAATACCTTGTCCCATGACCTACAGAAGAACCATCTGGACCATTCATTAGGGTCAGCTGTGGCGGAGTGGTTAGGGGAGGTATAGGGGTGCATTAGTTCTTATGGTGTGAGCAGCTTACACATCTAGAAAATACCATCAATGCAACAAAGTACATTCAAGTTTTAGAACATATACTCCTATTAAAAAAACAAACAAAAAAACATCAAAGATCATCCAGGACTGTTGAACATGAAGCCTACATCAGACTTAATAACAGCAACATTTCCCTCAGAAAACTCCATTTACTGATCTCCTCCGTTCCTTTTTAGACTGTTTTTAAATTATCTTTTTTTTTCAATTCACAGTTTGAAAGAAAACTAGAATAATTAATAAAAGTTATAAAAGTTGGAAAAAACCCTGTGTGATTTATAATGTTTGCACGGTGCTCAAATTTTTTTCTGCATTATTTTGTGACACTAAGTGCTTCTATAATATGCTGATATTTTCAGTGTTATGTTCCCAGTGCTGCCGCCTGCAGCCTTGCTCCTAATGATTATTGATTCATCTCCCTTCTTTATGTTCTATTCTTACTCTGTACCTACTTTGCAAATATGTCTCTTTCACGTATCGCCACCAAAAATACTGTTTTACCTCCATCATTCTTTAGTACACATCTTTAAAAATGCATCACGTTTATCTAAATGTTCAGCTGCAAACTTCTGCCAGTGAACTTTGAGATGAGGCCACAGAAATGTTTCTTTTGTTGTTCTTCTGATCACTCTCACATGATGATCTCATCTGTGCAGGTATCACTGAGCTGAAAAACACCACACAGCCGTTTTTAACGTTGCAAATGTTTTTGCCTTCAGATGCAGGCTGTGACTTGACTTTTTAGCAATCCAAAGATCAGGTCCCACGAGATGTGTTTTTTTTTTTCCTCTCTCAGATTTATCATTGTGTTTCAGTTAACTGCATTGCAAACAGATACTTCAAACTGATTCAGTATTTTGTGTCTGTTTCTGCTTTGTGAACATTAGGAAGTTACACTTTAAGCGTGCCAGGCAGCTTTTTAAAAGAGATGATTGCTGTTAAATGACCTACCCTCTCCTAACAGTAAGAATTTAGCAGTAATATGAGATATGTATTTTCTTTTACTCAGTGCTTTTTCACCCAGAAAACAAAATGGACTCAAATCATTTTGCTTGAAATATTAAGAATGAAAAATAATCTTTAAGGTGAAGGACATCACCTGGTCACAACAAATATTATAGAGCTGGGATGATTAATTGGATGATTGATGATAATCTGTAGGACTGCACTGGCAATTGAAAGATTTTAACAAAACTACAAAACTTAAAGGCTTTTAAATCACTTGGTAGTTAGAATAAAGGACATGAAAGGGAACACAGTCAGCTGATTAAAAAAAATCCAAAAAAGGCTATAGAAGGCAATTTTACAGATATCGTGCCAAAGGTTGGTGCTGTATGTAAGACAGATACCTGATCTGTTCTGAGTATTAACAGATTGTATAGGATTTTTTATAACAAATAACTGTTGAAGTCACTTCATGCCTGTTAGCAACATTTTAAGAAACCATTCAGGAATGAATCATAAAAATCTGCAACTGATTAAACTTTGGAACCAGCCTGATTCAAGATGGCCACCACAGACATATCCATCCATCCATCCATCCATCCATCCATTTATCCATCCATCCATCCATCCATCCATCCATCCATCCATCCATCCATTTATCCATCCAGCCAGCCATCCATCCATCCATCCAGCCAGCCAGCCAGCCAGCCAGCCAGCCAGCCAGCCAACCATCCATCCAGCCAGCCAGCCAGCCATCCATCCGCTTGTTCCAGAGTCAGGAGGTTGCATGTGCAACTCTTACCCTAAAGGTGTCCAACTAACTGCCGGCAATGGGAACTAAACTTTCATACCACTTGTAAGGACTGAATGGCCCGTAACAACAGACCCTCTCATACTCACGGAACACACCTTCACACTGAACCTCGGGGAACGCCAGTGGAACGCCTTTTCCAAGTCCACAAAACACATGTAGACTGGATTGGCAAACTCCAGTGATCCCTCAAGAACCCGGGGTAAAGAGACATTTATTATTAGAAAACGGCACAAATGGCTACAATTCAGTCAGTTTCATATAAACTGATTTAAAATTCAGTGTGGTAGTAGATGAGCGTTATCACAATACATACACTCAGCAGGACAGTAATATGGCAAAATCTTTTTGACTTAAACTGTCCAGAAAAGCAGCGGGCGACATGCATTCTCTGAAGGACAGATATATTTAAAAAAAACTATTTTAACATACTTTTAGGAAAATGTTCAATATTCTGCAACCCTTCAAAGAAAACCTGCAGTGTATGTTTTTTTGTTTTTTTTTTCTCTTTTCTCACATATCACCTCTCCACATTTGGAATGTTTTTATCACCATAGCAACAACTCTGTGCACTTCCTTAGAAACCGGCTAAAAAATACAGCAGAGTATTTTTCATGCACTAATTATTACAAGTCATCAATAATAACAACATAACTTCACTTCAGAGATTCAGCTGTGGTTTCTGTCCAAGGTAGGTTTTGTTTAAATGGTATTAAATTGAATTTAAGGGAGGAAACATAAAAAATTGCGCAAATCTTTTTTGCTGTCCTGTTAGTGTAAAAATTATGAAACTTTTATTCCCATCTCATGTAAGTTTGATGGCCATGCTTGGGTTAGAAGTGAATCACATGAAAGTTCAGTTACTGCAGTCACTTAAACGATGAGTGAAAGTGGCAGCAGATCTGTTTTTTTGTTTTCTTTGCGTTGCTCCCATGGCAGCAGATGGGTTTAGATGAGCGACTGGCCCACTGGGACACAACACTGGCACGTATGTCTGAACTTTGAAGGGCTGTAGAACAAAGATGTGAAAGGTACAGAGGGGGAAAATAAGCCAGAGAAAGTTGTGTCTTCCTGACAAGTGGAGGAGAAGCACTAACATGAGAAACTTAGTCCCTCCAACACCGTCTGTGGAGGCAGAGCCCAACTTTTTATTCATATTTTTGGTATTCCCTCTTATGTTTTAAAAAGTATTATTCGAACCATGAACGCAGGTAAACACAGGGATGTGTCTTGTTGTTGACATTTCTGTTCTCTGTTTCTTGTATATTTTCAGCAAAGTGATCCGCCGTGCCTTTGAAATATCAAATATTACCAAGATGACAACATAAAGTTCAAGCTGAAGCATTAAACCTCAAATGAGCTTAAACTTGACACTTTTCTCTTTTAACCCACGCAGCGATGGATGTTCAGCAACGTGGGAAAACGCGTCTTCGCATCATCAACAAGGAATATTAAGCTGTTGTGTTTTTTTTTTTTAGTTGTGTGCAGGAGGGGAGATGAAGAAAAGCAAGCCGTCCACCTCCAGGAGAGCTGAGATCCAGCTGCTGTACCAGAGCTACACTGGAAACCTCACCACGCTACCTGCAGCTGGCCTCCTGACGTTCCTTCACAAGGAGCAAATGGAACAAACATCAAACGAAGAGACGGCACAGAGCCTGATTGACAGATATGAAATAGAAGAGGCAGGTGAGTGAAGGGTGAGCTTGCTGCACGTCGTTAAGGTTGAAAATATCTGGATTCAGATTGCCATTTATATAAGGTGTGTGAGTTTTTATTTATTCTTTTTTGCGTAGAAAATCAAGCTGTTTTTCCCTCACCCAGCCCAAAATTATTAAAGTGCTGTGTAAACACAGGGAATCTCCATCGAAAACAATATACTGAGTGACACAGTTGTTGAGAAATATGTTTTGATTTTCTGTTTTCTTAGAAATATACATGTTAATTTTTGATGCCAGCACCCCGCATAAAAGTTGGAGCATGTTTACTACCATGTTACATCATTTTTTAGTTTATTATTTTCTTTCATGAGTATAAATTCAGCTGCCTTCTGTGTTTTTTTTGTTGTTGAAATTTTCACAATGCTCCACATTTTTCACTGGCCTGCAGGCATTCCACAATATCTAGACCTTTTAATTTTTCAGTGTTTGTCATAAAACACAGAACATGGTTTGCTGAATTAATCAAAGCCTTCATTGAGCAAAGCGTGAATGAGAGCAAGGTGTCTGTAATTTTCACAAGGACATTCAAACTAACAAGTTTTTTAACTGCTGATTTTTTCTCCAATGTCTGAGCTGCTCTGTTTAGTTTCAATCATGTTGCTGACGTTGCTAACAATCGTTGCCGGACACTGGAAGCGTAACGGTGAAATTATTTTTTTTTCCTGTGTCTCAGTGTGTGTTTGTCTAAAGCAGAGGTGTCAAACTTTTTTTTTTTTTGAAAGAAGAAAAAGGAAAGGATAAAAAATGAAAAAAAAAAGAAAAGTAATTTGGAAAAATGGGAAAAAAAAATAAAAATGTATGTATATGTCAAGAAGTCACAAGACAACACACCCGACATCCATCTGCACACCTGCAAAAAATGAATGAACCAAAAAGACAGCACCAAGT
>JARVJO010000002.1:21036905-21051277 GCA_031762555.1 Cynodonichthys magdalenae | reverse complement strand
AACGAGCAGTTGGACAGGTGTACCTAATAAAGTGGCCGGTGAGTGTATATATATATATATATATATATATATATATTTTTTTTTTTTTACAGTTGTGGTGTTATATAGGACAAAAATGAAAGAGTGAGAATGTGCATATGGCATGAAAGTAGCTCATCACGCCTGTAGCGTCCTCTCATACAGCTCATTGTGTGCATGTGTCTCTGTGTCTCTGTGTGGGTGTGTGTGTGTCTGTGTGTGTGTGTATGTGTGTGAACCAGCGCTTTGAGGAAAGGCTGCCGGTGCCTGGAGATTGACTGCTGGGATGGTCCAGATATGGAGCCTGTAGTTTACCATGGCTACACCCTCACCACCAAGATACTTTTTAAGGATGTTATTGCCACTGTGGCTCAACACGCTTTTGAGGTTTGTCCCATGTTCTGTGTTTTCCCACACATGCAGGGCCTCAGGTAAAACACACTCCTGCTTCTTTAAGGACCTCTGGACTCCCCACTGAGACGCAATTGCTCCAATTAGTAACCTCTCTGATAAAAAAAAAAAACCTCTCCTTTGATGTTGCAGATCTTTTACTGAGATGTGTGGGAAATCTTTAAACCTTTACAAAAAGATTTGCATCGAAGCTGATGATAATTGTAGAAAATGGAGACTTTTTTCCCCTAATGGGATTAGTTTGTTACAGGTGTCTGCTTACCCAGTGATCCTGTCTTTGGAGAACCACTGCAACAAGGAGCAGCAGGAGGTCATGGCTCAGTACCTTGTCTCTATCCTGGGGGGCTTGTTGTTGACGTCTCCCTTGGATCATGCAACCAGTGGAGACCTTCCAAGCCCAAACGTAAGATTCAAAAGACACGAGAGTTTGGAGTATTTGTAAATGAGCAGAAAAATCTGAGTTTGTGGCGGTAACATAAATGGTTGTCAGTAGAGCCAAACAGGAAGAAAAACAAACTATTTTTGTCATCACCGAAGGCCTCATTAGTGTCGTCCTGAGGCTTCCTGTTCTTCCCGCCCTCACTAGAGCAGAGGGATAAATGGATGTTTGAAAGCCTTAAAAAAAAAACAACTAAAGATCTAATGTGATGTTGCTAATTGTGAGACAGGTCCATCACTTTCATCATGTTGTGATGCTCAAGCTAATCATTTAGAAACCCAGTCTCTGGAAAAAAAGATGTACAAACTCATGATTAGGCAAATCTGACAAGAAGTAAGCAGTTTTTTTCTCCCTGTCTTTGACTGTGGGCTGAATCTCTTTGTACATCTGAATTTGGCAGCTTTTGAATTTTCCAGTGCATAATCTCCATAACTGTTTTTCATTTTGAGTTGAGAAATGAAGGGGGCTTATATAGTAGACTCAGCTTTAAGCATTCAGTTTTACTATTAACACCTGCTGGGTGGAAGCAAAATCCCTTTTTATAGTTGAAATTGTTAAACTCTTATACAGAAATTTTTTAAACCAGATTGCTACATTCAAAATTACTTGTACGAATGTTTAAGCTGTCAGCCAAATCAAAAAAGCTACAAAAAGACATAAAAGCAGCATTAATCTGATTTAAAAAAAAATCAGTCATATTTTTATGCGATTTAATTTTAACTTTATATACAGATTGAAGCAAAACATCAGTTATAAACAACACATGAAATCCAAAATTGCTGCTCCTCTGTCTGAAATAGCTGTGTAATTATGTGTAACATGATAAAAATTAAAAATGTGTTTTTTTTTATACTTTTGTAGCCTCAAGCATGCTGTTTATGGTGTGTTATCTGAAATTACTTTACATTTTAGGTCTGCACAATGTTCTTGTTGCGTGGTTCACCACAGAACTGCCTCCAGCTCATGAGTTTTCCTTACCAAAAAGCATAGTTTGCTTTTTTAAAGTGGGGTTATGTGGAGAGAGTATGAACTGTCAGTATCTTACTTGTTACAAATAGCTGTTTGGATGAAATCAATTAGGAGAAATAAAAGTTGGATGAGCTAGTCTTAGCGAGGCCAAGAACAAAGTGGATCCCAGCCACATGAAAACAACTGTAATTTGTAAATTATTTCTGTCAGACTAAAAGTTTTGTGTGAAACTGATGACAGTATGTCATAAAAAAGCATTTGCATCAAAGCTGCAGTAGGTAACTTTTAAAACTGTCACTATGTTCTGACAGCAAAGCAATTTAGTTGAATAGCCCTGCTGTAAGGTGTACATTTTCAGGCACAATCCATGGTTTTCTTAGAACTCCCTACTGCAGCTTTAGCCAAAGTCTTTTTATAAAAATGGTGCTGGCTCCACATGAACTAGACCAGTGGTTCCCAAAGGTGGGGTCTGGCCCCCTCTGTGGTTCATGACATAAGCAAGGGTCTCCAGATGATTTCCAGACATCAATTTAAATGCAAATAAATTGCTAATGGAATATTCACCATAATTACTGAAAAAACAATAATCATAAATGAATAAAAGTAGTGTCACAGTTATTCTGCCCATGTTTAAAAGAGTTATTAGCAAAGTTTGCATAGTTAAACCTGTAATGTATAAGTAGTTTCTGCAACTACTTATTTGTGGGCTAAAAAGGGACTAGTCGTTAGCTCGTCAGTCCAGTAAAAATTTAACTTTATAGCTGTTTGTTTATTAATTCACTATGAGTCATTTTGTAGTGCTGTTTAAAGACTTAGCTATTATTTTTTTTACTCTACAATAGAAATAGCCCATAATGCATTGCAGCCTGCTCTGATACAGCAGGCTAATCTTGCCTAATTCTAACATCTGCAGTTAATTATTATTGTTTCAGACTGAAAATGACTGTAAACATCTAGATATCTCAAATGTAACCTCTCCTGTCTTTTCCTCTTTGTGCCGCTGGACTTGAATTTTTTTTTTTAAAGAAATGTAAACTGATTCTGATTTTCAAACATTTATGTCTAAATACGTAACATGTTAAAAAATTGTGAATCCCACCAAGTTACATTTTAACCTTTACCATGTAGTTTGTTTTTATTAGATGCACACAAACTCTTAAAAAGACATTGTTTTGTACAGAAATATTTATCTAGGTTCAGTGATAAATTAAAATTCTAGTTTAATAAAAGCTATTATACAGTAACATCTGCTTGTGTAAATAGATACATAAAAAAGTGTAGCAGATATATGTAAATAGACACATTGATGTTGATTAGATTTTGTCAGTGAAAACCAGCAAATATATGTAGATCATCACTTCTGCTTCAGACGTGTATTTAAAACGTATCTTTTTATTTATGCAATGCCTGACTGGGAGTACTTGGTGCATAATAAGAAAGTTGGGTTTGAAATTCAGACACGCTGTGTGACCAGGGATGAGGATGTAGTGAGTGAGTGAACATTTTAAACTCCAGCTACTTTGCAAAACTGAGAGCTATTATATACAACAGGTAAGACATTCATTGTTAAAAACCTTTCCACAAAACCCCACTTCAAAAGTTCTGACTCACAGCTTTAAGCCTATCTGCTCATTTACAAAGAGAATCCTACAGCAGCAAGTTCACACAGTGAAGTGGGACTTTTTTTGTTGTTCTTCTTTTGACTGCTAAATTATGTGCACAGGCGTAAAGGTGACTTATTTGTGACAAATCAACACCAGAGTGACTTGTGCGAAAGCAGTGTTGTGTTGTAGCATGTGCAATATTTGCACTAAGGGTTTTTTAAAAGTGCAATGTGAAAGTAAATGAATAATCCCGCTGCTTGTGTGTGTTTATGTGCTTGAATTCATCCTGTTTGTGTGGAAATGTCAGGACCTGAAGTATAAGATCCTTATCAAGAACAAAAAGATAAAGCCTAAGATTAAGACAGAGGATGCAGCTGAGGCAGAGGAAAGTGCAAATGAGGGTGAGGATGATGAGGATAATAATGATGATGAGGAGGAGGAAGAGGAGGAAGATGATGAGGAGAAAAATGAGGATCGTCAGATCAAAACTAAGTTTTGGTCTCCCAGAAAGGCAGGGTCAAAAAAGAAAGTAAGTCAGGGCCTCTCAGTCAGATTAACACAGATTTACTGTAGATTATTCACATCAGGTTTAGACAAATGAGGAAAACATTATTAAAAGAAATGTCTGTTTTTCTTTGAATATGACCACTTTTTTTTGTTGTCTTCTAAATGAAATAGAAGAAGAAGAAGGTGGTGGCTCAGGCTTTATCCAACCTGGTGATATACACAGAGTCTGTCAAGTTCATCAGCTTCAGTCACTCCAAGGTCAATCAAAACTGCTACGAGAACACATCCGTTGAAGAAAAGAAGGCTCGCAAGCTGGTGAAAGCCTCAGGTACAGAGCTAATAAATCACAGAAAAGATGATTTATTGTCTTGTAATGCTAAATGTCCAACATCTCATTGATGAGCCCAATAATAGGTAGTGCTGTAAACTTGGAGCACAGAGCAGTGATTTGTCAGGGGACACAGCAGCACAGATTTGAAATGTGTGTTGCGCCCTCACAGCTCAGGAAGGGAAAAGTGCTCACGCAGGTTCAAATGAAGAAATAATACCAGCAAAAAGGAGTGATGTTGAGAAATTTTCCCCTGCTGAGAAGGACTGACATGTTTCAGACACGCAGTTAAATATCTTTTAAGCAGGCTGACTTGCTTGAAAGCAGGAAAAATGGAATCAGTGCTTTAGAGCAGCGGAAATCTTATAATTCAATCCCACCCTGCAGGAAACCTTTTTATACAAAGCTATTATTAATAAGAGATTAAAATGGGCTCGTTGTCTTTTTGTCCTCGGAACACTGATAAGTATTCAGGCAAGCAAAGCTAATTCATGTCACGGTAAACTAAAATAATGATTAACTTCTTTATTTCACAGTGGCTTGCAACAGTTTTCACCCCTTTGGTAATCGTTCTGTTTTGTTGCCTTACAACCTTTAATTTACTTTTTAATTTGATTACGAGTAATAATTCTGCAAAGAAACACTTAGCAACTCTGACATTAGGTGAGGAAAACAACTACTAAATTATAAATATAAACTGTAAAGCTGAACAGTTGTGTGTGCATTAGTAATCATGCTGGTTTGTTTTTACATGAGGTGTTATATGGTGCAGAGGATGTTTCATGATAAATGTTAGCATGAGGTAGACCTTTGTTTCAGTTGAATTGTATTGTTTCTATTTTAATTGGATAACCTGGTTTTTAAAGCTAAAATGTAGGATTAAATACAAACCTATTCAATTTGAATGTATGCAAACTGGCAGTGAGATTTAGAAAATTAAAAAGTGGTGAAATCTTGCCTAGGGCACAAAATTGGCTAGGTCCAGCCCTGTCTTCTGCCTGTTTGGGAAACAAAATTCAAAAGATCTGCCATACTGATTTCTCAAAGGAATGTTTTTATCTCTTTTTTTTGAACTACTCCTCCAAGAAGCCCAGCTCTGTGCAGTGAGTAGCTCAAAGCAGACTGATCCCCTCATCTCTGCAGAGGAGCTGCACAGCTCCATGAGGGTTACCTTTGTTCTCTTGGTTGCTTCTCTGATTAATTCCCTCGTTGTCCAGTTTGTCCGTTTTGGTGGGCAATCTTCTCTGGGCAATTTTGCTATCGTATCATAAACTTTCCATTCTGTAACAATAGATTTAATGGTTCTCTATGGGGTGTTTGCAGTTTGATGCATTAATCTTATCTGTACTTCTGCACAACTTTGTGTATATTTCCTTGGTCTTCATGACCATTTGAGGTGTTGATTGTTGAATATGCTGAGATCATTGGATACTTAAGTTGCTCATTGATCTTATATAATGAGTTATTTGGTTTTTGAAGGTAATGGTTGGGACTTCAAAACAAAAAGGGGTGAATACATGTGCACACTCCACTTTTCAGTTTTATGTAAAAAACATAACAAAAAATAAAATAAAATTACTATTTAACCTAATTAATCTGATAAAAGTCTTTTTGTAAAATTATTACTTATAATGAATTAAAAGTCCAATACAATTCCAAACAAAAACAAAAGGAGGTGGGGGATACTTTGGTAACCCAAAATTCTATTTATTAAAATGTAAGCTACAAATCAAATTCACAACTGTCATACAAATTAAATGCAAATTTAAAAAATATCTTAGTGGTGATATTACTACAAATAAACTTAAGTATTGTTACTGGATTACAACAAAACTCTGTGACTAAGTCAGATCAAAATGTAGACATCAGTGAATGTTTGAATTAATGAACAAGCATCAGAGTTTGACCTTTTGAAGAGGCTATTCTTCATGAATAAACAGTTAAAGAGATGACTCAGACGACAGCAAGTCAAGATTTTATTGGGACAAACAGCACTCTTTTCCTGCACAGCAATAAATCACTTCCTCTTCTCCTCTAACAAAACTGTTTGTCTCAGAACGAAGCATTCTTTTCTTCACTTTGTCGTCCATCCTCTCTGTCAGGTGCAGAGTTTGTTCAGCACAACCAAAGGTTCCTCAGCAGGATTTATCCTGCAGGCTACAGAACATCCTCCTCCAACTACAACCCTCAGGAGTTTTGGAACGTTGGCTCGCAGCTCGGTGAGTCAGAGTAGCTCGATCACACTCAGGCCTGAGGTCGTAGGAAGAACTCAGGACTTTCCACTCACATGGAGTTCACATGATTACTGGAACACAAGAATAATTACTGCCATCCTCTGAAAGATAACTTCAGATGATAAAGTTTTTGCTCATGTCTTTTTCTTCACGTGTTTATGTTTCTGTTAGCAAAATATCTCATGAACCACTGGACAGTAAAAAGAGTTATAGAACTATCACTTTTATAGATATTGCCTTAAAATTTGCACATTAGTAGCTGTGACTGACCCCCCAACACATAATTTGAGCTGTTACAAATTGTAAAAGATAATTGTTCAAAATATTGCTAATACGTATTTGGAGACAACTCTGTCTGTCTGTTAGCATAATATTCAATGAACCACTGGACAAATCGTAATGAAACTTTCAGGAACGACTCTGTAACATCAACAAAGCTTGTTTTACATTCCAGTGTCTGATGTAAAAGGGACCGCCCCCAGGGGTGTGACCAGGAACTTAGGTTTATGTACATGTGACTTTAGGAGGGTGATTCATCATTGTTTTTTTAGAGTAGCCTGGGACAGTTGTTATTGTTATGATTCTGATAAGACCCAGGGCCTCAAACTCACAGGCCCTGGCTGGAAGACACAGGCTGGAGCAGACTGAAATGCATCTTTTAATAAAGAATTTTAGAAGAGAATCCATTTCGTTTTTTTGCAACCTTATTCCGACTTCCAATTAATTTTTCTTACCAATACAGTTCAACATGGCCACAACCTACTGAAATAATTTTGTTACAGCAGGGTTTGGAAATTCATCACGAACCGAATAATTTATTTTTAAACGTATGTTTAGCAACTTAGCTGATGAAATTTATGCTGCAATATTAAATAAAATGCAACTACAAGTACTGATACTGGAGCTAAACCCAAATTATGTATTGTATATATTTACAGTATGTGCAACGTTTTTCGTTTTAATAATACTAAATTTTGTGAAGTTATACAGTGAAAAAAACCAACTGAGTGCATTTGATATAAGATGTTTCACCATGGGGGCAGTGCATGGTCACACAAACATACGTCTTCCGTAGAGCAGACTATCTCTTCACAGCCGCTTGTGCAGCCTACCTTAGTGACCCACAGTGGGCGTGGCCTAAGTGGGCCACAGTATACGTGGGCTGCAAGCCCTAAATTGAAACACAGCTCATGATATTACATGAGATTATATAACAATATTTTAAAGGTTTAGTCAAAATTTCTATAATTTTTCATTTTAGATTTAGAAATGTGTGAAAAACAGCAGGTTAAATTCACCCTTTTTAAAGAATGCTAGGCCTTGATTTGTTTGAATAATTTAGCACACGCTGAGTTTTTTTCCACATTTTGTTACGTTTGCTTAGTCAATTCGTAACTTTAAACAGAATACCACAGAAAAGGTTACTTTTGATTCCTGTGTCAGCAAGTCACAGAGACTCAAAAAGTCTTTGACAGCCGCCAAACAATTGCTGCAATCCATTACAAGCTGGCGAGATGGAGAGAAGTGCAAGGCAGAAGTTTTCGAACTTCAAAGGAACTGACCCCAGAAAAATGTCTAGTTTTCATTCAGAATCCCAGCTTGAACGTGTCGTCTGTGATTTCCCTGCAGCAGCTTCTCTCCTGACCTCCCGTCACACAATTTCTGGATTGATTTCCACCCATGTAAATATATTTCTTTCTTTCGTTCCTTTTTAAGCACAGCTGCATCATTCTTTCTCCCTCCAAAGTTTTAAGTGACTCTGGGTTGATTCTTTCATTTCTTTAGACTCCAACTATGCTAACAAATCTCTGCTTTTCAAACTGATTACAAAAAAAGGAGAACATTTAAACTTGTATATGTGACTGCAGCCAATCAGTATGATTGACACCCCCCCTGATTTACACCGTCTCGGCCCATGCTCCTGTCGCTCTGTCTTGTCTTTACACATCCATTTCATGTGTCTCCATCATTCAACGGGATTGCTGCTGTTTGTGAAAGGGAGCCCTGCTGAGCTGCCTGTGTACGTGCTGTGGAGGCAGCTCTGCAGCTGAAGAGCTCTGCTTTTTCCCAACTGTTGGAGACAGCAGAACAAAGCAGCGGCTTAGACGGATCAATTGCAGTCAGATTAGCCGAACTTCACACAGTACAGCGGCGCGATATCCTAATCGAGACAAACATTTTGAAAGGAAGTACATCTGCCTCTCTTTTTGTCTTGACAGTTTGCTTGAATGTGCTAAAATGTGTGGTCAGTGATGCAGTGGATGTGCTAAAAGGCAGATTAGCGTGGCAGAAATCCCCACCACACAGGCACTGAATGCATGTGTGATGCAACGTTTGCTGCACAAACATTTCAAATTGTTTTGTAATTTATCTCTCTTCTGCAAAAATGAAAATGGATTTTTTTTTAACAAGCTTTAGGCACTTTTAGTTCTTTCATCTTGTTGCTTTGCGGCACCTCCTTTTCATTGTTTTGACACTGTCCTGTATCGCTTTGCAGTGGCTCTCAATTTCCAATCTCTGGGCTTGCCCATGGACCTTAATGACGGCCGTTTCCAAGACAACGGGGGCTGTGGATACATCCTGAAGCCAGCTGTGCTCATGTCCAATGAGAGGGGCTTTGATCCCAGCTCCAGCCAACACCGCCCCAAACCCACTCACCTGCTGCTGAAGGTACAACACTGAACACTAAATGATCTACCCCCCGCACACGTAGGGGATTTATGGATTAAGGTGTAATGTTACAGGCCTATCTGTGCACGTTTGTGTGTGTGTGTGTTTGTGCCTCACAATCAGAGCATTGTGCAGCAGAGCTCATCTCACTCTTTGCCTCCAGATAGCTGCTCTCCTGCTGGATGCTGTGAACCACAAATGATGTAAACCTCCCAGAGAGTCTCTGTTTAATTAGATTATCTCCCTCAGAAATTAAAGGGAAAGAAGGAATATGGGTGATTTAATGTAATTAGTCCCACAGTCCAATTAATAAATCATCACACTCCATTATTTTCAGCATCTTAGAAGATAGTAATAGCAGCACTCTAATGTATATCTTAAAGGAGGCCTCATTGTCCAAAGATGAAAGAAACAAAAACATGGATATTTATCTGTCTATTTACGATGCTTCCTTGTTTATTGTGGCAATAATAAATGTTGGCTCCACTCTGGAGGACAATTACAGAAAATACATATATATTTTCACGTGTTGTGTGTATCTTATTATAATGACTGTGTTTGTTGCTTAATTACAAAAGGACGATTTCCCCTTTGCAGCCTAAATAAATAAAATTACTTTATTTTCTTATGTATTAGCATAAACAGTATAGTTCAGGGAATTGCTGGGCTTAAAAGAATCTTCTGAAAACTTCTGAATCTTAATTTAAAAAATTTTTTTTATTACAGTTCATGTGAACTTTGTTATCAAACCATCTGTTTCATATTTAAATTAAAAGTTCTATTGTTGTGGTGCAAATAAAAGCAGCAGCAGCTAGCTGTAGTACTTCCTGTGCAGCCTGGGACACTTCTGGTACAAATATCCTGTAAAGGTTTGTAAAGGTTTATAAAATTCTGTACACAAGGTAGTTTTTTTAAGTCGAAAAGATATGATTGTTGCCTTTTTGTCACTTTCCACTGAAGACGAAAGTTTGCCTACTGAAGACAATGTTTTGCCTGCGTTTGTGTGGTAGCAAAACAGCTCACGAACAACTGGTTGAATCTTTATGACACACTCAGAAAGTAATCAATAGATGCACATCAACAATGGATTAGGAAACAGAAAAGTTGCAATATTTCAGCAAACAATACAGATATTTAGCTAAATGGTTAATTTACAACACAAAATGACTAAAACTCCATCACGTTTTTGCATTTTAGTTCAAAACTCTGGCATGAATCACAGTGAGTGATATGTATTCCTTCAGGTTTCTTCAGAAAACGTACTTTCCTGGTCGGATGTGGGTTCATTCGGGTAACGTTCACCTGTATCCTGAGTTGCCATTTTCCAAAGCAAAATTAGACAACAACGCTCCTACGAAAGGTTGTAAATGGCATGAAGCACTGTTGTGAATATGTGCTGAAGTGGGAATGTCGGAAACAGTAGGATGTTGTTAAATAGACAGAAGCCATCTTCAAGTCTTTTAGATAGACTATGATGCAAAGTCAAATTTATTTTCAATATATACAGCTTTTCATAACAACTGAAGACAACATAGTTACTTGATTGTGGTATAGAAAATGAGCCTGAAAACACAGAAAACCCCCCTTAATGTTTCCTTTTTCCCTGATTCTGTATTATTTATTATATCATGTCAGAGACAGACTCAGTACTGAGTCTTGTATTAAAAGAATGGTTTGAATAATCTCTAAAAAAGTTAATCAGAATCTGCAGTTTCCTCAAAAAATACGGCAGTTTTTATTTCATTGTAAAAGCTCTGTCTCATCAATGGCTCCAAACCTCCATCTAAACACATACATGTGGTCACAATGTGACTGTGACCAAACATAATACTGAGTGTTTTACAGCATGACTGTAGCAGATGAAAAAGAAGGGTAATTTTGGGCCGGACACTGTAAAGCTCCATCACTGCTAAGTGAGGTGTGTCATGATAAGTGCATGCAGGTTTGTTTTTGATCAGGGCCACTGAGGGGAAGGCTCAGTGTGAGAGAACTGCAGATAAGTTAGCTTCTACCCAGACTGTTGTAAAAACAACCCTCTTTGTCTCCATCCTCTCCAGCTGTTGATCTACATTCAGTGTACTTTTTATTGTTTACCCACGATAAAATTACCCCTTCTCCCTGCATTTCTCCCCACAGGTGATTAGTGGATCCAATCTCCCCCTCCCCAGGACTGGGAAAGCTCTTGACCCCTTTGTCAGAGTGGAGATTCATGGGCTGCCATCAGACTGCTGCAGGAGAAACACTCAAACAGTCAGAGGCAATTGTAAATACCACAAAACGAAGTACTTGTAGGGACATCTCCAGGCACAACATGACCGGCTCAGCTCTGTTTTGTCAGATTTACCTTTACTTTAGTCAGCTAAGTTGAAAGTAGCTGCAGTAAGCCAAACTGATTCGACTTTAGTGAGGCTGTTTGGGGTCAAAACAGTGCATTAAGTTTGAACACACGTCGGAATGCAAGGTGGCTCACAGTAACTAAGCTCCTTAGATCCATTCCTAACTATCATCCAAGCTGAAAGGTGTTTTAACTATATTATTACCAACTAAAGTCAACTCTGACTGTTAGCTAAATATCTTGTGAAAATCTGGATAGACTTCAATGAGATTCTCAGAAAGTAAATACCTATTGAATGTACTACAAATCTACAAGGAGTTAACCCATGTCAAGATGGCTGCCACTGCCATCTAATCTTAGTAAACACTAAAATGGCTATAATTCAGACATTTTTTAGATAATGAATTAAAAAGGGGTGTTGTAGAAATAATCATTCATCTCCAGCTATGGTGGCCCTCAAAGGGCCAGTTGTAATAAACTTTGACGTTTCATGTTTAACGTTGACTAAACACAAAACACTGTTCCTTGTGTTGTTTCTACAGCTGAGCACCGCTAACAAACTATAACTGAGCTTTTTATAGTATTTTGGGCATAAAAGCAGCATTTTAAGACAAACATTGAAACGTACTACGTGTACAACTGACTAAATGTGAAATAAATAACGCATAAATACTCTTAAAAGTGAAGAATTTTATTGAGTAGCAGCCATCTTGAATTCTGAACTCTCCCGTTTTCAGACAAGATATTTCCACTGGAGGCATGTTCCAGTTTAAATTTACGACTTGTAAGTGAGAAATTCCCCTGCCCCAGTACAATTGACCTGCTGCAAAAAGTGGAACTGCAATGAAAGAGAAATTGCTGCTTTTGAACCCTGTGCACCTCAACCTAGCAGGATGCCGTACTGTCACAAGTAAATTAATCAACATGCATTATGGGAGATACAGTTTATGGTCAATGCTGCCTTTAAAGCAGCTTATTTTAAGACATTAATGCATATTTGAAACTCTTGTGGGGCACAAAAAGTGCCATGGTAGGCTACATTTGGCCCTTGGGCCGTATGTTTGACATGTGCCTAAAACAATAACTTTAACTTATTTTTGATGAAACCTGTGGCATTAAGTCATTAAGTGGTTAAATAACTGTCTCTGTGTTAGCAAAAAATCCCATGAACCACTGGACCAATTTTAATGAAGCTTTCAGAAAGTAATAGCTGATTAACTGATTAACTTTTGTTAACCCAATTCAAGATGGCAAGCAAAATTAAACAACCTTAGCCAACACAAAAATATAGGCATAACTCAGTCAGTTTTACAAGAGTCATTCACAATACATCATGTCAAAGCTTATAAAATCATAATGTTATTTTCAAGATTTTAACCAAGCAAGTGTAATTCTGTCATTTCCTAATATAAGATGATTTTAGTTTGAAAGCTGACAAGATGTCTTCTTTTTTTTAATGCTAGGCCTTAAAATATAGTGAACATGTGGTCAGCTTCAAACCAGAAACACAGCCTTAAACGTGGTTGCCTACATTATATTTAAAGAAAACTCACAATGTTCTCACATGCATGTAAACCTATTGAAGCCTCAATCTGTTAACACATTTTGTAGCTAAACAGGTTCCTGCAAAAGAAGAAAAATATTTCAGGTCTCTGCCTTTTGCAGGTTTAGTTGAAATCTTTACAACTGGCACGCCTGCTTGTTGTTGAGTGATAAATTCTGTTTTGTTGAGTGAACTATTGGAAAAGAGATGCAAGGTAAATAAATGTAAAAGGCCGAATAATAACGATGCGTTTCTCTGCTGCAGCTCTGAGTCCTCGCTGGGACACACGCATGAACTTCAACCTCAGAGTCCCCGAGCTCTGCCTCGTCCGCTTCTGTGTGCGCGATCAGACCGGCCTCCTCAGCAGTGAGTTTGTGGGCCAGTACACGCTGCCCTTCACCAGCCTGAAGAAAGGTGAGCCACAAGGCAGGAAGGGTCACTTTAGGTGCGTGGACAGATTATATCAGATCACACTGTGCTCCATCATCGTTCCCCCAACATGCACTGTGTCAGCATTACTGAAGGTTTCTCTGTGCTCGAGAATGACTGCGTATGAAAAACAATCCCATTTGTCCCAATGCTGCTCATCTATTTAGCAGCAATATGATTGCATTTGACATATACTTTTAAATGCTTCCTTTTCACATTTAATTCATTCAGCACCACTGCAAAAGAAATCTACCTTTGCGTGTAAATAAAGTTACCAGTTGTGGTCTGAATTCCACCTTATTGTAGCTCCACAAGCCCCTTTTCAGAGGCACGTCTTAGAGCAACTCGTTTTTCAAGGTTTCTGAAGCAGTGCTTCAGGCAAACAAAAAGAACTTTCCCTCAATGTGGGAACACTTCCAAAAACAAAAAAAATCTACCCAAACATTTAGATGAGGTTCTAATGCTGGAGGGTGACGTGTGGGTTAATACACCCAACAACCAAACATTTTGACTTATCCACTTGTAACGTGGGCATCCTTGAATTTAAACAAAATCACTGAAATAACAAAAGAGAAGCATTTACAAGATTAGTTAGCCGAAAGTTATGACCTTAGTTGGTAGTTCTGTCGCAAATTCTGTGACTTAGTTAAAAAAAAACATCATAGAAAATAGAGCAAACTGAAAAATATCCCCCAAACAGAATATAAAGTTATCTATGTAGCACCGAAAGAGACTACAGTGGGGAGAACAGGTATTTAATACACTCTTGATTTTTCAGGTTTTCCCACTTGCAAAGCTTGTAGAAGACTAATTTTTATCATAGGTACTCTTCAACTGTGAGTGATGGAATCTAAAACAAAAATCCAGAAAAATACAATGTATGAT
>JARVJO010000002.1:21017420-21031775 GCA_031762555.1 Cynodonichthys magdalenae | reverse complement strand
TTAGATCTTTGAGTCCATCTCATGAAAAATGGGAGCAAAAACAAAAGTGTTGCGTTTATATTTTTGTTGAGTGTAGATAGCATATAGGAAGGTTTACCAGCTCGTTGAAGGTGGGGTTGTCATTGTTGCGGACCACTTTTGTCTTCCTCTTCGAGTTCAGCAGAGGGTCTGGTCTCAGACGTGTGATAACGTAGGGATCAGGGTTTGAACCATTTGACTGCTTCTGTTGTAAACAGAAAACAAACCTCAAAAAGACACATTTACAACCTGCACTTTTTATTCTAATAAATCTCAATCTACGTATGAAAGAATTAAATTTACAATGTTCCGCAGGTGTTTTATCAACACAGAGAGCTTGCAGTTGGAATATGAAATATGCAGCTGGATTTCAGGAATGACCCCTGCAAAACGCAAATACACCCATGTCAGAACTTCACAGCATAACTTTAACAATAAATAAAGTAGTTCTTTCAGGCATAAAACAAACCTGTGTCAACAGAGTCGTTCATTTTGGGGCCGTCCAGAAACAAACTGCACACATATTCATCCTGCAGATGATACAATGACCCATTTTAAAGGAACTGTGAAAGTTATAAAAAAAACATTCATAAACAAAACTTACTCCTTTGCACGGTCCTTCAAAAAGCTCTTTAAGATATTTATTCAGGTGGTGCTTCCTCTGTTCTGTGGAGAATGACATCTGATACCAGCCAGGAAACCTGCACAAGAAACATGCCTTTCTTTATCAAATTGGTGAAAAAGGATGAGCAATGTCAAATAACAACTATAGAACAATATAGAAAATGTGACTTTTTTACTCACGGTGGCAGCTTGTTAAAGATTTTCTGCAACTTCTTGTGAATAAGTTCAAACTGTCCTAATGTGAACTCAGTCGACAACAACCCATCGTCGATGGTTATTACCAACTGATAGGTCTGAAGTTCACAAACATAGAAAAAAATACATGAGAGCTAATACATAAGTCTGTGTTGAAGCATGCAGACAAGGTTACAGTATTAAAGTATTAACAACTGATGTCTCAGTTTAAAGCACTGAAACTTCACATGAACTGCAGTCCTTTTAATAACCAGGCGAGTCTCCGCTGTGACTCCAAACCTGTCAAGAGGAAACCTCTATTGATCAAAGAGCTGCGAGACCCGACAAACATCACCATCACTCAGCTCTGGGGAGAGATGCTAAGACTTTCCAAACACAGCTCTGCTTCACATACACACACAGTATCAGCTGAGTGTCTTGGATTATTCCTCTCAGACCAAAAATGTGTGAACCTGCTGTCAGTTCTGAGTGTTTTATCAGCTCCCCAGGCTGCGGAGATGTAACACAAAGCCCTGCGGTGCATCAGGTGCATCACAGAAAAGCGACATGCGGCCTCTCACCACTTCTTTTCCCTTCCCAGAGTAGCTCTGAATGACAGCCCTCTGGATGTTGGTGCTGGGAGCGGGGTTGATGTCTGGAGCTTGTGGCTCTTGTTTTTTCCCTTGAGCCATGCTGTGTGCGAAGAAGTTAAACTTGACTGCAACGCAGCCCATGCTCTCCTTGATTTTCCTACAACAGTGGTGACACAGAAACCACATAGTTCAGATCTTCTGGAGTGGGATTCTGTGGAAAGACCAAAATGCTATGTACAAAAGGAAAGATAAAGTTCATAACTTCTTCAGAGAACCCCATTTCTAAAACCAGTGATATTCTTTTAACACAACTTCAGAAAAGAAAACAAAAATATATAAAGTAGTTTTTTAAAAACCCAAATCAACTTTTTTGCACATAAACTGTCTAAACTGAAATTTAAGGGTGCTATCCAGGGCCAGCTCTAGACAATTTGGCACTCTAGGGAAGATTTCAACTCCTTGTTCAATTTTCTAAATCCTACTGCCAATTTACGTTTACTCACACATTTAATTAAATAGTTTTGGCTTTGATATTATTTTTTATCTTTAGAAACCAGGTTGTCCAATTAAAATTAATTTGAAACAGAATACCACAAATCTACCTAATACCTGCCAAAATTTGCTGACAGCAGTAAGGAACACCTGTTTAGGTTAACCAGCAGCTGTGGAGTGAAACAGTTCTAGAGGGTCATGGGGTATACCCCCCCCCCCACATAAATTTTTGTAAAAAATCTCTCAAAACTATGAATTTCCCAGCCATTTGAAGAAATCCACTAAATCAATTATACTCTGACAAAAAGTTATAAAATTGTATTATTTTGTCCCCCATGTGTGGCGCCCCCTAGATGACGGCCCTCTTAGCATTTGCCTATACTGCCTATGCCACAGGTCGGTCCTGGTGCCATCTTTATGTTTCTGTGCAAATTGTGAAATTTTCGTGTAAATTTGTTTAATTCTGCAGTATTTGGCTGAAAACCGCTTTAGTGCTACCCTCTACAGGCTGAAGGGTGGCTATTGGTTACAACAGTACAGCTTCATGTCTACGTCACAGCCCCCACGTTTGGGTATAAAAGCTTTTGCCTCCATTGAATCAGCAGCACCGGCATCGGGCATCGCTGAGTCTGCACCTTGAGCCAGCAGCTCAAACTGATAAGGCTCAGGTCCAAAGCCTCCCACAACCTCTGGTGATGAATAGAGAAAAACTTTTAAATATGTCTAGTTAAGCTAGCTGCTAGTTCCCTCGTCCTGACCACACCTCCTCACTTGGCCACACCCCTCAGTGTCTCTTGGCACTGCCCACTTTCTTGGAATTTTTCTAAATTTGCCTGGGAGTGGGGTTCTGCTTTCACTGGGGCATTACTTTAAAAAAATGCAAAGAAATGAGTTACTTTGTGAAGTAGGACGTGGCTTCCAGGTCTGTGTCGAGTGGTCGGAGGTTGTTTTGGACGTACTGCAGATCATTAGAGTCCTTCAGTTCTGGCATTCCTGCACAAAGCATCTGGAAATCCACCATATTAGAGTAAATACGTTATACGGGTAGATCCTTTCTGTGTGCATCTTTATTTAGAAAAATTTTTTTTAAAAGTCCTACCAGCTCCAGCAGGCTCAGTATCAGAGCAGAGCGCCTTCTGATTATGTTGTAAGCTTCACAGCAGAGCTCCACAAAGCGGTGCAAACGTTGGGGCTTCTTCCCCCCGCCTGTGATGAAGTGCTTCATCTCAGATGTGAAAACAAAGGGTGGTCGGTCCCTGTTGTTGCGTCGGAGAAGGTTATCGCTCTGTCTCACTCTGAACACCACAGGTCCTCTAAACACATCCTTCTCAACTTACCTTTTAAAGCCTGCAAACATTTGCGCGTTGCCCATGATTTTGCCAAAGTCGATGTGGAACATGTGTCCAGTTTGTTTCAACATTATGTTGTCGTTGTGGCGGTCACAGATCCCCAGGATGAAGGTGGCTACACACCACCCTGCACACGAGTGGATGAAGTTCATCACAGCCTACACTTACATACACACACACACACACACACACAGAATGAGACACAATGCGGCTACATAAAGTATGCAACAGTAAAATGTCAGGTTAAATGAAGTTTCAACCTTTTCGTACTGCTCCTTAGTTTTGTTTCTCTCGTGGAACCATTTCTCCAGCGTGTCTTCTCGAAGTGTCCCACTCAGGCCAAACTCCTGATGAATATTTCCCAGGGTCACAGACTCGGGCACAATTTCCACCAAGCCTGGCAACCATTAAGCAATATAAGCATATTAACCTCCCGGTGGTAGGCAGTAATAATTGAAAACATGAAATAATGATCCATTAAAGCAGCCTCACCCTGAGTATTGCCTGTTGATAAACACCTGTAGGTGATCATCTGCAGGTCCAGCCCCTCTTGGAGCCACACCATGTCCATCACTCGAACAATCTGAAGAACCAGCATGTCCTGACGCAGGTTATCTCCTGTCTAAATGACAGATTTTTTTTATGTTAGAGTGATTTTCCATTGCATTAATTTAAAACAGCAAAACAAAACGCTGTAGCTGCTCACCTTGCAGATGACATCAACGTTCTTGGCCTGAGAATCTTTACAGATAAACGTGATACCAAGAGGAGCAGCATTGGAGTTGTAGAATTTACAGGCCTGCAAGTTGCATATAAAATAATAAACAAAATTACTGAAAAGTACCAGTAATGTAGGGGCAGAGCTAGGCCTTTTTTAAGGGGTGGCAAAGGTGTGTTTTTTTAAAGGGCTCTGAACTTGAAAATTCAAGATGGCCACCACAGCTAATTTCAAATGGCTATAATTCAGCTGTTTTTGGAATTATTAAGCTACATTTTGTGTGACAGTAGCTAAGAATGATCACAAAAATGTGCTGAATTCTAGTCACAACTTACTTTTCAGCCATTTTTAGACATACAAACTTTCAATTATTGTAGAAGTAGCCAAAAACAATCTTTACCAAATTCTAAATGCTATTCAAAACTTCAAGATGGCCACCACAGCTAAATTTAAAAGCCCATTATTCAGCCATTTTAGAACTTGAGATGAAATTTGTTGTGGGGTAGCTAAGAATGGCCGACTGTCATGCTAATCCCAAATTAAGACAGTCACTAATGCTAACATTGCAAAGGGCTATTGTTCAGCCATTTTTAAACATGCACAGCTGAAAAGGTCATATAGTACAGTAGTATCAGAAAACAATCGTTAACAAAATCTAAGTTCAAATACAAAGTCCAAGATCCCCACCCATTTGTCTGTAATTTGGGGGTGGCCAATCAGGTGCCAGCGCCAGTCCTCTGGCTCCACCCCAGGATGTATACAGTGTTGAATGTAAGTGTTTTGTGTATCATGATGCTCTTACGTCAATATCTATTCCCTTTACACTGACTGCAACATCCAGTGGTAGAGAACAGCTGTTTCCACCTTTGAAAAAGTCATGAATAACACACCTCTCTTGGGTCAAAACATTCTGTAAAATGGACAAAATGGCACCGTTACTCCAGTAAAAAAAAACCCAGAGGATTAGAAAGTCAGTGAGCGAAGGGTTTTTTTTCTGTACCTTACGTCGAGATTTTTCAGCGCTGTGAACTTTTTCAGCCACTTGTACAAGCACTTGCACCAGTCGGGTTTCATGCTTAAGCTCCTCCTTCAGCGCTCGGCCACAACAGTGCAACAGGGTGGCCTGGATTTTATTATACCAACCCTGGAAGTGAGTATCAAGGCGGGCGTCTTCCAGAAGCCTAACAGTTTATTAAAACATGAACTCCGTGAGCACAGGTGTCTGAAAAAACAAGCTGTCTGCATATCAACATACATTCATCAACACCTGGCAGGTGTCATGAATATTAGAGAGGAGTGAGAATACAATTAAAAGGCAGAAAAGATCTAGATTTGTTGTGGTATTCAATCCTTACATCATGGGATACTTAAGGGAAAGCTGTTATGTGGATAAGTAGAAAATATGAAATTAAACTCAAATACAGTAATCATAAAAAATAGAAGTGGCATAGTAAGGCTTTTTAGTTAGATTTTTGAGTAGCAATCAACATTCTGGTGAATTAAACAGATTTATGAGTAAATTGTTTTTACTGGACTCACCAGTAAAACTGTTGGGCTATCCTTATGTTTTTAACAGATCTGTCCAACAGCAGCATCACCAGGGGTCCATCCAGTTTCCACTCGTTCTTCAGCGCCTGGAGGACAGATTTATCAAAATACTAAGAACCCCAAACTGTACCACGTGTTCTGAAATTGACTGAAAATGTGAAGGGTTGGAAATAATTTCTGTATTTTGTCCCTGAGAATAAAATCTTTTGTAAATGTTACAGCTGTGTGTTTGTTTGCTAACCTGGACCAGCTGTGGCAGGTAAATCTCCAGCTCTCCATCTGAAATTTGATGAAAGTACTGCACTGCAGCCAGTCGAACAATCTCATCAGGAAAACTAAAAAAAAAAAAAAGATTTAAATTAAACGTAAGACTAATATGAAATATGGAGAATAAAGAAAAAGTGTCAAAACAGTTTAAAGGGTTAGTCCAGTCAACTTTGAAGTGATGGTTTCCCAAATACTGTAGGTATTAATAGTTTTTTTCAACACAGTCACAGAGCACAGTGTATCAAAACAGAGAAAAAGAAAATTTTTGTCCAGGCTTAATGGTGCCAGTTTAAAAAAACTATTTTTCAGGCTTATAACACAACTCAACACACTTCAAAAACAGCTCACCACTGTTATAAAACACATTAGCTAATAACATTAGCATTAAACCTCCACACTTTTGCATGAAACATTTTGTTTAATTTGGTGCTGTTTTCTGACATGAGTGCAGAACCACTATTTTACAAGAAGCAGAACATGATTTTGTCACAATATGTTAGGTGTAAAATAAAACAGGTATTGTATTCATCTATATGACAAATTTTATAAACGCAGTGCTGTTCACCTAGCACTAAGCAGGAAAAGTGCCTCCTCCGGTAGATGGATGAGCCAGTTGTCTACAACGGTATAGATTACTGTTAGGTCTTGAGGCTGCCACTGGGGGACGCCAGCAAGCAGGAGGTGGAGGAAGGTGCTCGACTGGTCACTGCAGAAATGTTTACTCCACAGGAACGACTTCTCGTTGTCTGACAAACTTGTAAAATGAAAAACAAGATAATTAATTTTTAATGACAACATTTCTGTTACAACAACAAAAAAATCACTCTACTCACAAGCAGAGACAATGCTTTTTGGAAATTGCCAACATTTTCTTTTGCACTTCCTGACACGGCTGGGAGAATTTGATTGAGCCGGGCAGAGCCATGGGTCTGCGATGTTCCCACTCACTCTCATCATTAAACTCGAGCTGTAAAAGGAGAAAATGGTGGGATGTTTTTAGAAAGCCATTTGTGTGATTTGGTCAACGTGAGGGTAGAGTAGTCAGGTACTGACCTGCAGGATGACTCCTATGGGCTGTTTGTGGAGGTCAGACAGGGCAGGAGAGGGAGGAAAAGGGAGTTCAGCCAGAGTGGAAAGGCTGAGCAAAACAGTTCCTCTTACAAGAGTCCTAAAAAGACAGAGTGCAGGCACTAAATGTCAGTAATTTTACTTTTAATGAACACTTAAGGTTGTTACACAGCCATTTCTTTCAAATCAGTTCACAACCTAAAAAAAGAACATTTTTAAATAGAAGGAAGATCTTTGAGCAATCTGAGCTGGAGATAAATCTGAAGTTAATTCAGACTGGACTGAGAAGCTAACTGCTATGAGCGAGGCCATTGCTGCCATATAAACAACTCCAGTTTTAAAGATTTTACAGCCCTTTATGTAAGCTCTGTCTTAGAATAAACATAAACAGCAGTAAATGTTTCTGACAGAAATATTATATTTCTGCAGGAAGTTCCAAAGGTTGCAAATGAAACACTATGCCTAGTTAGCTGCTACTATTTGCAACAACTAACAATGCTCACTCACTGACTAATTGAGTCATACTTTAATACGTGTTCACAGTCAAGCATCATCAGTATTTCCAGATATATACTAACTAATGTACAGTACTTAAACAATAGATCTAGGGTCTACATGTTATATAGTGAATATATTTTTAAAAAGCCCAAATATACAGTAATTTTGGCATTTCCATATTCAGAAAATCCCATATTTTTATGTACAGTATGTGAACATCCACATATCATCAGAAATGCTGATTCGAACAGCCGTATCAGCCGTGCATTTGACAGGAGCACACTCGTTCTCGCCTGTGCAAGTGCTCATTGTGTTCACTAGTCACAACACACCTCATTTGCCCCTCCTCCCGTTGAACAAGAAAGTGCACTTCGACCTCCCACCTCTCAGCTGAGCAAGAAAGTGCACTCTCACTCAACACACAGGATAAACATAATAATTCCTCCTTTCTTACATGGCAACCCTGGGTGTCGTGATAATTAACGCCAACAAATGTTGGAATAAACAGCCAAATGTGAGGGGATGAACAACTTGATTTAACTGATTTTGGCTGGGTAGATGTAATGCATAGGTAAGATTGTTCATAATCCTTTCGCATAACTTTATTTCAAAGCCTGAGCCATCACTTCAACATCCATCTGAACTCTTTGTGCCAAATTGTATCACTGGTTGGGCCTGTCATCTCATCATGTTCAGGAACTCAGTCGCCTCAAACTGGCTCTGAAGTCATTATAAAGTAAATTAAGCTTACATTTTGGATTAGTAACAAAAAACAATAAAGAGTTTGTTGAACGTTTAAGAGGTTTAAACCCACCTGTTGTTGTACAGAGGCAGTACAGCCCAGCCTAAAAGCTCCGGAGTTTTGCCCCGCTTTGTGCCTTTGAGGCGAATTGTCATCATGCACTCATACGGCAGCTGATTTACTGGAACAGGAAACACCATTCTGAAATACCAAACAACATACACTTTACCCACTTTGTTTTATATTTATTATACTGTCATTGTCATCATTTTATTTTTTTATTTTTTTGCTCTATATGGGAAACACTTTTAGTTGTTTGACAGTAAAAAGCGTTTCTGTGGTCTTACAAGCGGTTGCAGTAGATCTTGTTAGCGTGCGACAAGGCTGTGCTGATATTCTCAGAAATCCCAGTGTCACAGATCTTTTTTTCTCCATGCGTCAAGTCACAGGTGACAGAAAAGCTCTCATAACTACAGCAGACAAAGGAAAAAAAGGAGAAAGATTATATCCATGTTCAACATGGGATTCAGATGAACACATATGCAGCAGAATGTGGGCGTGGCCTACGTCAGCCAAGCGGGCAGCAGCTTGTAGATGGATGCGATATTAAACTGCAAGATGTCGGGGTTGCTGTCAATGTCGTAGACTTCAGGGCTGCCAATAATTCTTGGAGATCTGAAGTCGGACTGGAAATTGTCAAAATATATTTGCAGTACTTTCTGCAGCGCCCCGTTGAGCATAATCAAAGCTGTAAAACAGACACAGTCAAGAGAGCATGTCAATACTGCATTTAAGTTCTACTGTTAAATATAATTAATTGAACAGAATGGTACTACCCTCACTTTCTAATTCTCATTTCAAAGAAACAATCATACAGCAAACTCTAAAATTGCTTACCAGTTTCAAAATCAGACATCTCATCATGACTCTGTAAAACAGACAGGAGAAACGCAGTATACGGTGCATTGTTCAGCATACGCATAAAATGTAGTATAGTTTCAATAGGCAGCTGTGGCCTACATTTTAATTTGAGATCAATCCTACAAATGCGTCAACATCCTACCAGAGTTGTGCATCGGATTCTGTTGACTCCACCAATGGCATCTTCTAATTCTTGACACGAAAGTCCTGACAGAAGATTGCTGATGGTGCGAACAGTGTCCACAACCTCACTGACATTCACCCCCAACTAAAGGATGTGAAAATACACAACTTAGACCAAGATATTTACTTTGTCACACAGATGTAAATATATTTATACTCTGACTTGAACATTGAAAAGATTCTTTAGAGCTTTGAGAGTGGTAGTTTGTAGAAATGTTATGAACAATAAAAAAAATTAAAAAAATGCTTTCTGAATGACCTCTGTTTGGAGAAATCTTTTTTTTTTCTGAACAGGTGAATGGCTGGTTTGAGTGCAGCCAAGATCAAAATTGATTTTATAAAAATTCCGATCTCAAAAATGTCAAATCCTTTTACACAAAAGTTATTTTATAAACCTTTACATCACCATTTATTTCATATTAGACAGAATGTTGTTTCTGTCAGAATAACTGTCTAAAAGAAAACTGATGTTTCTGTAAAATTTGTAAAATAGCAAGTGAAAAAAACTGAATGATTTGTTTTTATCAGAGTTGGTTTAAGACGGCAGTAAACCACTTCGCTTTTAGAACCCTTCAAATTAGCTATTAGGTTATCAATCTAAAATCTTTAAGGGGACATACATGTAAAATTCACTGTTTTAGTCAGAAGGGTGCGGGGTGTGTAGTGCTTCCTTTGAATTTAAAGAGACAGCATCAAAACGAGTTGATCTGAGACACACCTCAGAACAGAGGGCAAAGAGGGGTTTGTGGAGTTACAATAAGGAGGAATTCAGACCAAAGCATTAAGGTCCACTTTTAAAAAAATGCAAGTCAATGATTTAAATGCGAAACTGAAGAATTTAGGTTGTTCAAAAAAACTATTCATAACAGGTAAGATACTGACCATAACCTTTCCACAGAACCCTGCTTCAAAGAATCTAAACCGTCTCGTTGGGACAATAAAGTCAGCACTGGTTGTGTTTTATCGTCTCACCTTAGTTCTCATGAGATTTTCTACTCGTCTGTTGTAATTAGTGAGAGCATCCATCATGCTCAGCCTGTCACAAAACATAAAACACAAACAGATGACCAACTGACATTTGCACAACAACCTAAAAAAACAAACCAAGTGTTTTCTAAAAACTCTAGCTGACTCTAAACACACACCCACACACAAAAAAACATTTATACAGAAAACTGATTCAAAAGGCTGATGAAATTAGCTCAGTGTCTTCTTCTCTTACTTGGACGTAGTGTAGACACTGACAGGACACAGAAACTGTTTCGGTTGACGTGCAGTTATATCATCTTCAGCCTTAGAAAACAAGCAGAGGTTTATTATTTTGGATATTTGTAGTTCATAAATGAAAGTTTTACCAAACAAAAATTGACTACAAAGTAATTCAAAATAATAAATGGCAACAAAATACTGATAATTTTTACTTCATTTAGTTTTACACTTGCTGCTAAATGTGCAAACAAAACAAAGTCAGGACTTCAGGGTGAAGGGGTTTACAGCCACAATAACCCTGATGATGACAACAAACTCACTAAAACCCAAACACAGGTGTTTGCTAAAGCAGCGTTTCAAGTTTGACGATAAGCTCCGCCCAGCACGGTAAGTGATCTGAAGGGTGGGAGGGATCAGAGAAGAAATTTGAACTGACTTACGTTTCGGGCCAGATGACGTTCCAGGTTGTTTGTATGGAGAAGTCGAAGATTGATCACCATTTTTAGCTTGTAATAGATCTGAACTGTCTCATGCAATCCAAGCAGCTCGTCACTAGAAAGAGAGACAGAAAAATGAAAAGTACACCTTTGATAAAAAAACAAAAAAAACAACAGATGTGCATTCCTGGTATTTTTTTGTATAACCAGACAAACATGGTGACAGACTTACTTTCGGAGAAACTCCTCAGTGTCACACATTTTTAAAACATATTCTCCGTTTGTTTGGGTGGGGATGTCCAGCAGCTGACAGAACTGAGTGATTAGATCCTTTACCATTCTGTTGACTGAAGTAAAGATTAGAGGTCAGAGTCCACACACTTGTGCCAACAGCTCTTGATTCTTTATTCCTTAACAACCATAACTCTGTAAGTGTGCTATCGCTGGCACTCGACGCCAAAGCATTGACTGGTATGCCTCCACCTGCCCTAGACATGTCTGCCTTTGAAAAAAAAAATACCAGTTTTATATCATCAATCATCATAAATGGCACTGACCTTTAATGCCTAATAAGACTGAGTACTACCCTAATGGAATTACTATGCCCATTTATAAGTAAATATATAATTTAATTTTTTAGCTTTAGAAACCAGGTTGTCTCATTAAAGTAGTTAACAATATAACCCATTCAAAACAGAATTCTTAAAATTTACATCAACATATGCTGACAGCAATGAGGAACACTTGTTCATGTTAATGAGCTGCTGTGGAATGAAACAGTTCTAGGAGGGTTTGGGGGTGTACACCCCTTGAAAATTTTGTAAAAGATCTACTCAAAACGATGCATTTTCGAGCCATTTGAAGAGCATTTTACAAAATTCTTGGGATTAATGAAACAACATAAAATCAGTATTTTATGAAGGTAGAACACTGAAAACCAGACTTTAACATGAACTTTGAGATTAGAACTGAAACTTCCATTATCCTTATGTTTTACACACTGAGCACCAGTAGTTAGTCTTGACTGCATCATATGATACTTTTATCATGAAATATCCTGTGCCTCATTGAACACCTCATTAATAACAGAGTACCGTAGGCTAAGAAACCCACAGAGCAAGTTACCTTCATAAACCAGAGCAACCAGTGATTATTCTACAGACTAAATCAAATATACGCTGATAAAAAGTTAGGAAATATTTTTTTTCATCTCCCATTTGTGGTGCCCCCTAGATAGACAGCACCCTTAGCATTTGCGCCAACTGCCTATGCCATGTGCCAGCTCTAGCTTCCAAAAATAGCTTTACATTGTTTCTCAAAAAGTATCTGGTACATATCTGGTACAAAACAGGTATGAATTCTGTAGGAACAGAACAAGTCACTTCCTATTACGTATATGTATACCATACCAGATACATACAGGGGGTGTACCAGGTAAATAGTAGTAAGCACCAGGTGTGCACCCAGTAAATGCTATATAAAGTACACATTTCAAATCATGTGTAACTGGTAGGTATGTTTTAAGTATGTAGCTGTATGTATCTTACTGGGTTAAAAGGATGTAACCTGCACGCACCTGGTATGTACAAGTACCTTGCATTATTCATTGCTACTGAGGTTTTTTTGGTAATTTCCCAGTCACTTCATGGGTTTTTCTTACCTGGGGTAGGGAGGGGAACCTGGTGATTATTTTGCTCAGTGGAGACACAGACTGTCACCTCCACCTGCTGCAGCAGGGCCGGGTGGATGTGTAACAGTCGACCCCATACGACACCTGAATTGTAGACTTTGTCTGTGTGTTTGTACTGTGACATCAGCCTGTCCAAGGAGCCAAACAAAATACAGGTTTGACAATGTCGAAGTGAAAGATGAAGAGATACTTTATGGAACTAAACCAAGAAAGAGTTTGCATCTTTGAGCTTTGGAAATGATATTTGTATTATTTATATTGAATCATTGTCTTGCCTTGAGGTTGAAGCACAAAAGGAAGCCAGGTCTTTGGTGCTTCCCTCTGGAGAGTCTATGAGGGTAATAGACCATGGATCCTGAATGGGGGGGTATCAACTTCCAATTTTAACATGTAATTTTTTATTTCATATTTAGATATTTTAAGAAAAGGGCTAAAAAAAACTTACATATTCCTTTACTTCTGTGGCAGAACGAAGTAACTTTGAAACAGTCTTGTCCTGCTTTTTCTCTGGCCTGGGAGGAAGAGGAGGGGGTGCACGGGTTGGTAAAATCGGTGTACTGTGACGCCTCAAACCGACTGATGGTGTTGGATAAAGATTTCCATTCTGGTAATTAGGATTCCCACGACATCCTGACTCTGGAGGATTGGTTTGGGGCTCATGTAGGCTCACAAGACTCGTCAGGTTCCTTTCATAAATATGTTCTACAATTTCTTCATAAATAGGCTGAATATCATCTCTCAGAGGCAATGGATTGTCCGTGACTGAAGCCTGCCTCTGAATAGGTTGTGTTTGACATTTGGGATCCATTTTATGAATTCGTGGCAGTCTGCTTTTGCTGGTGGTCTTCAATCCTCTCTTAGAGTCCTCACTTCATAGTGAGGCAAAATAAAGAACTCTAGGGTGGAATAAGAAAAAAAAAAACACAATTCAGAGTTCTGGATTTTATGAATGTGTGACTTATAACAGGAAGAAAAAGTGGAGCCTTTTGTGAGTAGACTTAAACTGAACCTGAGGTTAGTCTAATCATTAACAAGTTTTCAAATTCTAACAGGAAATGTACCAGAGCGCGCCAAAGTGTCTTACAAATAATCTGAGCCTCTAGAAGGCATTAAAAAACTGTGCAAACTTTAAATAAATTGGGATTCAGTCAAAGCAATAATGAAAAAAACAGAATAGTTTTTTTTTTTTAAGATTCTTACAGTTACAGCCCTAAGCAGTTAGATCTCACTTTAGCTCTGGATCCAAACAATGAACTTTAAATAAAGTAGTGAGGCTGCTGTGTTAGAAACTTACCTTCATAGTTTTGCCATCCTAATTCCTGCGTCAGGGGAACATGTTAAATGAAGCCATGCTGAGCGAGTTAAACCTGTACTGCTGCTCCCAGCTGTTTCCTCCTCCCTCTTCCATCCCACCTCTCCTCCCCCTGTCCCCTTCCTCAAGCCAGCTGCAACAACTTTCCCTCTGCTGGAGAGATCTCAACATTACATTATATTTATATTTAGTTGTTGATACAAGCTTTGACGGAACACTAAACTACTTTTATTAAACGTAAAATTGAACTTAAACCATTCACTATTATTGCAAAAGATGGATTATGGTACATGTACACACATGAAAACTTAACACAAAAAATAACGTCATTTGTGTTTGGTAGATTATTTCTTTTTTTGTAACATTGGACCTCATGCAAGAACCGTTTGTATGAACAGATTTGTCCTTAAGTTGTGAGTGATTTAGGAGAACTTGTGGCATTCACCAATTTTCTCATATTCTAAGATTTTTTTCAGATACGAACAAAATTCCCGTGTGGTCCAGACCTGTCG
>JARVJO010000002.1:20980417-21003837 GCA_031762555.1 Cynodonichthys magdalenae | reverse complement strand
TCAGAGGATGATGATGATGAAGAAAGTTTGTCTGCTACAGAGAGGGAGCAGACCCAGGTGCATATTGAGGTGTTTCATAATGATGTAGGTTTAAAGTTTATTTAACTTTTCCTTGTGAATCAGAATGACTGTTAATTTTTCACAAAAAGAGCTGAAGAGGCTCCATCTACCTCTGGAACTCATTTTCTTCTGTAAAAAAATAAAATAATTTTTTTTTTTTCCCCCAGAAAGTTTATTCATTTAAAAAAACAATAAATTATATATACCATAAAAAATATACTTCTTTAAGAATTTAAACCTTTGATAATAACCTCATGGGAGAGTAGAAATGCAACTGAAATTTTATCATTTTTCTGTCTCTAAAGCTTCCTGGGAAACGACTACAAGCTGTACTTGAAAGAAAAAAATGAAACCTGTTCAATCAAAAACATATAAAAAATGCTCATCCAGAAATGACAAGATGTCTAATTGTGGTCTTATCTCTCTCTACCAACCTTTATTTCTGCGAAGTATTAGCGCTTCAACATCTACAGGCTCCTTTAGAAAAGGACACGCCCTCTCTGACACTTTCCTGGTGCAGCTCTCAGGTAGAGTCAGACAAACGCAGGATTTGTTCAAGTAATCCTGCTACAGAGCAGGATTGGTTCACGGGGTAAGTTAACTCAGGATAATGACTATCTGGCTTTCTGAAACCCAAAACCCAGGAAATGCACATAGTTACCCCAGAACTTACTCAGGATTTTCCCTTCTCCTGCTTTCTGAAACAGGGCTCTGATGTCAAAATATTACTTCTTTTAATAGGTTTGAAAGAAAAAAACTAAAAGTCCATGAATTGCTCTTTTTACAAGAGCAATGGATAGAGCAGGAAACAACTAAGAGATTGGTATCAATATTGTCTATATTGGTGATAGAACAAGGAAATTATGGACATTTTTACCATCAAAAAATTGCTCATATTTTTCCTGGTGGTTAACATTGAAAACTGAGAGAACTTGTAATGAATCTGCAACAAAAACAAACGACCACAACGTCTTTATTTCTTGAGATAGTTCGATTAAATTTTCAGAATAAGTAAAAAATGGCACGCTCTTAACATTGGTTGTTGATGTTTATTATTAATCGTTTGAGGATAAGACAGAAAATGTTTGTTTTGCTACAGTCATCGCATCGACACATTTGGGGACTTAAAAAACCATGTTTGTCCGATCAGATTGTCACAAAACTCAGCCACTATTTAGATAAATGGTTAGATTTTGGTGCTGTCTACTTTTTCTTTGGTGCTATAAGCTTGAACGTGTTTAAAAGCTTCATGAAATAGAACGTCAGTTTCACCACCGATAAACTGCAAGATGACATGTTCGACAAAAAACAAGACTAAAGACTAACTCTTTCGCGACAACATACTAAAAAATCTGAGTGAAAAACCCCGGCAGAACGATAAAAAAACGCATTAATTGAAGGGGAGTCTGAAAACACTACGTTCACCTGCAAAACATACACCTGTGGAACACTCAGGTCGGGTTTGTCACGTACCTTCTCTTGAGTTTGATGACTTTAAGAAAATTAAAAACTTTAAGAAAAAAGTACAACTAAGATTTTGGCCTGTGCTGCTTAGATTTACCTTTTCCCTCTATTTCCAAAAAAGAATGGGGGAAAAAAAACATTAACTGAATGTAGTTGCAAAAAAAACAAAACCTTTTTAAAGTAGTTTAACAGCTGACACTTTAACTCTATTTCTTTTATTTACATCCTTCAAGAAAATTATTTGAAGAAACTCCAGAAATAATGTTTAAGAGGTTGATCAATGAAACTGAAATTTATTTTTTAGAATTTCCATTTTTTTGTAAGTTTTGCTGACCTCTAACTTTAAATAAAATTGAGTGTAACATGTTTTTTTTTTTTTTTTATCCTACAGGCAGATGATGCTGCAGCTCCGTCATGCTGCTGCGTTGTGTTTTCTGTTCCTGCCTTTGCTGCGATGTGAAAACCTGCTTTGCTTTTTCAGCCCAGTTCTGGATATCAAGAAAGAAATTACCTTTGAACTGATTGTGACGGAGTGTCCCCCCAAGGAGGTGTGCTTCAAGGGCCTGGGTCGCTACGGCAACCACACCTCTCTGTCAGCCAGAGGCTGCATGCTGGAGGAGCGCTGCAGTCGTCGGGTCAACATCCGCCTCAAAGGGACGACCCACATCATGACCTACAGCTGCTGTGACTGGCAGTTCTGTAACTCGTGTTCTGCACTCAAACCTTTCTGTGTCACTGTGGCTTTAGTGGCTGTAGTTGTAATGGTTAGTAGTTTGTGAGTCACACAACACAGGATGGTCCAACACCCAGTTCAAAAACACTGAGGTGTGTATTATAGCAGTGACAGAAGGTTTTTATTTAGTCTCTTAGTTAACTTTTTTATGTTTTTACTATAATAAACTTTTGTTAAAAAAACAAACATGTTTTATATAATATTTTTGAACACTAACACACATAAAACACTAGTGATGGTCATTTCATGTTTATTGTAAACATAAAAGGAAACACTGCTTATTTTTAACCTGTTAATTTTTTTGTGACTTTTTTTTATATTTTTAAATTATTCCCTTTTTGTTGTGAACTCTGTCAAATTATTAGAAGGCATACATTTTTTCAGATCTTAATCAGCTTTTGGAAAGTGGGTTTCTACCTGTTGTAGATATTTTAGATTACCTCAATTTGTAAAAATAGCTTTATTCTAATTGATTAATGAGCTAAAGTTCAAGACCAAATTTGCAGCTGTCTTAACCTCTTCCAATGCTGTTTTATAAACCTTTTTGTGTTTTTTTTATTACACAGTTGATTCCTACAGAAAATGCCCAAAGTGCTATTTGCTGCTGCTACTATTTGAGCCCTCATTCAGCTCAGATCAACTCGTTTTGATGCGGTCTCTTTAAATCCACATGAGGCACTTCACATGTCTTTCTAGTTTGAGAAAGGGGTTTGACTATAGCAGCACTGAAACTTTTTATTTACCTTACATGTTGGAGCCAGAGTCTGACCCAGATCCAGAGGAGAATGAAAGCGACAAAATTGTAGTTGGTAAATCCAGACCTTATTTGGTAGTTCTGTTGCAAATTCTGTGACGTAATAGTTCAGAAAATATACAAATACGACAATTTCATCAGATGTGTTGTGAATGACACTGGCTTTTACCACATCAGGGTTTAATTAAACATCGGTCAAATGGAGTTAAGATCAATTAACTATGGCAGCCAGTAGTTGATGGCAGATCTTATGTTAACTGTTCTCAGAGCACAACTCTATACTACTTCATGAAACTTTAAACTATAGTGGCTTTTGTGTTTGCTGAGGTCAGATATTGGTGGTGGCCATGTTGAAGTTGAAATTGACACAACTGAAGTCGCTCAGAGAGCGATCAACAAAAATGTTTTAAAATTTCAACATAACTTTAAAAGGTAAAAAGTAACATTTTGGGTATAAAAGCTACAATTAATAACGTAGTCTGCCTCAGGAAATTAATAACTCGGTGTGGCGCAGTTGATAAATCTTTAGAAGTAAGAAAGAAAGATGAGACAAAGAGGTTTGACAGTTCTTTATTTCCCTTTTATAAGGCTGCTGGGTCTCCCCATAGTGGATATACATATATATACAGGAGTTTGCTATACTGGAGTCATACTGAGGGCAGAGGGTCCATATTACACAGACTTCAAATAACAACACTGATAGAGCCTCACCTCCAGGTATCAGATTTCAGCAGAGAAAGTGGAAGGAAAAGGGTGGAGGGGGAAACAGCACAAGAGAAGAGGAAAGTGAAGGAATAGGGAAGATGGTGCAGTCTGAGAGCCTGACTCGACTTGTTTAATAACTTAACACTAGAAAATAACGTACAGATTTCACGCACAGTGCATCTTAAATAGGTAACGTGAAGAACCATTTACCATAAATATCTGTATTTTCAGAAACCAACATATATAAAAAAGGATTAAAAAAAAATCTCAATCAGTCTTTTTTGTTTGTTTCATATTTTCTTTCCCCACCGTCGTGCTATAACTTCCCTTTTCTTCATCCTTGGTGTGGTTTTCGGGGCATTTGTTTTTTTTTTTTTGTGCGCCGCCCCCACACCTGATCCAGTAAAGAAGAAGGACACAGAACCCAGCACGCACACACCCAATCCCTCCCCCTTTTAATATGAATAAGTAGAAAACGAACAAACAAACAAACAAACAGAACACCACAGTCAAATCAGCACAAAAAGAACTCACTGACACACAGAACACCAAAAACATCTTTTTTTTTGTCTTTTTTTTCATCTTTTTTTTAAGCTTCTTCGCCTCCTTTATTCCTCCTAATGATCCGGATCATTTTGTCTTTCTTGGCGCACTGGTTTGGCGGCAGCAGAGTGGTCCCTCCCCCCCTCCCTCCCTTGGTGGCTCAGTGGAAATGGGAGGTTAATCTCCAATCAGCTGGTCAGTTCGCCAGTGATTTACTTTAAATTCACAGTGTGGTAGGAAACAAAAAGAAAGGGGAGAGGGTGGTGACCTGAGGGAGGAACAATGGCAACATTTACAAACCTAAAAAACATCCTTTTTTGGGGGGAGGAACAACAGTGAGCAAAGTGGATGTTTTATCCCTTGCTTTTGCTTGATACTTGGTGGGTGGGGTGGTTGGGGAAGGCCATGCTTGGCTGGAGCAGTTGGGGTGACTGTTTGTGGCAGAGATGGAGCTCAGAATCCACCGTTGGATGGGTCACAGCCGGGGGGTGATACGTGGTCGGGAGAACAGGAGACATGTGAGGCAGGACGATGTGTGATTGGCAGGTTCAGAGATCTCTCCTTGGCGGGGGTTCAGGCACGCTGCTGCAGTGCCCGCCTCTTGCGGCTGTAGTAGTGGCGCATGCCTGTCTGTCGGGCAAAGTTCATCATGTAGTTTTGTTTGCGCGTGCTGAAGAGGGGATACAAAGTCAGTAAAAGAGGAAGGGGAGAAAAAAGTGTGAGCATTAGTAGCACAGTAAAGTGGACCATAAATTCACACACACACCCGTACACTCACACTTTAATCCGTGCATGCAAACACGCCAAATGATCGAATGGTTTGACATTCTCTCGCCGCAACGTTCATGCTGTGATTTTCAATCAAACGTGACCTCAAACACTCAACAGCTGCATGGATCTCTAGTTTACACTTTATTTATTCACACAAACGGAAGGCAGCTACACAGTGAAACAGGTGTAACAACTGTGGACAAGACGAGACACACAAGGAGTCTACAAACACAAAACTCTGACACTGAGTGTTTGAGGTCAGAGTTCAAGAATAGAAAAATTAAAAAAAAGGTATAAAAGTGCAGGGTCCTGATCAGGAAAGGGTTTTAAAACTAAGTCACAGGGAAAAAAAAAAAAAAAAGCTGCAGAAGATCACTCTTGCTTAGCCTGTTTATTGCCTCTTCCATCCAGCAGGGCGGTGCCAGTGAGCCAGTAGTGCAGCCAGTGCAGGCAGGGTGGGGTCTCTGTGAAGCGGGTGGGAGGGCAGGAGGGGCAGGGGTATGGTGGGAGACGGTGTGTGTTTGTGTGTGTGTGTGTGTGTGGTGGTTGATGCCATGAGGGTGCTGGAAGTTATGAGAATGGTTGCATGTGTTAGAGTGACATGTGCGTTCTCAAGGTTACAATCCCAGTTCAGAAAATAACGAGATTTAAATGTATGTCAATAAAATTATCTGGTAAGCATTTGAAAATCTCATAAACCCCTTTTTTTATCCACAATGAACTTAGTAAAGTTCAAAGTTTGAAACTAAGAAATTGTATCACATGGCAGCAACAAATCTAAAAAAGAAATGTGTAAACACTTAAGACCTGAGAACAGTTGTTGGAGCTTTTGATGGGGAATGTTGTTCCCTTTCTTGTTTAATGTAGCTCTTCAGAAGTCCTGGATCTTTTGCTGGATCTTATGGTTTCTAAAACCAGTATATATTTTTCCAAATTCATGGTGCTTTTCCAGATGTACAGTGCCCTCCAAAAGTATTGGAATAGCATGTCAAATTTTATTCTTTCTTGCAATGACTGCCTCAATCCTGCAAATCATTAACATCACCAAACTGGTGTATTCTTCATTTCTGATGCTTTATCAGGCTTTTACCATAGCTTCTTTTAGTTCTTGTTTGTTTTGGGGGGTTTCTACCTTCAGTCTCCTCTTCAGGAGGTGGAATGCTCTATTGGGTTCAGGTCAGGGGACTGACTTGGCCAATCTAAAACCTTCCACGTTATCCCCTGATGAAGACCTTTGTTTTGTTGGCAGTGTGCTTTGGGTTATTTTCCTGCTGCATGAGTCTGTTCCAGAAGCAGCCATGACATTACCTGCACCATGCTTCCCAGAAGAGCTTCTGTGCTTCAGATCATCAGCAGTTCCTTTATTTCTCCACACTTTGGTCTTTCCATCACTTAGGTAGAGATTAATCTTGGTCTCATCAGTCTACAATATTGTCTTCTAGAACTTTTGTGGCTCATCTCTTTACTTCTTTACAAATTTCCATCTGGCCTTCTGATTCTTCTTACTGATGAGTGGTTTGCATGTTTGTGTATGGCCTCTATATTTCTGCTCTCCGAGTCTTCTTCCAACAGATTGTGAGACCTCCAGCCCTGAACTGTGGAGGTTGTTGGTGATGTCACTTACTGATGTTTTGGGGTTTTTCTTTACAGCTTTCACAATATTTCTGTCATCAACTACTGTTGTTTTTCTTTGCTGACCTGTTAGACGTGTCTTGCTCAGTACACCAGTAGTTCCTTTCTTATTTTTATTAATTTATTTTTATCCCTCAAAATTACAGAACTATTTGATATTTTGACAATCAACCTTAAAGGCAACACCTGGTCAATAAGAAACACCTATCAGTCATATGTTTGCTCACCTAAAAATGCTGTGGTGTAATACAAACAGTGATACATTCTAAGTTATTTAACACATCTACATGTAAATACCAGGAAATAAAAGCTGACATTCTGAACTCTTGTCTCATGCTCATCTTTTGATTTTAAATTCAAATGTCTTCAGTGAACAACAAAAAGAACTGAACTTGACTTGCTGTTCCAATACTTTTGGAGGGGACTGTATAAATGTCTCATACCAGAAGCACTAAAGCAACCCCATACCTTCAGAGAGGCATGATTTTGAACTGTGTGCAGATAACAGACTAAATGGTCCCTCCCCTTTTTATTTTGAAGGATGTGGCATTCATGGTTTGCAAAAAGAACAAAATAGTTTTTCACTTTGCTTCAATTTAGTTTAAGATTGCGAATTCTCCAGATTCTTAAATATGTTTGATGTTATTATTAACGTAGATAACGGAATAGTCAAAAATTTTGCGATTTTCTATTGAGGAACATTATTCTAGAAACATTTTCACACACTGGTGTAAACCTTTGCCCATCTTTACCTCTGAGCAGGGGTCGCAATAACCAAATCTCTTACACATTTGACCGTTTTGTTGGAAACGATGACGAAAAAATCTGATTGCAACCCGTCATTATGACAGATTGTGTTTAAGACCCCTGACCACGTGGTGGTGACTTACCATATGAATTAGCTGTTTTCTCACTTGATGCATAACCTCGTTGGTTTTATTTATAAATATATTGCGGCAGCTAAGTGTTTGAAGTTTCTTCAAAAAGCCGAACAATGACGGTGGTGTTGATAAAAGAGGTGACAGCAGGTGATCTGTTCATATGTTAAGTGCAATAGTTCGATATCATTGTTTATATGTAAATATGCACGTTCATCTGGTTGATGTGGATTATCTGTTCAGCTTGTCCAGAATGACAATTATTAAAATGAAAATAAATGTTTAACTGGGTAAAAATAAATTTAGATTTCTTTTGACTTTGTCAATCAAAATGACAGACAGCAAAAAGTTTAGCGTAACCTCTGCCTCAGAGTTTCAGCATCTCTAAAATCCTCTGGTTATAGTGTTTTTACTGGCATGTTGCCAATTAATTGAATTAGTTGCAGAATGCTTCACCAACTGTTTCTGTTTTGTACCACTTCCTTTTACAGCGTTTTTTTTTTTTTACTTTTTTTGCTACCATGAACGTTATTTATGTTGTTTTTCTCACAAAATATAATTTCTTAGTTTCAACATTTGATTATGATAGCTATGTTAATTTGTTAATTAAATATGGGTTTCAGAGATTTGCAAATCATTTCATTTTGCAAAACATTCAAAAACATTTTCTGAATCGGGGTTATTTAAACTGAAACCAAAGCGAGATGAGGTAGAAGCTCCTGGCCCAGAGACAGGTTGTTGTTGTCCTCAGACAGACAGACAAACAGCCATGAGTGGGGAAGAAAAAAAAACGTGGATGGAGAGTCATTGCAACAATCAATCTGTAAAGCCATGCAAGGGCAAATAAAAAATGTTTGAAAGAAACTAGATGAAACTCAGTAGCTAAATGTGAGTTCATTTGCAAATACAAAGAATCAATCCCTTCTGTTTATAACCCTCCGTTTCAGCTCAGTGGAAAGCAGTGCTTGATTTTCTGAATACTGGATGGAACAAGTGTTTTTTTTAAAGCAGGATTTTCATATTAGATTCAAAAACACCAAACCAGATTGTGGTTTAGATTGTTCTGAGAACAAAACATAAAGATACAGATATATAGTGACGATTACATCACACATATAAACACAAACATGATACTACTTACATCTTTGTATGAAACATAACCCATAAATAAAGTTTGGTTGTTGATGCAAATCGCTTATTTGAGTCATAACCGCATTTTGAATATGTGTTAACCATTTATAGAGCTGTTGTTTTTTTTAGCCACTTTGGTTGTGATGAATGTTGTTTTACTGTCTGTGCTCAGAGTTATTTTGTCAGCAAGCCTTCACCTGAACACTGTGAGCAGCTGGCCTGCCCTTTGACCTGCCTCGGGTGTTAATTCAAACGATGAAGATGGTGGTTATGCAAAAGGTGGGGTGGGGGTGGGGGGCTGGATGTGTATGTAGACTTAGAAGAAGGGTGTCTGCAGTGTTAACAGGGAGAGAAAACAAAAAATGGTTTTGGAAAAGAGGGGATCTGTGTGTGGTGGTGGAGGGGGTGAGGGTGGGGGGCTGCATTCAGGAAGAGGCGAAGGACTTACCTTACACTACAGCCATGCCAGAGGGAGCAGAATACAGAAGAGAGCAGAGGTTAGAGCGCGAGAGGGGGGAGGCAGGAAGAGGAGGAGGGGACTGCTGTCTCGTAGAAAGGTCTGGGGGGGTAGGAGCCCCAGCCTGGGAGGGGTGCAGAAACCCAAAGTCGGAAAGAGAGGAAAGAAGGAAAGAGCACGAAAGCAGTGAAATTGGTGGAGGGAGGATGTAACAAAAGACGATGAGCAGAAAAGAAAACAGGAAGAAAGGGAAGGACAACAGCAGGAATCCAGAATGGTAAGAGAGAAAAAAAGTTAGAAAGAAAGAATAAAATGAGACCAAGAGGTGGAAAGGATGATGATGATGAAGGAAGGTATGTGGACCAAGCAGAGGAGCGGGCAAAAACACATCATCAGCGGCGACGACGACGGTGAAAGCAGCAGGGGAGGAGAGGCAAAGTTGAGCCAAAAACAAAAAAAGAAAAAGAAGAAAAAAAAGTTTGAGCAGGAGGAGTGGAGAGGAAACGTGTAAAGGAGTGGTGAACAGAGAGAAATAAACAACAGAGCAAAGTGTGAGGGTCACGGTCACTCTTTTTCAGCAGACACTGTTGAAAACTGAGCAGATGCAAAGGAAGGAAGGAGTGGGACAGGTCACGGCCATGAAGACCAGGGACAGCTCAGGTTAGGCCTCGGTGTGTGTTTACGCAGGTTTCTAAATGACTTGGCTGATTTGAACTCGACATGACTGTTTGATGCAGATTTCAAAATGCTTTAGATAAACATTTCTGTGCGTAGAATGTCTTTCTGAAACCCAAAGCAGTGTGAAGGAAATGTTTTTCAAATGCTTTCTGATGGTACCATGTTAGTATGTGATCAGTTAGTGTAAAGATCGTGACATCTTCAGTGTCCTCTAAAATCTCCACACATGAATTTGAACCTTTTTGAAGCTTGAATTTGGCTTCAGTTAGGCTGGTAAAGAGTAATAATATTACAATGAACCACAAAATAAAAAAAGGCTCTGTGAAGAAGAAAGATGTGACATGACGTCACTTCACTTTGTTACCATTGATTTGATCACAGATAAGACTTAAAAATATCATGTAATAATCTCAACACACTCTACTCTGTGTTTAATGCCTCATGATTAGGGTCCTGACCCTAACAAGAACCCAGCCAGAGGATCATGAATACAGTATTATGTGTTTCACTGAGACGTAGCTGCAGGATTATATCCCTGACTCCAGCGTCTCCCTGCCAGGCTTTCTGATGATACTATGGACAACCCTGAGCATCCTCTTCATCAGACTGTCATTCTACAACAGGGTGTCTTCAGACAGAGCCTTTTTCAGCTCCGCTGTAAGACAGACCACTACAGGAGATTCTTACTGCCCACAGCCATCAGTATTTATAACAACTCTTTAAAAAAACAAGGATAATATTAAATACAACAACATTTAATTTCCCTTCGGGATTAATAAAGTATTATTGAATTGAATTGAATTGAATTGAATTGAATTGAATTGAATTGAATTGAATTGAATTGAATTGAATTGAACTGAACTCCTCTTGCAGATATGTAGAGTACCCTAACTATGCAGATGACACACATATCTATATTACTCTCTCACATGGGGACTACAGTCCAGTACCACAGTGCATTGAACAAATCATCCATTGAATATACCTGAATTTTCTTCAGCTCAACAAAGCTAAAACTGAAGTAGTCAATTTTGAACAGCCTATTTCAGCTTATTACTTGTTTACAATATTTAATAATGGTCTCACTCCCATTTCTTCTTATTGCATTTTGAAGGTCTACTTAGAACCTTCTTATGATCCAACAATGCAAACTGTGAATTCTTGCCATTTTTCAACTGGTCTTTGATCAGGACTGTATGTGCAGATTCTACAGGAACACTGAAAATATCAAGATCTGACAGCAAGAGTTGATCTGCTGTAAACAAAACATCTATCAGCAAACAGCACCCTTTCCAGTAAACAACCCTGGAGAACATTTCACTCCAGAAGCCATGATGATAATGTAAAAACATAAAAAAAAAACTGCTCAGATGGAGATGTTTTATCTGTGTCTCTGAGTTAGTGTGGAGTGGAAGGAACCATTTATACTCAGGTCAGGCAAAAGGTAGAGAGAGGGGTAGCTCTGGGCTCTGTTGGGGCCAGTTTGTGGAGGTGGGGGGGGCCCAACAGCTAGGCTGGGAATTGGGTACTCACAGAACTACTTCCACATGGTCCAACGCCCACTGGTCATGTCCCGCGCCATCGTGCCTTGGCTGCCACCATCGCAGCATTACCCCTTTAACCCTCGCTTCACTGGGGAGATCGTAGAAACATTGTGGAGTGAGATTTTAAAGCTGTTCTGAACCAGCCTGATGAGGGTCACCACTAGATTATCACACACTGTTCCTACTTTTAATGAGGACATTATTTCTTAAAGAATTGGCCAGATTTTTAGGATAAGAAGCCAAAAAAAAAAACATTTCTATATTATGCTTCTTTCATGACAGCTACATAGAATCATAAAATATTCTTAAATATATTTTGTTTATGTGAACTGATTGTAAAGCTTAAAAAACTATTATCTTTTATTATTAATTGACATTAATTTAATACCACATTTACTGATATAACAATAAACTGTAAGGCTTTAAAGTGGTAGTTCAGATCTTTTGTATTGGGGCTCTGTGAAAAGGATGTCAACAATTGGTGCCTTACCAGTTGTAGATAGATGAACAGCATCAATTTGAAAAAAATATAGTTTAAATGGTAAATAAACTGCACTTATGTAGAGCTTTTCTATCCATCCTTGACACTCAAAGTACTTTACACTGAAATCTGTGCCCTTATTTACCCATTCTCACATTTATTTAGCAATACATCATACTACATTTCTCTACAATCTAATCTAGATATATCATTCTAGAGAGAGTAGTCAGTGCTTTGATCACATTTATACACAAATGGGACAGAGGCTGTAGGGGTTCAGTGTCTTGTCCAGGGACACTTCAACGTGTGACTGAATGGCGATGGAATCAACTCTCATTGGAGGAGGACTCAGCCACAGCTAGTAAAAGGTTTAGCTTCATTCTGCTCTTGGTCATGTTCAGAATTGTTAGCACATCGCTAGATCATCAATTCAGTCAGAAATAAAACTATTTTTCTCCAAAGTGAGGTATTTTAAATCACCTTTCAGAACCCCACTTCACAAGATCTGAGCTATCTCTTTATTTAAAGACTACCTCAGTAAAAGAAAGCTCAGTACGTAACTGCTTTGTGTGTGAGGTGTTTATCAGTATTACTTACAGTGGAATGTTGTAGGAAACTCTCTGAGCCTTTATAAAATCTTTGGGCTGGTGCTGGGCGATGACATGCCAGCTGATTCCATTGTTGATGCTGTACTGTAGCAGTACGGCCCGGTCGACCGTGTCAGGTTGATCCAGAGCTATGTTACAGCTGTCTGTCTGAGCCACACTGCCGATCTGCAGCACAAACATGATCTTACTGCAACAAGACAGGGAAGCAGATAAAAAGACACGATTAAAAGTAAGAAGTGCAATTTTACATATCACAGATGTTGATGTATGAAAGAAAAGTTCCAGGGGTGGCAGTAGTAGCTGCATTTGATGTACTGTATCTAGTTTCTAAATTTTTACCTGTACCTGGCTCTAGTGAGGTCCAGCGGTTTGGTAACTGCCTGCCTCATTTTACAGCCATTGAAGTAGAGCGAGTCTCCATGAGCGTGCGGTGACAGCTGCCCACAACCGCTGCCCACTCCGCCACCCTGAATCAGCTGCCAGCTTTCCTGAGACACCCCACCAGACTCAAAGTTGTCCTTAATGGAGCTGGGCAGGTCGGTGCTTGATAGGGAGCAGTCATCCCCTGTTGATGTCAGGAGGAAAGAAGCAGGCGATAATGATTAGAAAGCTAAAACTTCACGCTCCATAAAAGAGGAATGAAAGGTCTCCTCAGGAGTTATAAGGTCAGTGGCCCACCGTGGTATCCTTCGTCACAAATGCAGACAGCCCCGCTTGTGCAGTACCCATGGCCGCTGCAGAGCCCTGGGCACATCTCGCCAATGTAAACATGATCCACCCCCCAGCTGTGCCTCTCCCCTGTCCCCTCCTTCTGAATCCAGCGGAACTGAGTAGCCCTGTAGCCCACAAAACAATCCAAAACACTTATTCTGCTGAAACATTAAGGCATAAAGAAACATATCCCTTGGCTTAATGCTTAAATACCCTGAGGAGACATGGTCTGGCAGCTGGACAGTCACCCTGGTCCACGTTGAGCTGTTAACTGGACTGTAGATTGTGGATTCATGGAACTGGAAGGGTGAGCAGCCCACATTGTTTACTGAAGATGGAAGGCACTCTGACTGGACCAGCTGCCACGAGTCAAACCTGTTGGATGAAATGATCAGTGGAAAACAATCCATGTAAAACAAAAAGATGCTCTAATGTTAGATTTGTTGCAGCTGGCTGCACTGTTTTTTTGATTTCTTACCTTGCATCCTTCCTGTACTGCAGCAGGACAGAATGATGGTCTTCACATGTATCTGCCTCACAACCAACAACAATCTGTAACAGAAGAAATTTAAGTTCTGGGAGTTGCCAAAGAAAATAGACCAATGGTCAGTGCAGTCATAAGAATGGGTCAGTTCTTTACCTTGAACTGTAAAATATATCCAGGCTGCACTATAAGCTCTCGAGTGGCAAGGATGTTATGTGTTCTGTCTTGGTTCTTGTTGGGCCAGTACAGGTGGAAAGAAGGATTTCCACAGAAGCCGGCTGTACGCACCGCGTTAGGATAGAAACTCCAGCTTTCCTCGTGGGAAACACCCTCTGGTGAACGTAAGAGGAGGAGACATCAAAGTGATCAGCCAGAGTGATCAGATATCTGAACATTGTTTGTCTTTGACTACATCCACAAACTCACCATCATCAAACGTGTCAAGCAGGGTGGATGGGTTGATGTCTGACCCGCCCACCAAGATATTGTCTATGGCCCACTGAGCTCTTTCTAGACTTGGGGAAGCCAGGCCCGATGATATCATAAAAGGCTGCCACCATCGCAGGCGTGTGGCGTTTGTAAGAGCCCCCTCTGGTAGAACAATGTAGTCCCTCCTCACTGATACATACTTCAGATAGTCCATCTCATGCAGCAGCATCCAGGACACACCTGAATGTTCCAAAAAATTAAATAATAGACATAAATGAGAGAATTAACAACAAAAGAAAAAAGATAACGGAATTAAAACAGTGCATACATGTCAACTTGTACAGATTGTCTGTAAATTACACAGATTTTCCCACAATTTGTAGACATAGAGAAATCTCACAGAAGGGGTTGACATGTATGACAGTGTAATGTGGCACATGTGATTTGTCTTCACCTCCATCAACAGAGTAGTCTAGCAGCACCCCTTCTTTACGACAAGTCGGGCGGTGACACATGGTCATGTTATCCTCACTTCCTATCCTGGCCCAGTATTCCACAAACCTGTTGAGAAAAACATTCATTTCATAATATGGTTAAAGAGTCTGAGCAAAAGAAAACTGTATGACTGAGGGATAGTTAAAAGCTAACTTTGCCCCCCGAAGATCCAGATCCGCAGTGACAGCCTGCCTGGCATCAGCTCCTCCAAAATACAAGGCAGTGCCTTCAACCAGGACACCACAGTCCGTACAGGGTTTACCCCCCTCGAGCACCTGCCACTGGGGGCCTGCTGCCCCCTCCCAATCAAAACGCTCCTTCAGAGTTGCCTACAAAACATCACAAACATTTGCCTAAATTATAAACCATCAAAATACCAAGATGGTCCCTCACTGAATGCAAGAAAAAGCATAACTCTACCTTTAGAGCAGTACTGGTGTAACAATTTGTTCCGGTGAATCCTGGATCACAGATGCACCGCTGGTCCAAACAGTCTCCGTGTCCCCCGCAGTGACCATTGCAGGCTGGCCCAATGTACAAGTTCTCCACACCCCACTGAATGTCTGAGTACTGCTGGTAGAACCGGAATCGAACCGCACTGGGGACAAGACGGCATAGGTTAGGCAAGTAAAATGCACAGATTATAACGGTCTGCTAAAATGATCTGAACAATCGTTTGTCAAAGGTTTGTGGAGGTTGACTTACGTGTCAGCCAGGCTGTCGGGCAGTGGATACACCGCCCTCTTCCAGCTGTCAGCTGGGAAAAATACAGATGGTTGGGAGACCTGACCTCCACAGCGAGGGTCAGCAGGCAGGCACTGAGGAACCAGGTACTTCCACGTGACCCCAAAATCTACTGAATACTGAACGTGAACCTGACGATCTGCAGGGCGGTCTGGGACGTTGCAGCCAACAGCAATCTGGGAAAAAGACAAAATAACTAATCACATCATATTAAATGTGAATTAATAAATGTAATCATTTATTTTACAAAAAATAAATGTTATGTTATAAATTTTATGCTTTACAAAGGAGAAATAGGTGAGTTATTGGTCACCTTGAACTGCATGACCCAGCCCTTGCCCGGTACAATATCATGTGTGACAGCATACACCTCTCTTCCATCAGCATTTCCACACACCATCACACCATCAGGGGAGCTGCAGAAACGCAGCACCGAGCAGTCTTCTGAGAACAACCAGTGATCATTCACTGTGGGCACAGAGAGCAAAAGAAAAAACAAATATGAGGGATCTAAAGACTGAAATCATTCTGTTTTGCAATAAAAGGCGATGACAATATAACACCTATTGGTGTTTCGTCCTCTTCGTTCAGTGGATCGATCCTTCCGGACATCTCATCTGCAGGGGTTCTCTCATGGTTAGGCAGTGCCACCCCTCCAAATGTGTCAGAGATCTGCCCTCGGGTTTCTGAGCCCGCAATGAGGACATTATCTAGAGCCCAGTCGCTGTGGTCTGCACCTTCATGTTGTGGCTGCCACCAGCGCACTCGAACGCCTTCCTGACGTGCAGCAGGGGGCAGCAACACATTCACAAATCTGCAAAGACACAAAGTAGGTTCTGTTTAAACTGGTGGGATCTTCTCACGTATGGACACTGACTGCCCTTGAGTGGATGCATGAGAATAATTTACCCAGGTTTGGTGTACAGATCATAGAAGATCTCAGTCAGTAAATGCCAGTTGATTCCCCCATTCAAGCTGTATTCCAGAAGAACACCCTGGTTGCGGTTACTAGGTGGGACCATGCAGCCGTACATGAAGTAGAACTGGATGAACTCTGCGTTGGTCAGGTTTAGGTCCACTGTAACCAGCTGACGACTGCAAGCCTATGCAAAAACAAATTTAGAGACTAAGTTTAAGAAAAAAAAAATCTAAAAATATAGATTTTCTGTGTTTTAATTACACAATCTGAACAATAAAGAAGGTTGTAATTTCTCTGATCTAATGTCGCTCACTGTAACATTAGTTCATCAGTAGAGGCATCCACTAACAAGACTTGGGACTTTGGGACAACTCCAGCTGAACATAAAGGCAAACATACAGTATTTGTACTTTATGATCTTTCATTGAACTGACTGACGCTAAAAGATAAATCTCAAAACTTTTTTACCGTCTTGTTTAATTGCTGTAAGTCTCTATCATGTGTTGGTTCTACTAAAATGCAGAATATCGATATGTTTTTTTTTAGATTTAATTTACAAAGTTGCCTTTTAGTCCGTTTATAGATCAGATTATGATCAAATATTGAAACAAACTGAAAGAATATGAGGGAAATGTATTCTGAGAATGTATTCATGCAATTAAAACAGAATTAGGGCCAAAAAAACATTAAAACAAAACATATTTTAAAAAATAACATATATAAATAATACGATGGCGTAAAGACAAACCCCGCTGAAGTGCAGCGCAGCTCCAGAGGCCACAGCTCCACACACAGTGCTGAGCTTCCCACCTGTCAGGGTGTGCCAGTGACTGAGGGAGGGGGCTCGACTGAAGCTGTCCTTCAGCTGGGAGGGCAGAGGGACAACAGGCTCATCACAGTACTCTCCACCCCACTCTGGGTCACACCTGGTGAGGACGGTAGATTTAAACAAACAACAAGATTCAATTATTTCTAATTAACTTTACATACAGGCTATGGGGCACCAAGTGTAAAATAAAATAAAAATAAATTTTGGCTAAATGTTGAAACTTACATTTATTTCATAATAGAATTCTACATTTGCTGTTGGTGTGAGGCTCTTCTTTTGATGTTATCATCCTGCGACAAAAGCAATCGCTAACGCTGCTAACATTGCTAACACTGCTAACGCTGCAGAAGAGGACATTTCAAATTTAAATTCAAAATGTATCAATTGAAAAAAATTTTGATGGTACCTGTGGTCTGGCAGTTTGAAGTGCAGCTCGGACACCAGTGGCAACTGCAAGTTTGATGTCTTGTAGGGAAGCGTTAGCAGCATTAGCAACATTAGCAGCATTAACAGCATTAGCAGCGTTAGTAGTTGCATTTGTCTCAGGATGATGATATCATAACATAAGCCGCACACCAATGTGCACCAATGGCAAAGACTGCGTTCCATTCCAAAACACCTAAATGTAAACTTACGATTTACCTTTTACATTTAGATTTACATATTAAAATTTAGAACTTAACATTTAAATGTAACATTTAACATTTTGATTTGATGTTTAGTAAACAATTAGAAAAATGTAAGAACAGAAAGCTAAATAACAAAAAAAATGTTATTCGGATATTTTAAATTAAGAACACTCAGAAAGTGAGTCATTTATTGAAAATGTGTTATTTAGCATTTCATTTTACTTGATGCTTTATAACAGGCTGCTTAACATGACTGCTAAGCCCTGTAAACATCTTGCTAAGTAAAAGAAAATGTGTACGTTTATATTTTACAGTTTAAAACTGTCAGCTGACATTTTAGACAGTTTCATTTTATTTACTTTTTGTTACTTACACACATGAGCTCTGTTGGCAGCGTCCGTGTCCAGAACACATATCGGGGCAGCCATCTCCGATGTAGAGGTTATCCAGAGCCCATGTTTGCTGCTTGTCAAATGGAGCTTGCTGGAACCAGCGAAACCTCGTGGCAGGAGATCTATGCACATAAATCCACTATAAATTCCATAACTAAAACATGACAATGAATTAAACAGGAAAACTCACACAAGCTTGTCCGGACACATGGATCGTTCCAGTCTATAATAATCAGTTTACATTACGTCTAAACACTGCAGCCAGATATCAACTCCAGTTAATATTTTAGAGAAAGAATAGAACATTGCTGACCTAGCATATGATGGGACGGGCAGAGTGACACGGCCCCACTTGTTGTAGGTGTCTGAAACAAGAATCCGCTGCAGAGTGTAAGAAGAGCAGTCAGGACTTGTTGGCAGGCAGTCTCTGACCACAGGCTGCCAGGTCAAACCCAGATCCAGTGAATACTCCAACTCCACAGCTGCACAGAAACAGGCAGACGTCTTAAAACATCGTCCAACATCTGGGCTTCATTATTACATCTTACAGATGGCTGTTTGAAGAGGAAATATTATGAAGATGTTCACGTAATTCAACAATGCATCTTCCACCAACAATGTTCTGTGGAATCACATTAAGTTTTTATAATAAAGTGAACATATTTTAAAAAATAGTACATTCACAATTTTTTTCTATTTGACTTACAATAGCAGGAGTTTGTGACAGAGCAGGAGGCAGAAAAGTCAAACTGAATAAATGCATCTTGACCCAAACTGATGTCAGTGGTAACAGCGTAGCGTGTATTGGACTTCTCAATGAAAGCAAAAGCGGGTCCGTCAGAACCACAAACAGGCATCCGGGTCCCTCCAGGGTGGAGGAGCCACGATCGGCCATCGATGGAGGAGAAATCATCTTCCAGTGGTCCCCAGCCGCTGGCACTGCCGCCCACAACCACCTATAAAACAAGACAAATACTTGATTTAATGGAATGTGTCACCAGGGTGAAAAAAGGCCAGTTAGTGGATAAAAACTAATTTAATGATGCACCTGATCTATGACCCATGGGCTGTAAAAGTGTCCATTTTCTGAGGGTTGCCACCAGCGCAGACGAGTGGACGAAGTGCGGGCGCGAAGTGGGATCTCCAGGGCAACCAGACGAGCCTGATTACTGTTGTTACTGAAGAGAAACTCCTGCAGGAGGCCCCAGGTAAGACCTCCATCCACAGAAAACTGCAACAGAACAGGCTGGGAGCGAGGGTCTGGGGCTGCCTTACCACAGCCGAGACGCAGGAAGAACTGAACAAACCTGAAGAAAAAAACGATTCAACAGTGTCTATCAAAAACAGTATTTGGTTTAAAACGTATGTTTATGTGGTGGGTATACCTGGCATTGGACAGGTCCATGTCGTTGGTGACCAACATTCGTAAACCATCTTCACTGAAAAACAGATGGTTTCCACTTGACATGATACCACATTTCCTGGATGGTTTACCTCCACTTATGAGTGTGAAACGTTCAGCATCCACAACTCCGCCTTAACAATGCACAATAAAAAAAAACAAGATAAAACCAAGGAGCTATAAAATGTGTCATAAATACATAGAAATAGACCGTACAAGCTGTCATGACCTATGATTTCTGTTTTGTTTTATTTGGTTCACTTAATTCCCTTATCGCAATGCAAATTAAAATTAAGTGGCTTTATTGTATGTTCTATATTGTTCCAAAAGGGATTGCATATTCATAGTTTGTTTTTGGTTTTATTTTCACAGAAAAGCATCGATTAGTGGACCATTAGTTTTGGTCAATCACATTTTTAAAATACCACCTGCCTTCCTCCTTTCCTTATTGCAGTGCATTGATTCCTTTATCTCTGAACCATGGATCATCACAGAACGACTGTGGCAGAGTGGTTAAGGGAGTCGTCCTGGAAGGTCACCGGTTCAATCCCCTGTTCCAGACATCTCAGTTGTTGTGTCCTTGGGCAAGATACTTCACCTGACTTGCCTACTGATGGTGGTCAGAGTTGGCACCGGTGCTTGGCAGCCCCACCTCTGTCAGTGTGCCGCAGGGCAGCTGTGGCTACATTGTGACTGTAAGTATAAAGCGCTTTGGGGTCCGGAGGAACTTGATAAAGTGCGATATAAGTTCAGTCCATTTACCAATAATTTGGAGAGCAGACAAGTATGAAATAAGGTAGGCATAAAAAAACTAATTTAAAATGTGCTGGACCAAAATCTTTACCACAACAATCACAATATTTATAATAATTTTAATGTAGGTCTTGCAACACCATCTCCACAAAGCTAAATTTCTGAGACTTATCTGCATGACTTGTTCCACAAGATTTTGTCTGTCACTTTATCAATCGGTCCAATATTTTCAGTAATCAAAAAGCAAACCAGACTCCTATGTACCTTCAAAGTCCTCCTTGAGGAAGTCAGGATTAGGGGTGTCAGGCAAAGAGCAGTCAGGTCCAGAGTAGCCAGGATCACACACACAGTGGGAGCCTCCCACGCAGGCTCCATGACCATTACACATGTCCTGACACTGGGGGCCGATGTACACATTATCTAGTGCCCATGTTGGAGGATTGGAACCAGCTGAGAAGAAACCTTGATACCAACGGAACCTTATTGATCTGTGTTTAAGTAAAGAAAAAAAAAAGAGTAAATGGAAGAAAAATACGCAGTAGATATAATTGTTGTAACTCTGCATATCATCTGTACAAGATGTGATCCTTACCCACACAGGCGAAGCTTTCCAAAGTGAATAACCTCCCTCCTCCAGCCCTGTGTGGTACCAGGGAAATAGACGCTGGCAGGGTGAAGTTCTGTGGAGCAAAGCGAAGAGGGCTGAGGACCACCAGCACACAGGGGTACCAGAAGGTGCCACGTGGCGCCGAAGTCCCGTGAAAACTCGAGTCGCACTGGGTGGGCAGAGGAGCTTTCAGCTGTGCAACCAACATTGAGCTTAAGACACAAATACACAAGAAAAGTGTAATTAAAGCCATTCCTTTTGTGTTGAATAAGAATGTTGCTTTGACATAAGCTCTGTGTACCTCAAACTGAACAATAGTGTTCTCATTCACATCAATGTCCCTGGTGGTGACGGAGTGCTCCCCAAGCTCACTGGAGACAAACACCATCGCTGACTCATCCTCCTCTCTGCATTAGTCATACACACAAAGGTTATAAAATGTCTTGTTTACAGGTTTTATCCCCAATTAAAACAGAAACACAGTCATAGAAATTGCTTTTTTTCTTCTTACAAGCCAATCTTCTGGTAGGGGCAGTAAAGTCCAATGTTTCCACCAGGATAGAAGAGCCAGTTTGGCTCATTGGGGCCTTCTTCAAAAGTGTCGATCACGACAGGTGGTTTGTGTAAAGAGCTGCCATCAATGATGAGATCATCTATCACCCACACCTCCTCCTTTTTACCTAGTGCACCAAATATTGTTGAAATAATTACATGCAAATCAGGATATTTGGTCTGAGATAGCTGAGACTGCAGGAAAAAAAACCAAAACATTCAACCAAGTATTCTCCCAAAGGGTCCACTCACCGCTGTTGTAAGGCTGCCAGAGTCTAAAACGGGTGGCGTTGGTCTGAGCGCTGGCTGGCAGCGGCAGGTGGAGAAATAGAGTGCCTGTGGAAGCTGGGAAGTAAAACTCATCCAACAGCAGCCAGCTGATTCCTCCATTCACAGAGTACTGCAACAGCACTGAGTGGGAGCGCTCAGGGACACCTAGAAACAGAATGAACTCTTACATAAAAACCTGAGGAGAACACTAGCTAAACTAAACAGGACTATAATGAAATACCTTTAGTGATAAATTTAAAAGAGAACTGGATATAGAGCGTGTTTGTGCAGTCCAGATCCCTGGACACAATCATTCGCAGCCCATCCTGCAAATAGAGGAGATAAGAATAAATGAGTCCTTGTGTGTAAGTTCTGTTTGGAATGGCGGGTCTCTACATGTGTTTAGGACCCCTACCCCTTTGAAAATAAGAGCAGCGCCAGATTTGAGAGGTTCACCGCTCAGAGTTCCTCTCTCTGCTCCGTACACCTCTGGCCAGGTCTCCTGCTGTAAGTTTTCATTAAAGTCTTCTCTCAGTACTGACGGCAGTGGGGCTAAAGGTACACAGTGTGCCCCTCCATAACCTTTATCACACCTGTACAACATGAAGATAAATGCACAGGTGAAAAACATAAACACAAACAACATAATGTAAAACTGAGGCTTAAATATAACCATTTTTTACATACACACAGCGTCCATTGTCACACAGACCATGTCCAGAGCACATCCATGGGCAACCAGGAGCAAGTAATACATTATCTAGAGCCCAACCTTCTGCTCCAGGGGTGAAGTGTGTCTGGATCCAACGGAACCGAGTTCTTGGAGAACTAAAGGGTTTAACATCACATAATTGAGAAACAAAATGTATATATTTCTAAAGATTTATCTACCATTTTTATGAACAAGAGGACATACTTAGCAGCACTGGGCAGGTAGACGGTGATCCTCCTCCAATGTTTGTACTGAGTTGATGTATAGGTGGAGCTCTGGGTGTAGCCGGCACAGCCGATGGCTGGAGGCACGCACTCCGGGGTGATGAGAGACCAGTGACGGCCGCAATCCGTAGAGTACTCTAGTCGCACCCCGTGTGAGAAGGAAGTGGACTTACTGCAGCCCATACTCAGCTCAAACTGCAGGAATGATGAACCGGTCACCTCAAAATCCCAGCTTTCTGCATACCTTGGCTTCTCTGCAAACAAAATCATGTACAATTTTATTTTAAACATGCAGGCTGCATAAAAGCCCATTATTTAATTTATCAACTAAAATATTAAAAATAAATAAATAAATAAATAAATAAATAAATAAATATTTTGATTCTGTTTATTATTTGCTTCCATTAGGAAAAGTTATTAAACAACATTGGATAAATTCCCCATGTTATGCTGATGATACTCTGTTATATTTATCCATGAATCTTGATAAAACCAATCAGTTACTTAAATTACAAACATGTCTTAAAGACATAAAAACCTTGATGACTCTTAATGTTCTACTTCGAAACTCAGATAAGTCAGAGGTTGTGGTTTTTGGACCTGAGCATCTTAGGAATACACTTTGCAGCCTTTCACTTCCTTTGGATGGCATTAATCTGGCCTCCAGTTCTAATGTGAAGAACCTTGGTGTTGGTTTTGATCAGGATATGTCTTTTTAAAAATATTAAAAATTTTTCCAGGACCGCCTTCTTCCCGGAGTTCCTTAAGGCTCTGGATGTTGTAGGGTTGCGTTGGTTGACGCGACTCTGCAATATCGCGTGGACATTGG
>JARVJO010000002.1:20951441-20980317 GCA_031762555.1 Cynodonichthys magdalenae | reverse complement strand
GGGACGTCTGGGTCTCTCTGCTTAGGCTGCTGCCCCCGCGACCCGACCCCGGATAAGCGGAAGAAAACGGACGGACGAAACGGACAAACCGCCTTCTTCCTCCTATCACTAAAATTAGAAACATCTTGTCCAAAAAATGATGCAGAAAAACTGATCCATGCATGTATTACATCATGGCTGGACTACTGTAATTCTTTATGATTGTGGTGACCAGATTTTTTCCTTTCCACTGTCACCAATGTGCTGCTTAGGATAGGAGACAAAGTGATTTAACTCAATCTGCTGGCTTCCTTAGATTGTTTTTTGTACGTTGGCCTGAGATGACATTTGTTGTGACTTAGCACTTTAAAAATAAACTGAATTGAATTGAATTAGAAACTCAAACTTTGTCTTTTCATGCTGCATAATGTATTTTCAAACACACATACCCTTCAAAGTAAGAGCTCCTGCAGAGTTCCGTGTCTAATAAACGTGTTGCAGCGTGAACCACTGAGTCTGACAATCTGTGTTTCATATGTTTACACACAGGAGTCCTCTTGTTTACAGATGTGCTGCCAAATTGCTCATGCTGTGCACACTTAATGAATGGCCCCTTTGTGGTGTGCTATTAGCACAAAGCTAATCCACTCACAGCTTGATGAGAGCATAAATAATAGGCAGGATGTTCACTCAGGTTTGCTCTCATTAATAATGCAGGGTTCATGGCTGCACACTAAATTGGAGAGTCAGTTTCAGCTTGTGGTTAATGCTGTGATGCTGTGATATTCCTGTACAGCCACTTGTGTGGTTTGAGCGTGACTATAAAGTACACATCCAGGATATATTACATATGCCTGAGCCTATGTACATGTCATAGGCAGCATAGTCACGAGTTTCATTATTTGCATAACACTAATAAAGAATGCAAGCCATCAAAAGTTTGATTTTTAAATTATAAAGTCCTTCTTATCTTACCAGGTTGATGTCCCTTAAAAAGTCAGCTGTTTATTATGTAATGTACAACAATGTACAACAATGTACAACACGAAGACACAGATTATTTGGGTCATAGACATTGTTTAAAAATTTGCTTCTTCTTCTGCTGATTGCATCAATGAGCTACGCTAAAGTCACAGCTCCTTCACACAGAAACCTTTGTTTTACTCACTATCAATGGCCTCGGAGTTGAAAGTAAGTGCTGTGTCCAGAGACAAACAGTCCACAGTCACCTCCCCGCCCTGAATACGGTACCAGTTGTGTCTTAGTGGGGTTGTGCCATCAAGTTTGTCATGAAAGCCCGTTCTGGAGCTGTCATTCATACCAATCAGGACATCATCCAGAGCCCACTGGGCAGAGTGTTTCCCTACAGGGTAAAGTAGAGAAGAAAAACAAAGAAATATCAGCTCAGACTGATGCATAATAGTAAAAGGTTTTTATTGTAATGTGATTTTGGTAATAGACACTAACCTTGCTGTGGCTGCCACCACCTAAACACTGTGTAAGAGGTTTTTGCTGGAGGTGGCAACTCTATGGTTACCACCTGAGGTTCCAAAAAGGAACTAAAGTCCAGTTCCCTCAGAAACTGCCACTGGACACCATTGTTTGTTGAAAATTGGACAAGGACACCTACAGACAGACAAAAAAATGTATGTTTTGTAAGCTAAGGAGACATTTTTAACATTCTTTATGCATTCTTGAAAGTTATAAAAAACATTCTTTATAAAAAAGTTAGAGAAAAGAAATCCAGTCACTGTTAAAAACTCATCAATACATGCAAAGAAGAGAAATTACAGTGATTCATGGTTTTTAACTTAACAAATAACGAACTCAACTGCTCTACCAACATGGATTTAGCAGTTGGCTTAAACACAGCTTGGTTACCAAATTACCTTCATTGCGTGAGCGAGGTCTGGTGCAGGTGGGTCCCAAACTCTTGCTGCCAATTCGGATGTAGAATTGAGCTAACCTGTGCACAGGAAGTAAAAAAAATGACTTTCATATGTAACAATTTTCTACATGATTGAAATATAATACATTTTAGAGTATTCCTCTCACCGGGTGTTGGTTGTGTCTAAAGGTACTGTTCGAGCTTCTCTTCGCCCAGGGCTACTGAAGTACAGAGCTTTGCCCTCACCAATGATGCCACAACCTCCTCCAATTTGTCCGCCGCTGATGCTCTGCCAGAGTGGACTCAGCTTCCCTTCAAAACCCTCAGTCAGCTCCGTAGGACTGGCTACAGATGGGACACAACTATCTTGCTCCACTGTAAAGCCAAAAGATAAGAATCATGGAGTAAAATATCAACATTTTCTTGTATCTGTTTTCCTTCCTTTGCTGTTCATTACACTACCTGTGTATCCCATATCACAGAAGCAGACTCCAGAGATACAATCACCATGCCCCCCACAGTGGTTTGGACAAGGCTCAGAGATGTAGACTCCATCCAAAGCAAACGGTGGTGCATCTCGGTACACGCTGCTCTCCTGAAACCAGCGGAACCTGGTTTTACTGGAAAGAGAAAGCAGAAAGTATTTTTAAAAACAGCTGTGATAGAAACCCTTATACAGGTATTCAGGTCCAATTACATGTCTGTTACCATAGCTACCTGGCTGCAACATTACGAGGTATGATCACAGTGACCCTGGTCCAGTGTTCATAGTCCCCCGTGTTGTAGACAGTGGGTTCTCTAAGCTCACGGCCGCTGCCCTCACAGATCCCTGCCCCCGGGGTTCCTGGGTAACAGCCCTCTCTGACCAGGGCCCAGGTGCGACCAGCATCATGGGAGTACTGGAGCAGGACTGGGGCAGACATGCTGAACTCTGATTCACAGCCTATGTTCAGCTGGAAGAATGGAAAGGGTTATAAACCAGTGTAATTTTCTATTACAAACAACATATTCTGATTTTGTTTTTATTGCATGCTTGTGAAGCAATCAATCCTTTGGGATTCATTTTTCTTCTGTACCTTTTTCTTCACGTATCTATTTTTGCCATTTTTGTTCTATTTCAACAATTCATATATTAAAATGTTCAGCTTCTTTAGGACATTCCAGCTATGAATTTTGGTACTTCAGCAATTTATACTATTTGAGAAATTTAGATATTTCTGTCATTTTTTTCTCTGTGAAAATAAATGAAGCCGTCTTCAACATTCTCAAAACCCTTGAAAATGTACATAAATCTTTACTGTACTTTTTACCGTTTGTTCTGGTTCTGCTTTTCTGGTTCTGCAAACTCTATTCCTTTGTACAAATTTCAGCTTCCTTAGGCTTCTATTATTCTGATTTTAGATTTTTTTGCATTTTAGGAATCCTATGGTTCTTTTAGTTGCTTTTTGATTATTTTAGCTGCTTTCTGTATATATAGTTCCTTTTAGCTAAATTTGAGCTTTTTCAGCTAGTTACATATTTTTGTGATTTCAGCTTCTTGCTGCTTTAGTCAGAAAACATGCTCTTTCTGTTTGTGATAATTTTAGCTACTTTTTAAAACCTACTTTTAGGCTAGTTTCAGCATTTTTAGCTGTTCAGCAGAGATCTTCCAGCATTAAGAATTCACACTGCATTTTCACTGGAAATGCAAATTCTCTAGTTTTGTTTAGTATTAATCTACTTTTGAAATTGTTTTAATTTCTGAATTTTCATCTACCTTAAACTGAAGGGTGTAGCCAGGGCGAAGGGCCAGGTCCCTGGTAACAGCAACCCTATCCCCATCAGAACGTCCAAACACCATTGCAGAGGGTGTCGGTGCACAGAAACTGTCGTTGTTGTCCCTCTCCATGCCCTCATTCCCCAGCATCAACCAAACACTCATCTGGTTCAGGGGGTAGTCAAACGCTGGCTTCTCATAAAAATTCTGTATGGATAAAATCTTAAGTTTATTGTTGTGTTTTGTGGTGATATTTATTAGTGTCAGCAGTGGTGTGGATTCCACTCATAACAAATGGATATGTTTAAGGGGGTGGTGGTGGGGGGTAAGGATTCAACTATCCTATCTCAGTTTGGCTGACATTTTCTATTACAGCAAATGAAATAGTGTCACTGAAAATCCAAAGCTGCAACACAAATCACAAGTTGCAGAAAAAGTACCTCCACAAACTGTTTCCTGACCTGTGGTAGAGTTGGGCTGGCCATGGGAATGATGTGTTTCTCCCTTTCAGATAAAATTATGACATCATCAATCGCCCACTGGTCGTAGCCTTCTCCAGAGTGAAGAGGCTGCCACCAACGAAACCTTGTGGAAGGGGTTTTTGAGGCCAAGGGAAGCTCATAATGAACAAAGCTGTAAAAATAATTAGAGTAAAACAATACAAATCAGATCTTGTTCTCATTTAAAAAATGTTAATTTATCTATTTTCCTATTAAAGAACTTTTTTATTTTTTTTACCGAGGTTTGGTAAAGTCTGTGAAGTACATCTCGGCTATGAGACCCCAGCTGATGCCACCATCGCTGCTGTACTGCAGCAGAACTCCTTCCTCTCTGCTGTCTGCCTGGTTGCAATCGGACCAGTCTCCTCCCACACGTAGGTAGAACTGAACAAACTCCGCCCATTCAGTGTCCAGGTCCCAGCTCACCAGTTGTCTCAGGCCAGCCTGATAAAATAATCATGTCTGGGATAATCAACTAAAAGCTTCTCTGTTTCCCTAAAAAGAGTGTTGTTGCAGCTGTTAGTATTTTTATTTAAATGCTGTGACAACAAATGTGCAGCTGCTTGAAAGTTTTTGCTCCTCCCAATTCCAATTATTGCACGACACTTTCGGGGGAAGAGCTGATTCAGAGTTCAGAGGACAGTCAGTTTTGGCAGCAGACACTAGACAGTAATCAGACAACACCTACCTCAGCCAAGTTTGCACAATCCACAGAAATGGTTTGAATAACCGAAATTAACCACATGCTTTATCTGGGTACAGATGTGTGCCAAAACATACAAGGACAACGATTAGCTTTGTATGCAAGATATTTTTGGGATAATTAAAATGAATTGTGTCTGTTTCACATTTGTACCTGAAGTTAGATTTTGCGTCATAATTAAATGTTACTTTAATGTTTCAGTCAGCTGTTATGAAGTTTATGGCACTTTTTAGTCTACCATCATACCAAATTTCAAGTCTGTATGTCTTAAAATGGCTGAGTTACAGTCATTTGTTCCTTTTAGCTATGGCAGCCATCTTATTTTTGATTTAAATTCACTGTGTGATAGATCAATATACCAATATTAACGATATGAAAAATGAGCTTAGTTAAAGCATTTGAAATAAGTTAACTAACTAAACAACCATCACACCATTTCGTTGCTTACTATGGCAAAGTTAGTCATGAAAGTCAAGTTGTACGGATTGTTTCTTATGGATTTCCCCGCATTTTGCATGTATACAGATTTGATTGATTCTTTGTTTGAAACTTAGGCATGCAAGGTGGCAAGTGATATGCAGTCCATCAAGAAATGTTCATTTCATTTTACAGTTTTTCTACCTTGCTGAAATACAGAGATGATCCAGATGAGACCACGCCACAGCCCATGTCAGGGGCAACCACCTCCCCACCAATCACCTCCTGCCATGTGGCCAGCAGTGCATCCTGAGACTCAAAGTCTGAGAGTACGCTAGACAAGAGGGGAGAAGATGGTTGGCAGTCCGTACCAGAGAACCCATCATCACATCTGTAAGAAAGAAAAGGCTTTGATTCACTTCCTCATTCACACTGTATCTTAGAAATCTGTGTGTAAGAACTGACCTGCAATGTCCGTGGTCGCACCAGCCGTGTCCGTGACACATGTTGGGACACTGCTGACCGATGTAGATGTCATCCAGTGCCCACTCATCCTGCTCTCCATAGTAGCTCTGGATCCATCTGAACCGGGTTGCACTGGACCTGAATACAGAAAAGAAGCACACACGATAACTCCAATCTTTACAGAATCTTAAATATGTTATAAATTTATATCATGAAACAAAAGTGGTACAAAACGACATGTTTGTGTGACTGATCCCCCCAAGAAGATTATTAAAATGAATACAGTTATGCTGGCTGGGCAAAAACAACAACCTGCTGAATTTCATATAATGTTTAAAGATTACATACTGTGTATGAAATGTGGTTAAACAGAAATACGAAAATATGTGATTTTGGACACAATTTGGTGTGTGTCTGCTCTCTTTATAAGCACAGACATGACAAACAGCAGCAGCTCACGCCCAAGCTGGGTATTTTAGAAATTATACAGCACAGGTCTTTTTTTGGTGACACAAATCAGGCAACTGTTTGATCATTCAACCTGGTCATGACTGTTTTATTATTATCAGAAGCCATGACACCCTGACCTGTCATCGCAATCTCCAGAAAATTGGACCACCTTTATTTAGTAGCTGGGGTGCTAAAATAATACGAGGGCGGAGGTCACAGAGTTTTATTTTGAAGGATTTCTGTGATTATTTGAGATGATCTATCTGGGTTAAGTCTTATGACAGGTGTTAAAATGTAATTATTTATTCAATCTAATGTTTTATTAAAAGAAAACAACTTGTAAGACTAATGTAAAGCCTCAGCCTACTTTGATTTATTAGGTTTTAGTGTTCATTTTTAATCACTGTTCTGTCACTAACCTAAACCATGCTGGTTGGTTGAGCTCAATTTATACATCTATAACACTTGGAATATCAAGCATACTCAGACACCATGTGACCATTTTGATATAATTATATTTTTCTGAAAAATAAACAGGTGGTAGTTATAACTGTTCTCTGCATGTAACATCTGACATATTAAGCCTTTTTAAAATGATTAAATGCAAATGTCTCACAAAAAAAAAAAAAGTAGGCATGTCTTCCAGCTCCTGTGTCTTTTATAATTAGCTATTCATGCTTTGCTTTGATGTAGGGTGCTATATATAGTGTCTTACTCTTCTCAGTTTCTGTTGTGGTAGTATCAAAAATTAGATTAAATGTTTTCTTTTCAAGAGCAGAGTGGTTATTGACTCAAATATGCATACACTACACCCTGTTGTACTGTCATGGTTCAGACCAAATACTGTTTTTACCCCAACAATTAAACAAGTGTTTTGCTTGAGTCTCTGGTTTGCTTGTATGTGATGAATGTAACTGCAATCTAAGCAAACTGTTCCTTGTTAACCAGCAGAACGCTAGGATCAGAGAAGATTTGATTCCAAAGGGCAACTTGTGCATCTTTTCTTCTCCAACATTTGCTACTCACCATGTCTTCTGAGGCAACGACAGAGTAACACGTCTCCAGTCTTTGAACTCTGATGGGTGGTAGACGCTGGGAGCTGTGAACTCAGAGCAGCTGGGCATGCCAGGTAGACATGCCTGGGAATAAAAGAAAAATAGACTATTCTTTGTGATACATTTCTCTAGAATTGGTCAAAAGCTGAAAACTACTTTCTCAGTTATTCATGGCTCTATCCATACTGCAGAAAAGGTTGTTATTAAACAGAAAACATCCACACACAGAAAAGATTATTACAGCATCCCTGTAGCTCTGACTTTGAAAACGAAAAGATTAGCAAAGATTAACTCTATGAAACTTTTAGAAAGTTACAATCTGCACTTGCCAGATGACAGCATTTTCATGCACAAAGGAGAATTAGAGAAAAGTCTCTGATGGACGAGTCATTATGATCTATTGAGCTCCAAACATAACAAAAAATTTCAATAAATCTTTGGTTCTTTCTGAATATTCATGAGCATGCTATGATTATAGAAAATCTTTGTTAAATTGTAAGAAGATAATGTGCCTGCTGATTCAAGTACATCCGTGCATTTCCTGATAGCAAAGTAATTAAAACTAATTGAGATGATTTGTCATTTCAAACAAATTGCCACATTTAGGCACATTATTTACATATTATCACAGAGGCTGTAATGGGTAAATCAATATTCATGATCATGAATAAATGATGTGCTTTTTCGGTTTCTCTGCAGGATGATTATTAAAAGATTTTGTTGCAAACAAAGATCATATTAAACATTTCCTTACCTCTTTGACTAGATGCCAGGTGAGACCGTGATTAGTGGAGAACTCCAGACGGACTTGAGTGTCAATGTGAGGGGAGGGTTCACGGCCACAACCCATGACCAGAGAGAACTGCAGACTGTAGGATGCTCCGATCTGCATTGACTGAGTCTCAACGTAACGAATACTAGAGCCGGGGCTGGGCTCACCGTTAAAACTGGTTTAACATGAACAAAGACAAGAAATCACACTCTGTCATGTATAAAAGCTTTTTTTTTTAATTAAACACTGGATTCCCAAAACTTTTATTAAAATGACTGAAGTTTCAATGCTAACGCCAACTTATGTGAAAAAAAACATTGTTGGTGTCAGAGCATCAGGTACCTGAGGGTCCAGTCATGCTGGCAGTAAGGCTGAACATGTCCAAGATAGAAGCCGAGACTCTGAGTGACATCCAGCACATTGCTGAAGTCAAGGCTTATAGTGTTGAAGAGCACAGAGGTCATGCTGATTTCATCCAGAGCCCACACATCGTGACCTCGTCCTGAGTGGTACGGCTGCCACCAGCGGAACTGAACTCCAAACTTACGAGCGCCCGACGGGAGTTCAACCGACACAATCCTGATTGGTGGAAAAAATTATTACAATGAATAAGAATATGAGATTAGATCAGTGGTTCTCAATTCCAGTCCCCAAATACCTCTCTCCTGCATGTTTTAGATGTTTTCCTGCTTTGGCACACCTGATTTAAATTAATGAGTGATTGGCATGTTTCTTCAGAACTGAAAGACCTGCTAAAGAACAAGGAAACAACTAAACATGCAGGATAGTGGTCCTTGAGGAATGGAATTGAGAACCACTGGATTAGATGATAAATTATTTGTGACAAAAGGTGTGCAGGCTTTAGTAAATCTGGCACAAAAGACAACCCAACAAAAGCAGACTAAGGGCCTGTTTTAAGGGCAGTGTGGCTGTTGAAAATAATCTTTAATCTACATTTACAAAAAGTACATAAATTTTTATTGTTAATATTTTTCCATTAAAAATTTCTAACCTTGTCATGTATGTTTATAAAGCATTTCAACAGATCACATACAGGGTGATTCAAAAGTCACAGGACAGGGTTTTATTTCAGAAAGTAAAAGGAAAATTACATTTCTGAATACCTCAGCAAGTAATGTGGGAGGGGGGGGGGGGGGGGGGCTATCTTTTAGGCTATGGCCGCCATCTTGAAAGCCACCATATTGAATCAAAGGTAAGATTTTTTTTTAAATAAAGGGAGTCCTGTGACTTCTGACTCACTCTATAAATAGACACTATTTAAAGTGATTAAATCTGGAAAATTTCTTCATTACTATCTTCCTTATCCTTATTATGCAGGGTTAGGGTTAAGTTAGGGTTTAGAGTTAGAGCTTAGGGTTACATTTGGGCAGCATTAGGCACAATTTGTTCCACAAGAAGTTAAAACTATATGTGAGAGAGCATAATTTTACAGTTTGGTAACCATCCGTCCGTCTCTCCGTCCGTCTGTCTATTCCTTCCGCTTATTCGGGGTGGGGTCGCGGGGGCAGCAGCCTAAGCAGAGAGACCCAGACTTCCCTCTCCCCAGCCATGTAGACCAGCTCGTCTGTGAGAATCTCGAGGCGTGTCCAGGCCAGCTGAGAAACATAGTCCCTCCAGCGTGTCCTGGGTCTTCCTATGGGTCTCCTCCCAGTGGGACGTGACTGGAACACCTCACCAGGAAGGCGTCCAGGAGGCATCCTAACTAGATGCCAGAGCCACCTCAACTGGCTCCGCTTGATGTGGAGGAACAGCGGCTCTACTCCGAGTCCCTCCCAAATGACCAAGCTTCTCACCCTATCGCTAAGGAAGAGCCCAGACACCCTATGGAGGAAACTCATTTCGGCCTCTTGTATCCGTGATCTCGTTCGTTCGGTCACTACCCAAAGCCCGTGACCATAGATGAGGGTTGGAACGTAGACCGACCGGTAAATTGAGAACTTCGCCTTCTGGCTCAGCTCTCTCTTCACCATGACGGATCTGTACAGCGCCGGCATCACTGCAGATGCAGCACTGCACCACATTCACAAGTGATGAAGCATTAAAACACAGTTTACGAACATACAGCATAAACTAAGCAGATCAGCTGGTCTTATTCACAGAGGCTGACTAAACAGTGACTCAGGGTCTGACTTACACTGAAAACCTACACAAACACATTCTGCTGCTCGTAAATAATACATTTGAAAAACATTTCTGGTTTTGACGTACAACAGCATTATATATTGGTGATATTACTCCTCTTTGTCTTGTGCTAACATTGATTCTTGTATCATGATGTTTTTCCACAATCAAATGTTTGCATAACATCCTCTGTACATGCATCTTGTACATGATTTGTACATATGACACTTACTGCTAAACTTTCTAACATGGATGAAGATCTGAGTGACACAAACATGGTGGAACATTGCCACCAATCTATTAATAGTACAGACAAGTGTACATAAGGGTGTCTATAAGTGCATGTGGCACCAGGACCTAGGTCACAGATCGATGATTGGCTTTGTAATTGAGTCATTTGATCTGCAGCCGTATATTTTGGACACTCAAGTGAAGAGAGTAGCTGAGCTGTCAACTGATCACCAGTTGGATAAGATGGCTGGGAAGATGCTGGACCGACTTGGTAGACCCAATAGTGAGGGTTTGCTGGAATCACCTCTCAGAAGAACCCATAAGAAAGATCTTCAATTCATACATCTGGGAGAACTTTAACCACATCCCAGCTGAGGTAGGGGACATTGAGTCTGAGTGGGCTATGTTCCATGCCTCAATTGTCAAGGCAGCTGTAGTATTGTGGACTTTGCACTGGTCTGTTTTGGTGAAGAGGGAGCTGAGCTGGAAAGCAAAGCTCTGTGTTTACCATCCAGTCTATGTTCCTACTCTCACCTATGGCCACAGACTATGGGTGGTGACCGGAAGAACAAGATAGCGAATACAAGCGGTTGAAATTAATTTTCTCTGCAGGGTAGCTGGACTTTCCCTTAGAGATAGGGTGAGTAGTTCAGTTATCCGGGGGATACTCATAGTCGAGCTGCTGCTCCTCCACATCGAGAGGAGCCAGTTGAGATGGTTTTGGTATCTGGCAAGGATGCTTCCTGAATGCCTCTCTAAGGAGGTGCTTCAGGCATGTCTGACTGGGAGAAGACTATGTCTTGCCTGAACAGACTAAGTCTTGCAACTGGCCTGGAAAGGCCTTGGAATCCTCTCAGAAGAGCTAGAAAAGGTAACCAGGGAAAGAGAGGTCTGGACCTCCCTGCTGAAGCTGCTGCCCTCACAACCTGATTCTGGAGCAAGCAGTAAATAATGGATGGATGAATGGATGGATGAATGGATGGATGGATGGATGGATGGACTCTCTACATGGGCTCATAACCATATAAGGCTGTGTACCCAAATACACACGCACCGACAACAGGTACCCGTGCTCAAGATGACATGTTACCTTGGCTCGTGGAAGCCTTGGTAAGCATAGTGCTGCAGCAGGGTCCAGGTGATACCATTGTCTGCAGAGTAATGTAACAGAACGCCCTCTCCAGGCTGGTCAGGCGCAGGACATGAGCTCAGGATGCTACGACTTCCCAGTCGCAGAGTGAACTGTAGATACCTGCAGAAAAATCAGTGCAAAAAAGAAATGAAAAAAGAACAATGGAATAACTTTCTGAAAGGAAGGGTGGTTTGGACAATAACAGAAAAAAAGAGTGGGAAAAATTTAACTATAGCAGGGGAAAGGAATTTTTAAAGGTTATGTAAACTGACTAGGCTTACTATAACAGTTTAGGCAAACCAGGCAATTTCCCAGGGCCCCAAGCAGACCTGGGCCCCTTAAAAAATGACCAATTATGTCTTAAATATAATGACAAACTCTATGAGCATTCCTTTAAATTCTGTGGCGGTCAATGCAGGAAAGGGCAACAACACTGTTGTCGGACTCCCCATTAGAAGCTCCCTCCCACTACCTGACTAAATGTTCATGAGGTCCACCATGAGCCAAGAAGGCTCAGTCAGGGATTGCCCCTGGCAAAGGCAGTATAGGCAAATGTTAATCCCAAGAATTTAGAAAAAGATCTTCAAATGGCTGGTAACTGTATTTTGCACTGCAAAGAGTGTGTGCTTTTTAGACATGGGATGGTGATAGGATTTTAAAACATTCAAATGTGAGCAAATTTTGTTCTATACATTATTTTTGACATACAGTGTGGGTAAACTTAAAGAATCAATGTATCCATGTTGTGATTCCTGACTTTGAGTTGGTGGCCATTCAGATTGAGGTGACCCACCAGGTGCATTTTGCCTAGGGTCCACAACGTGCCTCGAAACTGCCCTGAAACTGATTGTCAACCATAGCAAAAATTTAGCAAGGAAGTGGATAAGCTAATTAAAAGAGAAATATCTGTAGTGGGACACATAAAACACAAATATAACTTTATCGATGCCTCTAAATTGCACACATTTTAACACCTTCTGTCATTTGAAGCCTTTGCTAAGATCACAATCCATGTCTCCAAATCTATTGAAAAAGTACAAAAGAGAAACAAGTACAAGGTGGATGGCTGAAACATTTTCAAAATCAGCCAGACTTTATTGAGTAATTTATCTCCAATGACTGTTTTGACATTTTCCTCCACTCTGTTTCAGCTCTAATGTTACCTGGCCTGCGAACTGTCTAATGGAGCAGTGACCAAGTGTCTCCGGCTGTCCCTGTTAAAGACCAGAGCCTTGCCGCTGGCAAGCACGCCGCAGCCAAAACTGACTTCAGCCCCGCGAAGTGAAGAAAAGCTGTGGTAGGAGGAGAGGCGGGGGCTGGAGAAACCCTCTGACAGGAAGGCTGGGAAAGTCTGGGATGCAAGCTCACAAGCTGGACCACTGAAGCCAGGGTCACATCTGTGTGGTAGAAAAACAGAGGAGAAAAGAGAATAAAAAAAAGTGAGAAGTATAAACTAGCAAACACAGGCTGGGATAATGAAAATCCATCTATGAACTATAAAAATAATACAACTTGATTAATTCTGAGTCATGGTTATTAGGTGTTAGTCATTTTAAATTTAACGTAATAAAAAAAGTGGATCCATACTTGCAGCCTGTGCGGGAACAATGTCCTCTTCCAGAACAGAAACGAAGGCAAGCTGGCCCAATATACACTGAAACAAAACAACAATAATGAAGACTTTTTTAGTGCAGAAACATTTTTGTGTAGTATTTGTGACTTTAAAAGTTTGTGGTCTAGTTAGGATGAACCACAGATTAGTGGTGTTCTGATACTTGTACAAAATGAAAGTTCTACAAGTTGAAAGAAAATAATATTTGTTGTTTTGATTTATTTCAAAATACTGCAACAGCATAAAATATGCTGTATTTCTTTATTTGATCCTGTCAGAGGGGCTGTAGACCTATGAAGGAGGAGAACCACCTTGTTCTAAATGAGAGAAATGTGTTTTTAAAGTCATTGTTTAATATTTAGGTTTTAACTCAATAAGTACTGTATCAGTGAGTACCCAAACTTGTACTTGTACTCGGTTTGATAAAAACTGGTGTTGGGACACCCCTACTACAAATGTCTTCTTAATACAGGATCTGGAAATGGGAACCAGGGATGTTTACAAGACAGTAAATCACTTTGTACTATACAGTAGACACAGTACTGTGCATATATCTCAGGGTTATGCACACTTGACTGCTTTACATGTTATTTGAAGTGACACAGATTGTTAATCAGAAGTCATGTTTGCACAAACAATATTAAGAAATTTGATTGTGTGTATTCGCACTGCTTATTTTCTTACTGTACTATATTCTATAATTTTGCCATAATTTATACAGTACACATCATTTGATTGCTCCACTGTAGTGTCTGCTATAGAAGGTATTTTATTTATTCTCTTTTTAGAACATATATTGAAGAAATGAAATTTTGCTCCAAACATGGAACCATTTGAACCATTTGTATCTGAAGTCCTTACTATTATCTATGGCCCACATGTTGCCTGCTCCGGTGCCAGATTGCTTCCAGCGAAATCGGGTGGTCTCTGTGAGAGCAGCGTTTGGAAGAGGAATAGAGATTCTGGTCCATCTAATGGAAAAAAAATACAGCTTGATAATACAACCAAAAAAAAAACTAGTGTGATACGCATATACACTGCCTGACCCGAAAAAAAAGTCACCCCCAAAAAAGAAAAAAGGTCACAAATTTTAATATTTCGTTGAACCACTTTTAGCTGTGATTACGGCATGCATTTGTTGTGGCATTGTTTTGATAAGCTTCTGTAATGTCACAAGATTTATTTCCATCCAGTGTTGCATTAATTTTTCATCAAGATCTTGCATTGATGATGGTAGAGTCTGACCACTGCACAAAGCCTTCTCCAGCACAACCCAAAGATTCTCAACGGACTCTTTTGAGCCAATCCATGTGTGAAAATGATGTCTCATGCTCCCTGAACCACTCTTACACATCCATCCATCCATTATCTGTACCCGTTTCTTCCTTAAAGGGTCACGGGGGACACTGGTGCCCATATCCAGCCGTCACAGTGCGAGGGGCGGGGTACACCCTGGACAGGTCGCAAGTCAATCACAGCCACTCTTACACAATTTCAGCCTAATGAATCCTGGCATTGTCATCTTATATGCCAGTGCCATGCGGGAAGAAAAAAATCCATTGATGGAATAACCTGGTCCTTCAGTATATTCAGGTAGTCAGGTGACCTCATTCTTTGAGCACAGACTGTTAATGAACCAGACCCAACCAATTGCAGCAAACCCTCATCATAGACCTTAGTTAAATCCAGGTGGACACTTTTTTTGGACAGGCAATGTAAAGACGTGAACAGTAATTTGTACCCGCTGTAGTTATCAGAGGAGTAGATGGTGCTGTGTGGTAGATGCGGTCCGGCACAGAGCTCCGGCAGGCACTCCGTGTGAAGCAGAGACCAGGAACGACCAAGGTTGGAAGAAAACTCCAGGCTCACACTGGTGGAAAAAAAGAAAGTACATATCGTATAATTATCTCAACTTTTGACACGTCTTTTGCAGTTGTCCAAAGTGGACCTGGTCAGACCAACCTGATGAAGCACCGTACCTGTTGGCAGGCTGGTAGGAGCCACAGCCGAGGTTGATGGAGAACTGAGCAACATGTGTGTGGGTGGCAGGCAGCACAGGGAGCAGTTGCATGTAATCCATGGCCCACACATGACGATCAGCACCTCCGTGTGACTGCTGCTCCAAACAGAATTGGGTGACTGGTGTTTGCAGCTCAGATGGAAGCGCAACTGATACAACAGCAGGAGTCTGGGAAAGCAGAAAGTTAGACAGGGAAGATTCAGTCCATTATTTAATACTTTAGGTTTGAAATGTGAGAAAAGCAGAAGCGATCACTGTATCTCACCCTGTAAGACATGTATGGAAGAGTGTCCAGCACCACACGTTCCCTCCTGCCCTCAGACCTTCCAAACAGAACCACATCATTCTCGTGTGATTCTCCTGGATCACAGTCACCACCCCCTGCACAAAAACACACCTGTGTTTAAAAGCTCATTTAAAAAAATTAACACAGTCATACAGACATGAATTCAAAATTAGGTTGTATTTACCCATTGTAAAGTGGAAGCGGAGGTTTCCATAAGAGGTGGTGTCAAGGTACGGGGTGCACACTTTCCTCCGACCTTCCTTTTCAAACACGAGTGCTGCGCCCGACTCAATCTCTCCACATTTTGTCCCATACACAGCTCCCTCTATGTCCCAGCTGAGCAAAAATCACACGAATAAGAAAAATCTGAGTTTTTAAAGCATTACTTAGACCACTGCCTGGCTCTGAGCAGTCAAAGAAAAATAATTCTTGGGGACCCCTTTATGGATCTCGAGAAGCTCAGAACATATTAACCTTGTGTCCTTCAGCCGAGGAACGTGAAGGTTTGATTAAAGCTCAGTGTCGTTTTCGGGAGAGCAGTGGACCCACTTATGAGGTCCCCACTCATATGGGTTCTTTATCCATCCCCACTCAGCATAACTATACTTTACTCTCCCCCCGACTTATTCACACCTCCTTAACCTAACCCCTAAACCCACCAATGGCATTCCACCATTTTAGGTTTAGTCCCCAAAAGGACTACTGTTCCTACCGGTCACAAATTGGTCATAAAAAGGAAACAAAAAACAGGTTACACACATATACACTTATACACACACACATTTCTGCAGAGTAAATGACATTGTCTTAGCCCAGACAGAAGTTTGCTCATTGTTTCCTATTCCCGTTTTCTTTCTTTTTGTTTCCTTTCCCTTTTCCTTTCCTTTCCTTATGTGTTTAGTCTCCATAGTTGAGTTAAACAACTCTCAGTGAAGTGTACCTCTGCCACAACACCTTCCCCTTCTCCTTTAACACGTGTCAGTCCATGTTGCCTGATGGGTAGGTTACATGAAGTGCAGCATGTGGGAGAAGTGAGGGCGTGGGGATCCTGCAGAAATCTGCTTCCGTTTCAGATCATTCACATTATTGGAAAAGCACACTGACAGACGTGGTGCATGAAGCCTGTTAATTACTCTCTGGCGATGATACAATCCATCATCACTCTCCTTTTATCTTTCTGCCTCATGCAGTGCATCAGACGGTGCTTCTTAGTTTTCTGCCGTCCAGTGTGTGTTTGTGTGTGTATGTGTGTGTTTGCGCTCTGAACAGATGGACTGCCATCACTGTAGCAGTCAGAGGTATGGTGTTCACCTGTGTGAGTCCCCACGCCTGACTTATGCGGCTCTGCATGTTTCATCACCAGACATATGACAAGTGACAGGTGGAAAAGCATCTGAATGTTTACATTTCAGAGCTCTGACACCGAACAGAGTCTTTCCTGTTACCTGCTCTACTTTCCAGCTAAAACATATTTTAAGATGGTCAGAAAAAAGATAGATTACAACAATTGTGATTTACTTTAAAGGTGGGCTTTCAAAGTCTTCCTCCCAGTAGCTTCTCCCTTCCTCTCGGTGCAGATCAATGTCTCTGGTGGTGGCAAAGCTCTGGCCTTCTCCATCACCACCATGGAAATAAAGAGCGTTGCCTTCAGATTGGCAGGCATGCTGTGAATTGAGAATACAGAACATATTTCTTGTTAGCAACCTTTAAAAATATGATCAAATGCTCAATTAAATTAATTTAAAACCAGAATTCAATCATTTACAAATCCCTTTAAATTGATTATAGCACTGAAAAACATATTTTTATTTTGAACATGCTGTGGGGGTTTTAAACTTGAACATCTTTACAGCTGTCTTGCATCACTTTTGGTGTTTACATGCTACATGTTTGAGTTCTGAGAGGACAGGTTTTGTGTGATTTTTAAAGAGAAATGGTCAATTTATAGGGACTATTTATATTTCTCTGCAGCACAAAAATGAAAAATTAATCTTTTGTAATAATTTGAATCCAAATTTATTTGTATTGTCATGGTTTGATTTCAGTTGAATTATTTCCTTTACATGGTGGCTTCCTCTCACGTATGACTGAAAGTTTCAGCTTTACTTAAGTTCTACTAACTGTATCATGTTACTGACTTGTTGCAAAAAGTTACAGATATAGATTTTTTTAGTCTTATGTTGCATTTTTGCTATAATTCCCATTGCATCATATTCAAAACATCCTTTTTATGTTATTTTTAAAAAAATTAACACAATTTTGCAGTCTGCTTTTATTTTCTTTAAACATGTTCTGGTCACCAGGCTTTCTACATTTTCACCAATAGCATGCATATTAATGTATGATGCTGGTTTATCAGTGTACCTTGATTGTGGCTCCAGGGAAGAAGAGCCAGTTAGCGGTGTCTGGAGGGTCCAAATTGTCCTCCATCAGGGGGGCTTTGTGAGCAGAATTGACCAACAGCACATTGTCTAAACCCCAGCAGGACTCATAGCCTTCAGGTCCGCGAGGGGGTTCCTGAGACCAGCGGAGTCGAACTGCATCAGCTCTGGAGGAATGTGGAAGAGGCAGCAGGTGGACAACTGTGCTGCTGTTGGTAGGCGCTCTGAAAATGAATGAAACAATAAAGATTTGATGCATAATTGAAAACAAATAAGTAGTAAAACTGTACAGTTTTATTCCTAATGAGCTCCGACTACAGTTAGAAAACTGTGTCAATACGCTACGTTTATTTGAACACTGACAAAACCCAGAGACCAGGAGAGGAGCGAGGGATTAAAAACAGGTGGATCATCAAGGCACAAACAGCAGAGAAATGACAAATTAAGAGGGGGAGGTGTGAAGAGGAACGGGGGAGGGCGGGTGTTCATAACAGATGGAAGGACTGTGGGATGGATGAGGCAAAAGGAAGGAAAGAAAGAGCAAAAGAGAGAGACCTGATCTTTTCCAGTGTGATCCAGTCATCTGAGGTGTTGGTGTTGCCACTCAGGCTGTATGACACCGTGATGCTGGGGTCTGAGTAACTGAACCGGCAGGAGCCTGAACCTGAGGAACATGGACACAGAGGATCGACACATTTGATCAATAAGTGTCCACTGCTGAGAGAACAGCAACATAATATTTGCTCAAGTGACAGACATCGTCCTTGTTTTATCAACCGAACTTTGACAAGCTGTATTCTTTGGAGGTGATGATTTTGCCAACAAATTTCTCTGCTATGCAAGAAAAATAAATTGTAAATGTTGTCATGTTGGAGCGAATGGTCAGGATGAAGCTGACTAACTGCAGGAGATGAGACAGACTGAAGCCGAAACAACAGCTACATTTTCCATCTGCCCGAACACCAGTGTTGCACGCTATGATGATGGTGTGATTAGAACTATTTTTAAACACAGTCTTATGTTGTGTGGATGTTGTGAAAGTGGATGGGGGTCAAAGGCTGCTAATGGAGCCAGAACCTCCACCATCACCAACATTTGCTCCTCTTCTTCCCACATCATGTGACCATGGACACCATCCTCAATGAATAGAATGTACATTAACCTCTCCTAAAGTTTTCTTTTATATACAACATATAACCCAAACACATTAATAACCTTCAAACAGAGGGTGGGGGGGGGGTGAGGCATGGTGTTATGTACTCCTACTTCCTTTATGCCTCAGTCCCATGAGAACTTCATGTAATGGACATGAAAAATACAACCCCTCTAAAATCCAAGCTTTCTCAGTGTTATTCCAGAGTATTATCAATCATTCATTACTGTTACAGGTGAAGAGGACAGTAGAACAGAGAGATAAAAATGCAAGAATACTGTTTGTACCAGCAGGTTTACTCACATGTAACTAATGCATACTTTGTCCTGCTTGATGCAGGGTCACAGGTGTAGATTTAACATTTTTAAATAAAGGTTTGATGTGTAAATGTGTGACACAAAGTTTTTCGGCCAGTGGAGGTTTAATACTCACCCAGGGCGAACTGCAGGACTGAGGCTGTGCTGGTGTTGAGAGGTACAGTAATCTGAGGAGGACCCAAAAGACTTTTTAATGTCTTATTTTGAAACACATTCATGTAATCACTGTTTAATGTGATTGACGACATAAAACAAAAGAGTCAAATAGTTTCTTCCTTAAAAAGCTGAATTTCAAAGAAGGTCTTTAAAACCTGGATTTAAACTGACATGTTTTCATAATTAACAAACTAAAGAAAATTATATAAAATCAGAACTGGCTGTCTGTACAAATTACCAGGGCTAAGGGATCATTAACCTGTTTGTAGAAGCTACTGATAGATTGTTGAGACAGCTGTTCAAGCAGAATTAAGGGGAGTTCAAATCTTTTGAAGTGGGATTTAAATCTTTCAGCTCAGCTCAATAAAAATTTCAGGCTGTCAGTTCTAAAATGGGTCTCAAAGAGCGTACTGCTTAAAAGATGTGATTCCAATGAAAGAAGTGTTTTCTAGAAAGGCTATAAACAATAATGTACCTGTTGTGGTTAGTTCTTTCATTAAACTCAATTTGGAGAAACAGTTCAATTCTGTTTAGATTGACTGAGATTAGATTTCAATACATAACTCTATTTTATAAACTTTGAAATTAATATTGGCTGCATTACAGTTATTTATAGAGATTTCTGTGGTGGTTAAATAGCCCCCCATTTGAAAAGATCTAAACTATAGTTGTTAAGGTTAACTAGATGAATTTGGGGTTAATTTTCATATTAACCCTAATGTATTTCTAACTGTCTGAAATACTTTTTTTTATTAGTTCTGCTGAAAATAAAACAGTTAGATATGTAAATTAGCTAAAAGAAATGAGAGTTCACAAAGGCAAAATAAAGTCTTAAGAGGAAGTTCTACACATTTCAGTGTCAAAACTGCAGAAAAAAAAAAACATGACTGGAATGTATCTGGTGATCTAAACGTTTATTTTTCCTTTCATAATATCAAAACCATGACTGTATGGAATGCTAAATACTGCGAGTTGTCTTTTTAATGGAAGATTTGTGACAGTCTTTGTTTAAATGGGTTTGTGTTTCTTCGTGTGTACTTTTAGTGCATTTTTGATGGATTTTGACAGAAGCGCTGCCAGGCAGCAGCATAAAACATCTGGAACAGCAACAAACAAAAGCAACTGCTTATCACAGAAGGAAGCAGAGTCATGAGGCAATAAACACGTCTCTGCTGTGAGCTGGCTCTAATCTGCAATGGCGGAACAAACAGTTTGAAATCCACTTTGTAAATAAAGAGGACAAGAACGGGGGAGATGAACAATTAATGGTAGCGTGTGATCAATTTTGTTTTGAATTCTGTTTTTTCTCTCCTTACAAAACCACATCAAGCATGTTCTGTCACCACGATCAAACGTCTCATGTCGAGTTGAGGAGTTTGAGTGAAGTGCTACAGCAACGAACACAACATCATCAGTGTGTTGTAATTCACTGTGGATGTGGTCGTGGTTTGGATTTATAGTGAATGGGGCATGAAATATAAAGCTGTTGCAGTGTGGTCAAACGTGGCAGTTACCAGCTCTCGCGCTCCAAAGTGCTCGCAGAAAGTGACTGCTCTGCCATGCATCAGCGCTCCACACTGCTCCCCGACCTCACAGTTACTGCACTCGGACCTGTAAACAGAGCAGCGTTTCAAAGAGGGCAACAAAACCCCAGTTAGAACACAAAACACGTAAAAAAAAGTGCTGAAGTGATATCAGATGCACCCTGAAGTCTTTTAGATGTTTGTATCGGGTTGTGCAAACCAGTTAGGACCATGTCAACATGTGGAATATGAGATCCAGCATGGTGCAAGTCCCACTCGCCTTGTGGTCTAGCTAGCAGATACAGGAAACACAAGTTGTCTTCAAGACCACAAGAGATGCTATAATTTTTTTTCCCCACTTACCATACGTTAGGATCCAACTCTCCTTGCATGTTGGAGTCAAAATCATCTCGAAGCACAGCATGTTTACCATGGAGCTCCACTACAAGCATACAGTCCACAACATGCCCACAGTTAAACAGTCAACCAGATAACTGGTCTCATTTAATTTTGAATAAAAAAACATATCAGCATGTCATAAAATGCACTCACCCAGATTAGGTCTTAGCGGGGACTCAGTTGGAGCTGGAACACACAGAAGTTGCAAATGAAATGGTGACATGTACACGGTGAGTCAAAGGTCACAGGACATCCTTTCTTTATGATCAAACATGACAGCTTCCAAGATGGCATATGTCATTTTTCACTTTTCTTTTAACCAGCACAGCTACTATTTCTAAACAGATGTAGATTTACAAAACTGCAAAAACAGATGCAATGTTGACATCTAAATTATGGTTGCCAACTCAGCACCTCTGGTGGCGAGGCTTAATGATGTCACCACACAATTTTTCTTATTTCCCCAACATTTGAGTTACATCCACCTCAACAAGAATCTTGTTTGTGTTATTTCCATGTAACATGATAGTTTATAAAGGATTTAACCAAAACACGTTTTTTTTCTCCTTACAACTTTTCAACTCGGAAGAATAAAGAAATGTAAATATGAACATAAGTTGTTGTGATTATCAAACTTTGCTAAACATTTACCACTTCAGAAGAAATTCAGAACAAATTTATGGAAAAATAAAACAAAAAACATTACATGTTTCATATGTACTTTTGATGTTTCATATATTTTATTTCATCCGTGTTTTCAATAGTTTGGTCAAACGTTTCATTAAATAATTTTATAATATATTTGTGGCAGCTTTCAGATTGATGATTATAATTTATTGTAAAAATACGGTCACCCAACAATAGCCTTGTTCAGAAATCAGACCAAATAAAACTGCTACAGCCTCTTGCTGTCACCTCAACACTTAAGGGGGTAATGTGAGTACATCAGTCATTTCAATGGCCTCAGTGTTTCATAGGCTGCAGTCAAAATACGGGAGAAAGACGGTCCCGTACGGGACACTTCAATTCGTCTGAAAATACAGGACATCCCAGCTAATATGGGACCACTGGCAACCTTAATCTAAATATATTCAAAAAGTAAAGCGTACACAGACAGTAGAGTTTTGAAAGAAAATTGCATCATTTAAGTTATAAAGACTCCTCATATGTAAGTAAGACAAACTTTCTTTCTGTCCCAGCTGGCCATGGCTGCAGTCTCCCAGCTACTAACGCTAATTCTTTTCAGTAATGAAAGGCCTGGCTGCTATGATTAATGGTTCATTGGCAATTAACCACCACTTTTCCCAGAGGCGACAGCACTGTGATCTGTGGCCACTGCCTAGCAAACACACTCAACCATCAATCTCTCAGAGGGGGCAGAGAGCCCAGAGAGGAGGCGGAAGGTGAACGAGGGGCTGGCAGAAGGGTGGAGGCACTGAGTGGTAGAAATTAATGAATCGAATGTCAGTTAAAAATGTTTTTTAACTCAATTAATGAAAGCAGTTTGTAGAACATTGACGTCTTAGCAAAACATTAAAAAGTCGCTGTTAGATTATGAATCTTTGTGCTGAAAGAAGTGGATAGGAAACTACTCAAGGTCTCAAGATTCCAATAATGCAAACTGAAACATTGAGGACTGAAGTAAAAAGTTGAATCATGACAAAAAAAAACCTTTGTCACTAAAACAAAGAAGACTAGTGTAGGACTGCCTTTTTTTAAAAATTATTTCTGCATTAACGAATAACTCTGAGGAGTCCTCTGAACTTTTGAATCACAGACCAGCTCCAAAACCCCCTGACACAGGACTTTGGTTTACGACTGAACTCACATTCCTCTGAGAACCCCTCTCTGTCCAAACAGCAAATGGAACTCTGTTGAGCAAATAAGCAGTCCAAAACTTTAGGACATCTGCCTGATAAGTACCAGTGGGAGAAACTGGTAGGAAATTACCTGCAGAACCGTTTCCAACGTAAATCCTACAGAACTCGCACTCTAAAAAATAAAATGTTGGATTTATTTAACCATGTTATGTCAACAAGTTCCACTTAACTGAGATGAGTAAATTCAAAGCAATATACCAGTTTTTTAACCAAAAAACATGAATATGTTGAACATGAGAGTGCAGACGCTGAGGCGCCTCAAATCCTGGATGTCATCGATTGTGTAGTTTTGACTTAATTTACATCCTGAGAGACCAAACTCCTTAACATCTGTCTTTCCTCAAAGATGGTGTTTCTCTACCCAACAGAGTGATAAATATATTCCTTCAACAAAGGAACCGTTCAGTGGGAATAAAGTTTACAAAATGAACATTTTGCATTGATGAGAAAAATTTGTTTGTGTATCAAAATGTCTATTTTATATCTGTTTAATCTGCACAGATTAACCATGTTTCTTTCAGGATGATCCAGACACCTGCTGAGATTACCTAAATGTCTTACTTTAAATTAGGCACATACATAAAGTTTATGTTTCTTTGCATTGTGCTTATCAGTTTACAGATGGACATTCCTACAGCAAGATTGTTTTACTTTATTTAACAACTGTGTTTCTTTTATCTAAGCAATGCTTTCTTTCCTCCATATATTTAGCCAATGTAGAAACTTTAAAATGTTTTGATCTCAATAATGTGTAACAATTTCTTGAGGATAATTGTTTATTATTTTCTGGTTAAATTAAGTTAAACAACTGAACTAAAGTTTCTCCTGTCTTAAATAACTTTTATTTCTACTAAGAGCTATTTTTAAAAGATTAAATCCATGGTTTATTACTTTAAAGCAGAAAGGTCTGAAAAGTAAACTCTTCCCCCTTTTTAATGATATGCAAAGCATTAAAACTAGGAAACGCACGTTTCCTTTGTCCCAACAAAGGAAACCCAACCTGCAAAGCCTGATTGGTTCAATCCCTTTAAGTCAACACCCCGTTACTAGCATGTAGTATTTTGATTGGACTAGAGTGCTGCAAACTCTGCCCAACCATAGCTGTGAAAAGTTGGCACGCTCCAGTCTAAGTCTCAGTTGCTGAGTTAAGTCTGAGTCCAAAAGACTCTCCCTCTTGTCTCTTCTACCCCACGTAGGCCTTCATTCTGCTTTAGCCCACCTCATGGCTTTATCAGGACGCAGCCACGTGCAGAACCCTCTCCTCGTCGCCGTTTTAATGTAATTTCTTTAAGAAATGAAAGCCTAAGTTCTGTGCCGGCTCAGCACATGAGCTTGATCTGACAGTAAAGTAATTAAGCTACTTTTAAATCAATGCGCGCCGTTGATCTGTTTCATCGACAAAGTCTGGATCAACTCATCATTAACTCGTCATTAAATCAAATGGTTCTGTTTTGAAAAAAAAATTCATCATTCCATCTCTGCCATAGCTTGTATTATAGTAATCTGTAAATAAATGATATGAAGAGCATACCAACTTTAATCAACGTCGGTTTGTGTCTTGATAATATTTTGGTGATTTGTCTGAGACAAGAACTCACAATTATTTTGGGACTAAAATTTTGAGACTGATAATACCTAATTATTGATAAGAAAAGGTTTCCTTCTCTTTTCCTATGTTGCAAAGTGTAACAAAATAAGAGAAGTGGTGCTCCGAGGCTTATTAAATTAATACTTAATTCATAATTTATCATATTTCATATGTGCCCAAAAGTCCCTACACTAGTATGAGGAGCACAGCCTGACAAAGCAAACAAGAAAACATAAAGACCAGCAGGTAAACAGTATGATAGCTGGTAGTAAAAATAAGTTGGGAGGAGAAAGAGAATGGTTAAAGGAGGGGTATTATGCAAAATGTACTTTTTCTGAGCTTTATTATATGTTATAATATCATTCTCAATTAAAAACAACACACGCTTGCTGGTACAAGCAACGCCTATTTACACAAAGCTCCTCCCTGAAGCTCAGAGGCCCATTTCAAGGCATTTAGATATAGGTATTATGCAAAGGCAAATGTATTTTTGATATATACAGCATTTTCATAATAACCAAAGTTAGTTACTTGATTGTGGTTAATTTTGATTGAGGGGAACATAGTGAATAACACAGGGAGACTCTGGGAAACAAGCTAAACTTTAAAATACACAAGGAAGTACATCGTTAGCCTCATAGCATAATTGCCCAAGACATATTTGGTCAAAAATGACTTAGGCATATATGCTATGAGGCTAAACACATAAAAGAAAACACAACAACAACAACATGACAAAATAAACTGAGCAACAAAAAAAACCCAATGAAATTTAACACCTAATTGAAAACATTGACTGTGTTTTATTAGTTGGCAGACAGGTTTTGAATTGTGATGGATGTTAAGTCTGACTTGTGCAATAAATATCTTAGATAATTAAATGACAGAACTTTAAACATATGGGTTATGTGAAAACTTACACTTGTTGGGAAAAAAATAAAATTAATTCTGATACTAATTAATTAACTGATTAATTAAAAACTAAATAATTAACTGATCAACATCGAATGTGAGATATTCTATAAAAGCAAAAGCTTTAGCAGTTTGCTGTTCTGGATTATTCATGTGTGTAAATTAATCAGAAATATTAAAAGGGACATTTCTGCTAACTCATTTGGGATGGCTGGAATTAATTTTTCATCTATGAAGATTTAATTTCACAAGTATTTCTTGGAGTATGTGTTGTGAATGACTTTCAGCTACAAACACCCTAAAGTTTAAGGTAATAAATTAGACTTGTTTGAGTTATTATTAGTTTTGTGCTTTTAAATTTGAATTAGCAGAGGCAAAAACATATTGTCCATTTTCATCTTTTGTTGGCAGGCAATAAACAAATTTGAATGTTAAGACCTTTTAAGCTTCAATTGGTGTGACAGAGGTACACATTGAAAAACTTAAAGTATGACTTATTCAGGAGGAGGGCCAGGAATAAAACAAAAACAAATAAAACCCAACAACTTGTCTTTAAAAAAGACGTGGCGACATGACTGAGGTTTGCGAAATAGCTTATTAGCAAACCACAAAACTTTTGGAACAATTCTTTGGACAGACAAAATCAAAGTGGAGAAACCAGAAATGCACATAATCATCCATCCATCCATTATACCCGTTTCTTCCTTTCAGGGTCACGGGGGTCACTGGTGCCCATATCCAGCAGTCACAGTGCGAGGGGCTGGGTACAGGCCCAGATGTTATGCAGAAGTTATGCAACAACAGCCCTCGAAAAAACAGCAACAAATTAATAACAGTCTAATAGAAAAAATAAAGATGTTGCAACAGCCTGATTAGAGAGTTGTGCATAAATGAATGCCTGTAAACGTCAAACATCAATAAGCCAAAACACATAAACTGTTGTGTTTAATGAGTGTTGTTGAGAGGATCCAAATGGAGGCACAGGATGCAGATTTTCTCAGCAATCCAGCAGCAAACAGAGGAAACTGGTTAACTCACAATATATGAAGCTAACAATAAAATACTGAGCAAAACCAAAAGACTTGTTTGCATTGAGGGGTGATTAGTGAGTGACCTCAGACGTGCTAAATGGGTACAGGTGTGGTATAACTGGTGTGACCTTAGAAAACAACAACTCATCTGAAAGCAAAGACTTCCTCTAAAGCATGAAAAATCTAAAGAAAAATACTAAATAAAACTACACACCAACACAAAGAACTGATACATTTTCTACACAAGGAAATAAATAATTTATAAAGAAGACAACTAAGTTACAACTTGTTATATCTGCTACAGGTAGTTCTAGTGTTGTAGATCGTTCTCGGTCAAGTCCACATTGTACTCATTCTTGTCTGTCTCAGACATTGAGGACTCAGGATTTTATTTCAAGACCAGTCATGATCACAACTGTGGAAAATTCCCTAAAATTGTGTGAATATTGTCCAATTTATTTGTTACCATCTTTGCTTTCATTGGATGTAAAATATACTTAGTCAAAGTGTGAGTCATTGATAATTATGTATTTTTGTTACTGTTGTCACCCATCCCATTTCACTCACAGGCGGCACTCCAAGAAAGTGAGCAGTTGCTGTCTGGAAGCAGGACAAGACGTCTGCAAAATATTCAGCAATACAGTTTGGCTACATAAATCATAAATAGTGTATTTGTAAAACATCCAGGAGAAAGTGTACAGCAACTTGTAAATTTTGCTGTGCTTTGCCTTTAGAGACAGTCGGGGCTATGTCAAACTTAAATCACCACTTAAAAAGGAAGCACAAAGAAAGGCAAGCAATGTGTAAGTGATTTTAGCAATGCTAGCTAGCCAACATTAGCAATCTGCCTCAAAATTCTTTACCTGGCCCTATCACAAAGAGATTTAGTCAATATTAGCTGTATATACAGTATTAGGTTAGCTACACATGTACAATATACTGAATCTTTCCATTTTTTTCTTCAGGTCTTGGTCTTCACTCAATGATGCCCTCTCTAGGTCTTGGTTTTGACTTGGGCTGTACAAAACAGGAGACTGGGTCCTCCAAAGGACACGGTCTACCTGGGCAGGGTCCTTGGTAGATCGCAAAGACCGGAAGAAAGTTGCTGTGAATTTGGACGGTCTAGTCTTTGGCTTTATTCCTGCCCTTACCCTGCATATGTCTGGTCGCCTAGCAACCGTGACAACGCTGTACAGAAGCTAAATTAGATCGAAATTAGAAAAATACCAACATATTAGAGTTATTATTATCACAAAACAATAAAATTTACTTAAAGACGATATTTGAAGAACTAATGGACCTGCCGAAGGTGCATATTTATGTGGCTAAACCAGATTGTTTTTTTTTCTGACAAAAATTATATTTAAATACAAATACTAAAAATATTAACAACACAACCGCTTGAAACTTAATTTTTATACCAGCAGTTTTTTATTTAAAATGTTTTCCTTTTACTCACTTCATCCGCCATTACTAGCAGAAAAAAATCTCCTGTCGGCCCGCAATGCATTACGGGATATGGTGGGCCGGGAAGGACCCATTGGACCAGTCCTTCAATTCGGGGCAAAGGAATGACGTATTAGTCGGCCACATCGGAGGAGTCTTCGGTTTTGGACAGCCTCCGTCGGGGCGCTGTGACGTAAGCGGCCGACAAATTCGGCCTTCTGAGGACCTGGCCTGTCGTTTTGGACACAGCCTTGGTCTCAGCCCCAAAAAGTCTTCATTTTGCCTTGGTCTCGGGCAGAGTTAAAAAGTAAGTACAAATATTTTGTTACTGTACTTAAGTACAAATTTTGGCTATCTGTACTATACTTGAGTAATTATTTTTTAGCCTACTTTTTACTTCTACTTCTTACATTTTTACACAATTATCTGTACTCCTTAAATTTGTCAAAAAGATAAAAAGTAGAAAATTGTTACACCTATATCAAATATGGCTTGTTAAACTGCACCTCCTGGATAGAGTGTATTTAATTGTGGTTGGATGAGAAATATAAATATAAATCATTCTGATACTGTATTAGTTTGTACAATCCATCACATATACACAGATACACACACACACACACACAGTCTGGTACAGCTATCTTTATGGGGACCTTGCATTGACTTCTATTATTTTTTACAG
>JARVJO010000002.1:20875577-20895141 GCA_031762555.1 Cynodonichthys magdalenae | reverse complement strand
TCCCGGAACACAGTGGGGTCAAAGTCAAGAGGTGCCGGATCCTGTTCCCGCAGGATCCGGCACAAATTAAGCCCTGATACTACCCCCCAACTTTGTGGATGATTTTATGGATTCAATTTTTCGTATTGTACTTGAATAAATACGGTAAGTACTTTTCAAGTACAGGTTGCATGTCTAACTTGCTCAAACTTTTATGTAACTTGTGTAGTGCACGACTCACCAGAAGTAAAGGCTACAACTGTGATGCATGTGGTCATTGCGTAAATTAGAGGCCCACACAGTGTTTCTTGTAGTAACAAAGCCAGTGTTGCTTTGTGCCATTCCTCAGCTTCTATCATCTTCTATGGCAGCACAATGGGTTAGTGATTAGCACTGATGCCTCACAGGAAAAAGGTCCTGGGTTTTAACACTGGTACAGACTCAAGGTGCTTGAGTGGGGTTTGTCCAGGTACTCCAGTTTCTTCCCACAGACCAAAAACATTCACATTAACCACACCAGGCCTGCATTACAACAGCAAAATCATAATGAGATCAGATATGCACTGTTAGCTTGCCACAACTATAGGAAGAAAAATAAATTACTGTGTTTTAACAAATCAGACAGGCCACACTAATACCAGGTGTGTAGTACTTTTGAGGCATTCTGTTCCTGACAAAAAGAACAGGGTCCATTTTCCATTGTGTGTGTTCTTGATTTTTTGCAAGCCCCATAGGATTTGCATGTGCAGGACCAAAAGTCTCCACTTCCAGTCTATAAACTACTTCAAGTGTAAATACATGTATACTATATGTCAAGCAAATTTCAAACACAGTTTAGCCAAATTTTCCTCTGACTGCTGTAGGAGCACCTGCCATGGGTTGAGTGAGCCTCAAGGAACATGATGTTCAGTTTGGTCAACAACACAGGGTATGTACTTAATAATTAAATGTGTGTATTGCATGATTATATTTTAGGCTGCAGACTTAGTCTACCCCCACCATAGAAGGTCAAGGAGCAGTAGGATTTCATCTCTAATCGCTCTGTGCGTTAGCATAAACCCATTCGTCACAGGAGCAGAGTGTCGGCTGGGTGTCCCTGTCACTAAGCTGTCCGTTTTGTCAGACAGCCAAATTCATCACATCGAGACGGGGGACTGATCCTCACCAGCAGAAGCCAACAGTCCCGCAAATACATACAAATATGCAAATTAACGACAAAATAAACATCACCCTGCAAACGAGCTATCCATCAATGACCAGTTTCTGAGCGGCTCAGCACTGGCAGAGGCAGCAGTAATCAACCACTTCGTCAGAGGGAGTGATGGAATGGCGTCTTCTCATCTGCCTCCCCCTCTCTATCATCCACAAACTGCCCTCCTTTCATCAGTACCTTATTGCTATGTTTCATGCAAACTTTCTGTTATTTTCCCCTCTCGCTCTCCACTTGCACTTCTTTCTCTAGTTTCACATACTATTCAATTCCTTGTTGACATTTTTCTCTCTCCGCTTCCCTCCCAGTCTTTTCTCAAAGCTCTTTTTTCTCCCCCCTTTTAAGTGGCTGCTCATCATCGTAATTATAAGTCAGACGAAGACATTTAGAATGAATACTTGTTCTGTCTTTGTGTTTGAATGGATAATGATGTGATGGGAAACATTGTGCCATTAAGGGAGCAACAAAAATCAAGCCTCATGTGACAATTTTTTTCCATTTAGACTTTGGCCCTTTTGAGTTGTAATGCTTCACTTCATTATTGCCATGCAACGTATAACAGCAAGCGTTTTGTTTTTTTTAAAATTCAAACTAATTATTATGATATGCATGAAACACCGTAATCACTGAAAAATCTCTTTTGAGCAGGAGTTTGACAGCCATGAGAGTTCTCTTTTCACTAAAAGGCTGGACAGGAAAGAAAGTTTTCTAAATGGAAGAAGTTATTAGTGGAAAAAAGGAAAAAGTATGAAGCAGTAGGAATTCTCCAATATCTGAGTCAGTTCAGACTTGTAATGCATTTCTGGCAACATGCAAACATCTTTAAGCATGTTCTAAACATACATATTTAAGAAGTTAACCGCTTTCTCTTTAAAATAAAATTGTAAGGGTTCATAATGAATTGATAGAACTATCTAAAAGACTTAAAAACAACCTAATAAATGCATGTTGTAGTTAGATGAAAATCTTTCCTGCCAGCTCATGGCACCTTAAAAAAAAAAAGAAAAAAGCTGCAGAATGTCTCAGCCGGCCTCTGTCCCCACGGGTAAGTTTACGAAAACCACAGTCACTTTACACTGCCTCTTTAGAATGGGCATGTCTCCAAAGCATAACAATGTTCTTAGCTCCCGTTTGTCTGCACTAGTCATAACAAAACAATTACAGTATCATAAAGGACTCCGGTTCACCGCCCAGCATCACGTGTGGGATCTTCTGTCTGTGTGCACCGTAAAGGACCAAGCTTTGGCGCGAGCGCAGCCACGGCTCAGCTCAGAAACTGAAAACAAAGGATTCCTTAGAATACCATAACTGCTGTCACAGTTCCTTTGCCACACAACAACTAATTCAACAATGAGTGGGTGTCGAGTTCTGACAACGCAATAAAAAGAACCACAGCCTTTTTTTTATTGCACTTGTAGTGTGAAGTGTATTGTAGTTCAGGGGAGAGGAAGAGTATTAAACTGTTAAGTTCTGTCTCCACGTTGTGGCATTTGTGTCTGACTACAAATGGGTGCGTCGTCATTTATAATTGTGACAGACTGAAAAAAGTGAATAAACGAAAAGAATAAAAGCAGAAGACGACACGTGAAACAGAATACAAGTATTTGCTTGGCCGTGTGTGTTTCCTGCTTTCATAAGCGGTTGAAGGGTGGCACGGACAAAACATTTCTGGAATTTTCCCCGAGCAATCCATCCAAACCAGAAAGTCTTTCCTCACATTTAAAACCTCACTTAATATTCTTCTTTTTAGACAGTCTTCCCACATAACATTACACATAACACAAAACTCTACAGTTGTTTATTGTACTTGATTGTTTTACTTGCATCACAAACAGCACTGTCTCTAAAAAATGGATACATTTTCTGGTTGATCATCCATTGGTTATTCCCAATATAACTTTCATGATTTTAGGGTCTTGGTTTGGCTTTTTTGTTCTGTCTTGAATTATTTTTCCATTCTGTTGGTTTGTATGTTATTTGTGTTGCCATATGTTTTCCTATTGGTCTGTAGTCTTGGCCTTACTCATTTATAAGTCTTGCCCTCAGTTTTTCTTACACACCAGATCCATTTAAGTGTAAATGTAAACGTATTTTCATCAATGCATGTTCCCATGCAATGATGAAATTCATTCTCTGCGTTTGACCCACCACACAGTGGAGCAGTGGCCAGCTATTAAAGCTGTCTGGGAGCAGTTAGTGAATAGGTGATTTGCTGAAGGACACCACATATGAGCATGGAGGGGAATCGGACCTGTGACTTTCTGGTCCCAAGTCGGCTCTCATACCACTGCGCCACATGATGGTAAGCTACAATGTAGCCACAGGTGCCCTGGACCCACACTAACAGAGGTGGGGCTGGCATGCACCAGCGAAACCAGACCACCATCAGTAGGCAAGGCAGGTGAAGAGTCTTGCCCAAAGACACAGCGACTAAAACGACTGGAACAAGGGATCAAACTGTCAACCTTCCGGCTCCAGGACGACTCCACTAACCACTCCGCCACAGTCGTCCACAATCGGTTTGGCTTTGCTCTTTCATGGTAAACAGGCAGAGCGGTTGAGTACAGCAGCTCGGGGGGAAAGGAGGTTGCTTCACAAAACACAGTGTTCCAACCCACATGACGTGACATGTTAAATAAATATTTCCAAAACAGTAATGATGTCATCACATACACCATGTGGGACGACGTAACTCATTCAAAATCAGATACCCTCAAGAGCCTTTTATCCCATCTCTACCACAAATTGACAACGGTACAAAAACAAACAAAACAAAAAGTCCAAAACATGAATCAAACAGCAAACAATAACTCTAAACACTGCTTAAATATGATTAAAACTGTGCAAAAAAAGTCTTAAACTGTGGAAATGTGTTTTTAAAAGTGCAAAACAAAGGCAGAATGATTACAGTCAGAGTGTTGACCTTTATTCGGTGGCTGTGGTGAAATGATTGGGAGAGACTTTTCACCTGCCTTGCCTGCTGGTGGTGGTCAGAGTGGTGGTGTGAATGCGTGTATGAATGAATGATGAATGAAGAATTGAAAAGGGTCTTTGAGGGTTTAGAGAATTGCTATTTAAGACTAATGCATTATCATTTAATACAATCAAATATTCAGTCTAGTTGTATTTGTTCAGTCTCAGATTGTTGTTTTTGTTAGGCTACCCTCTTGTCCTTTTCTTTGTTTTTCTTCCAACCTTTTTTTTTCTTCCAGGTAGTTTCAAGCCATTCGTTTTCTCTGTTTTCCGACCACTTTTTTCCCCTCTTTTTCTTCATTTCTTTATGAAAACCAAGAAAATAACTTTCCTCTCATAATAAAAACCTTCCAGCCATTTTAATTTGCCACTGATCTTCTTCCAGAGTGTGCAAGCCTGTGATGCTTTAAAGTTCACTTTGGCTCCTGCCCTCATCTGTCAGCCACATGTTTTCAGCAACAACCTCAGTACCTTAACACATTTGGAGGGTGTGCGAGTGTGTGTGCTGAAGAAGTTACTGGCTGATGTTGAAGCAAATAAAGAGAAATTTGTGTTGACACGAGAGTCACTCATCTCATCTGATCAGCTGATTATTATGCTGATGATTTAGAATGTAAATAAATAAGGAATAGAAAGTTCTTGGCTATTAGCATTAAAGTTTTCTTTCAAACCAACCCCAAACAGAGAAAGCGTACAAGTTTCACAAAACCTCTGTTGTAGTTTAGCTCGAAAATTCTCTTAAAAACTGGAGTAAATCTTCTAACTTGTTGTATCTTTTTTAAAAACACCATTTAAAAAAAAAATAATAATTCATGTGCTCACAGTTCAAGAACTTTTCAGATCTGACAAAGTTCATTTTTTTAAACAGCGACTGTTTAAAGCTACTTTTAAATTCACATTTTTGACTGTCTTTGTTTTTTTAGCAGATCATAGATGCCTTTGACATAGATTTTTTTCAAACTTGAACACATATTGCACAGAAAGCCATGCATCTATAAACTGAAGCTTTAAGGGTATGCAGCTGAACACCTAAAAATGTTTCAAGTCATTGGAATGAGGCAAAGGTGATGCAATCCTTGCTTGGACGCCTCCCCAGTAAATAGAAGTGCCAAGAGTAAAGCGCTGCCAGGGCCTGGCTGAAGTCAGCGTCTGCAGAACAGTAGGGTTACTCAGGATAAGTGAACAGCTCAGGCAACAGACCTGTTCCTATCTTTGTGGTCATTTCATTGCTACAAGTAAGACCCCAGCTGTGCACTTAGAGGATCCACCCGTGCATATTTCCTTTCAGTGTATATCCAGAAATGGGTTGCACTTAATTCAGATGCCTTTTTAACAATATAACTAAATGATTTTTGACAAAGAAGACTACATTTATTATGTACTGCACTATAATAAATGTCAATAACAACACTAAAAAAGCTTACATTTCAAAGTAAATGTAGATGATTGTCACAGGAAATTGTCTGTCCACAGTCAACCACAATAACAATTTAAATCCCCAAAACTGTTTTTGAAAATTTTTTATATTTGTTTTTTGATGGCAATCTATTACAATTCCACATATACTCTTGTTCTGCAACATTTGACCAGATGGTACTATTTTAAATTTGGTTCAGTGTGAGATTTTTCTACAGGCTTTTTTTTGTTTGTTTTTCAGTATCTGTCAAAGTCTGTGTCTTTCTGTGAATTATTTAGTGCCTTGAATTTGTCTGAGTTTTATTTATGCTTTTATTTTGCTGCCTTTTTGGATCTTTGTGTTTGAGTTGTGCTTCTTGTCTTTTTACCTGTCATCAGTTCTTCTCAGTCAGTTCCTGCCCCTGCCTCGCCCACTTACCTGATCCGTATTGTCTCTCCCCAGGTGTTTGTTATTTCTTCTTCATTATATTTGTGTCCTGTTGATGTACCTCAATAATGCATTTTTCTCCTCAGTCATTCGTGGGTTTCCCACTTCTAATCATCCTGAGTATTTTTTCTGCCACTTCAGCTTGGTTGCACCAAAACCATAAAGCTTTCCTTGCACTCACTGTTCAATTCCAGTCCAGAAAAACACTCGTCTCAAAACCAACAAATATTCACTACTCAAATCCTTCAGCGACGAGGGACATCGGTGTACCATTTGTTTTTCTGGGAACAGATGTGGATCACTAAACTGGTTTGTGCTCCTTTTCAAGCTGCATTATCCCAGTGACAATAATGTATTTAGATTGTCAAATATCATATTAGTTTTATAAAAAGTCTAAGGAATGTGACTTACCAAAACCAAAAGCAGCTGGTGCAGGAATGGGAGCAGACTGCACCGGTGTGGAGGTGTAGAGGCCAGTAACCAGCAGACCATCAAAGGACACACTGGTAGAGATGGTTACTGAAGAGACACAAAAACAAATCTGTTTAAAACAAGCACATTTTTTTTTATAAAAAACATCTTTTGTGTTTCAGCACTCTTATTTTGTCAGAGATAAACTGCTGATTATGTGTAATAAAACACATTTTCACTTCACTTGGAAGCAGCACAGGAGATTAGTCAGTGTGACGCACATAACATGTCTGCATTTCATACACACTGCAGTTTCACAACTGTGTGCTGCTGCTGCTAAGTAGCACAACAACCTCAGCTTGTCTGTAATATAACAGAAATATAAAGTGGTTGTTAAGTTAACTAGGCTGTTGATGAGAACAAACATCCTGATTGGGGGAATGGAAAGGTGTTCTGAAAGGTTTTAAAGTTCAAATTTAAGTATTTTAAAGTGAAATAACGCTGCGAAACAACCATTAGACTCTACAATTAGAGACGCAATGTGAGATAACATGAATTTTCACTAGAAATTTAATTTAATCTTAAGGTTGAATAAACTTCCAGCAAAATTTGGGCAGAAATCCACCAGGAATTTACACATATTAAAAAACACACACAGTCCTACTGCTCTAGAATTATGGACACTAAAGTGAGAAAGGTTCCAGACGCCTGTAACGATTCATAGAATATTTTACGATTGTGACAACAGTTGCAAGACTCTGTCACAAATGGCGTTTGCAGATTGTTACCAACGTTTTGAAGCCCAATGAGATGCTAGCTTCACAATGAATATGTCAATTTGTTATTCATATTCAGCTAAACTTCTATGATTATTTGAAAGCCCAGAATACAGAAGCAGCAACAGCAAGCTATCCCCTCCAACTGCATAGCACAAAAAGTAAGGAAACATGTGTTTTGGTAGATTATTTATTTGTTGTAGCAATTCTTCTTGACAATAAATCTTATATTGTTAGAAAGTCTTTTTATTTTTTTTAAATGATGCCACATGTGTGAGGAACATGCATTTGTGGCATGAGCAGTCGAGCTGAGTATGTGGGTTTCACATATGAAAAATTTAGCAAATCTTCTCTGCCAAACAGCTTATTTTGCTGTTTGGTATTGAGACTTGTTTTGAGCTTCTGGTACCCCCAGGTGCTGCCCGCTATATGATTTATTGCCATGAAGTATTTTTACAACAAAGAAATAATCTACCAAACACAAATATTGAGACTATATATATATATATATATATAAAGTAATGCTGCATGATGGAGCCATTAAAAACAGCACAGTATCAGTGCCTCAGTCACTCCAACACAACCTGCACAAATCACTACTTTAAACAGTCTTTTAGACAAGCCTTGTTCCTTAAACAACCACATTAGTGGAAATTAATGAGCTAATTGTCTGTAACTGTGATAGCCTCACTAAGCCTGCTTTCATCCCAGGTCATTACAGACAGCAGCAGATCTGAAAACTGCAAGAGGCAGTCTGTTATCAAGCTGAACACTGCTCTGTGTATCTAGCGGCAAGTTAAGTATTGATTTATCCTAAACATTGGCCCAGAGTGACAGGCCCACAGAGTCAGCTGTAACTCTGGAGGAAGAGAGCTCAGCCTCTGGACTCTTTTTCAGCCAGACGGTTCAGATTCACATCTTTCAGCTCAAAGGAGAACACACCTCCTTTCACACACACACACGCACACACACCCACACACACCCACACACACACACACACAAAAACAGTTTTGCACACTGGGGAATGAAATGCTTTGCAGCAGTGAAAGATGGAGGCATTGTTATTTCCTGACCCTGGAATCCCCCTGCTTACGGGAAAGAAAATGAAGAAAAGATGGAGACACTCGCAGCGTTAATGTGTTTTGTTTCATAGGAACAGCAACAGTTTGGTCTCGGGGCATTCATTCTTTTGGGCTTGGTGTGTTTTGATGGTGGGAATCTGGGCAGAGCAGACTCCTGTGTGGCCCTGTCTGCCTCGCTGTCTGACTGGGGTGACTCCCTCAGCAAGTCCTCACCCAAGACGCCCAGCATTTTTTCTGTGTGTGTGTGCGTGTGTGTGTGTGTGTGTGTGTGTGTACATTGGATGTGTTACACCCTGTTTTAAAAGCAAGGTTCAGGCCGTCTCTTCCCTCCCTGGATCCCATTTATATCAAAACCTCAATAATTCATCCCACTTTATTATATCCAGACATTTCCTTCTCTGATTGCCTGTCACAATCTTTAAGTCAAGTTTGTGCAACAATGATTTACTTGACACACTCTATAGCTTCATTACACCCCAAACCAGCAACATATACATCTATTAATGATTATCTGGGATTTTTCTTGAGAAGTAATTAGGCAATATACATAATTCAGTTACATGCATAAAGAAATGTAGCCACAAAAATGTAAGTAAAAAATGTACATTTTTGCACCCTAGGCAACACAAACACTAGAAATTTCTTTGAACCTACATCCAAGAAGACTGTGAATTGCAATTCCATACATGTGAAGACTTTTGTAAGAATATAATCAGGAAATTAAACAAAATATGGTTCAAAGCAAAAAAGGAATAGATTTAGTAAAACTGCAAAAATTGTATTAGCACTTTTAGCTCAAACAGGAAGTTTTCTAATAATTAAGACCACTTTGCTTGACAACAAAATCCTTATTATTTCCATTCTATGTTGCTCTGTGCTCATCTAACACTGCAACATCCACAAATTGGCAAGAAAAAAAAATTTGAACAATCTCTTTTACAAATATAATTATCATATTTTTACATTTTCATTTTTATTTATGCAAATTTTTCTAACCAGATGTAAAACTTATTATACAAATCCATTTTCATAATATTTAATTTTTTTTTATTTTTTATGATGTGTTGATTCAAGGTTGTTTTATGATGCAATGTTTAATGTAATGCATTGAATGGCCTTAGACTAAAAATAAAAACAATTTTTTTTATATATTTGCCGACCTGCATGACCAAGGCTACGTCAATACACACAAACACATTTTTTCTTCTAATGACTTCTTGTTCGTGCCTTCCAATATCCTTCTAGCTTCACCATATCGGGAATCTTTGGACAAAAAAAACCCCAAAAAACCCTTTATATACACCCTTCCTATATGCATGTTCTGCTTCCTCGCAACAGTCGACCTGCAAGGCGTACAGGATAGGGAGTGGGAGGAAAGAGAAGGTAAAGCCAGGGGCACGAGGTTACAATAGAAAAAACAAGAGCGGGGCTGAAAAAGGATGGAGAAATACGGGGTAGTGGAGTGGCCTGTGGAGAGCTGTGCTACCTGATCAATACAAATCCAAGGTCTAAATTATTTAGACAAGTCTGTAACAACCCCCTCTCACTCGCCTGTGGATAGATGAGCCAATCAGATGAGATGGGATGAGATGAGATCCAATCACCTGTGGGGGTACTTTATAGTCTCTCACACACATATACACACGCACACTCACACTCACACAGATCTAGACCAAGGCCTTTGATGGTAGCCGTTATCATTCTTGTCCATACTTCATTTCTGAGCGCCGTTCAACTGGCCGAGGGGGATGTGAAGCCACGAGGCAGGAATACGATGAAATTTACTAGCAACAGGCTCATTCACAGAACATTAGCAGGTTTCTGTGTTGCTCAGCGTGTGTTTGTTCCCACTGTGTGCACTCGTCTTCACATATAAACAGTCCAAGTGCTCATGCAAACATCTGGCATAAACTGAAGACTTTAATTATGTGCATGGTCACCATGATTTATGATTAAATGATAGATGACTTTTGCATCCTAGAGTCTTAGCAATAAGAAAAAGCAAACACAGTGTCACAATGTTTTATGGAATGTGTGTATGGGTTGTATTTTTTAGCATGTTTTAGGCCGGAAAAAAAAGTGTCAGGGCTGCTATAAACCAATGAGTAAAACATGTATACTTTCAGATCTTGTGTTCTGTGGATCACGTCTACAAGTGGACCTTCAAGTCCAGCAAAATCCTCATTAAGGTGGATGCATAATATTATTATCCAGACATTATTACTTTATACTCAAACACACCACAGTGCTCAGCTCTTGGCCCAAAGCCAGCATATAATATTGATGAACTGATGTGGTATGCCTAGTTATAGACACACACAACCGTGCTACTACTCAACTATTGATGGGCCTGGGGCTTTTCTTTTCTACTTCTCTGTATCCACCATGAGTAATGAATGCTAGGGCACAAGTAGCAGCAAATCACACAAAAACTACAAAATAAACATTCACAATAAAAATACTGCCTTTACTGGCCAGTTTCACCAAGTCGAAATAGACACACTTAAAACATATTCCTAATTATGCACTTTGTTAACTGAAAAATTAACTTTCTGTTAAAACAAATGAAAATATACTGAGCCCAAAAAGGGACATTGAATGAAAAAAAAAATACTATCTCGTGCGCACGACTTACAAACTGGTGCGCACAAGAGTTTTTTTTTTTTTTTCATTCAATGTCCCTTTAGGGGCTCAGTAAAAATAAACCTAAAAGGCACTTTTTATTTAGTTTTATCCAGATGTGAAACATGATGATCTTTGTTTTTTTTTGTTTTGTTTTTTTTCCTTCAGCTTTTGTTTTTTATTTGGCTGATGAATATTTCAGTTAAGATTCCCACTGAAATGTCGTAACCACCGGTCAGTCACAAACAACAGGGCTGCATTACCTTTTCCTGAATCCTGTAAAAGCAATGTGAACGTGTGTTCAAATTTTTATAAGGTACTAGAGTGTACCTTTAGGAGTTAATGCACCTGTATAAGAATGTTTTTTTTAATAAATGAAATTCCAATTTTTAGATAATACTAGCTTTGAGGTTGCAGTCATGTATTGTAAATTAATTTAGCTATTTTTTGAATGAATAGTAAATACAAATAGATGTGGGTCTATGATAGGTTGGCAATCACAAAAATGGTCCAATATAGCAATAGTAATGCCTCCTCAGATTGTAGCTGAGGTTGGCAATGTCTGGTGACATGAGCTCATATAAACAAACTGAAAAGCCTGATGAGGACAGGAAGTCTTAAAACTCTAGGAGATGGACGGATTTACTCCCTGAGAAGTTCAATTGAATTAAAGTGCCTCCATGCTTGGCATCACTTGAACAGCTCTATTCTTCTGTTTGAGTACAAACACACCCAGCAGTCTTCACCGCTCCCACATTTGGACTGTAACTTTTGGTTTTCTCTCTCTCAAGTCCTTTATCCAGCTGTGTTCACTTCTACAAAAGTTTTGTTTTAAGAGACTTAGTTGTGTTGTTTAGCTCCTCAATTTCTTTACTGGTTTGAAGACCTGCTGTACTGTATATGACTTCGACTCACTATCGGTATGCAAATCACGTTCTGAGTGCAGGTCATCTGTGCCCAGAAACTCTGTGTGCAGAAGCTTCGTTTCATCTGTTTACTGAACTTTATGATAACATATAAGCCATTGTTAGGTGTGTTAGGTGACAATACTGTTATAGTAAATGAATATTAAAATGTAAAAGCTGCCGCAAAAATATTTTTTTAAACAATTTTTTGGCAAATTTAGTCTAATAATTAAAAACATGGATGAAATAAAAAAATATGAAACAAATAAAATACATACAAAACACACTGAGTTTTTTGTAGAATTTTTGGTCAAACAAATTGCAATATATTGTGATATATCGTATCGTGACCCCTCTGTCATGATATGTATTGTATTGCCAAATTCTTGCCAATACACAGCCCTTCTAGCTAGGGGACGCCAGAAACTGACAAAAAATATTTTATAACAATTAATCAGAGTATAACTGGTTTAGTCTATAGAATAATCCCTGGTTACTCAGATTTATGAAGGTAACATGTTTTGATACTACATGAGGTTATATGATGAAGAGGATATTTAGTGATGAAAGTATCATAAGATGTAGTCAAGACTAACTACAGATGCTCAGTGTGTAAACAGAAAACAAAATAAGGATAATGGAAGTTTCAGTTCTGATCGCAGATTAAATTCAGGTTAAAATCTGGTTTTCAGTGTTCTACCTTCTTAAAATACTGATTTTATGTTTTAATAATCCCACGTATTTAATAAAACTCTCTTTAAATGACTGGAAAATGCAAAGCTCCCCTAGAACTGCTTCACTCCACAGCTGCTGGTTAACATGAGCAGGTGTTCGTCATTACTGTCAGCAGATGTTGGCAGGTATGAGGTAGACTTATGGTATTCTGTTTCAAATTAAATATATTGTTAACTACTTTCATTGGACAGCTTGGTTTCTAAAGATTAAAAACAAAAATATTTAATTTGCAATGTGAATGTACGTAAATTGGCAGTGACATTTAGAAAATTACACAAGGGTACCACCTGGAATCTTGCCTGGGGCACCAAACTGGCTAGGGCCTACCCTGACTGAAAGGTTCAATAAAATTAATTCAATGGTTCATGAAATATTTTGTTAAAAGACAGGCAGAGTTTTTGCCAACAGTTAATGACCAAATTTGTAAACACTACTTTGCTGATTTATTTATTTTTTGGATTACTCAGAATATATGATGTGGATCAGTCTCAACTACTACCACACCATATAATATTTGATGTATTTGCTATGGTTGCTAAGCTGTGGCAACCATCTTGATTCAAGTCAACTTTATGAGTTATAGATGGATATTTAATGATTACTTTGTTGTGAATTGTCCAATGGTTCATGAATTGTTTTTGGTAAAAGACATAAATGTAGACAGACACAGTCTTGTAGTGGCAGGTGGTAAAACACTTTGACAAAAAGATTGTAACAACATTCAATTGTATTTTAAAAATATATCATAAGATGGTAAGAGAGAGGGGTAAACATTACCATTGGATTGCACGAGGACAGGGACGGTACACGTTATAATTTTTTTTTTTTTTTACTTTTTCACATAAACTTAAAGGTTTCCAGTTGTGTTTTTAGGAGAGAAGGAGATTTCCCTGGCAGCAGTCTGGTTAAAGATAAGTGACCATCTCACCCATATCCAACTGGCAGACAAACACATGCCTCGAGAGGACCAGGAAATAGAGACCAACCCATAGGGAAGCTATAGTTCCATCTGTTTGAACAGTCATGCCAGTGTTGGGGTGTCACTTCACTCTGAGCTTCCTGAAATGGTTCAAACTGTCCGTCACTTGGCCATGACATTGTGAAGGTGAGACCACCGTAATAAAACAGGAAAGCAAAAATGGTTCCATAAGATGTTGGAGATCTGATTCACGGTGTACTGAATGTCTCTATAGAGTTTGACATCAGAAGGATGTGTGGGAAGTGTGTTTCAGCTCATACATGTGTCATGTTGTGTTCGAGTCAGGTCTGAGAAGCATCATTCCATTGCGTAACCTTCTGGCAGGATCCTGGCCTGCTGGCACTGCCATCTGCTGCTGTGAAACACTCTCACAGATGACCTATCAGCCACTCAGCTTCTACAGGTCTGGTAAAGTGTAACTTCAAGGTTTTTGGGGTTTTTTTTCTTTTCTTTTCCCAATTCAAAGCCATTCATCTCCTGGGACTAAAGTTAACAGAGGCTTTTTATGTTGAGGTTTAACCCTGTTTGCCAGAAAAGCAAGCTGAAGCCTTGCTGCCTTTCCTTAAATTGGCTTCCTACCTGCGACAGCCGTGGAGAAAAACAGCAGTGAAGAGGCAGTTCTGTCACAAGCATCCTGTTCCTCACACATAATCTGCTTCAAAATCACACTTCAAAGAGCTGATCTCCTACGATGCATACAATGTTCAATGCTTAAGCACAAACAAGCAAAATACTTCTCAGTAAATGTTTTCTCGATATTGCAAATGAAAATCGAATAATCTAAACTTTAGGAATCCTTTTTTTTGTTTTGATTTTTTTGACGGAGTGCTACTGTCACTTTCTGCAAGTAATTACTCTTCTGCAAACACTATTATCTCTATACTACTCATTGCAAACATTTTATTAAGAAGTTATGACAGACCTAATAGTCTTTAAAATAAAACAATAAACAATCATATAAAACCAAACATCCGGCAGCGCAAATGCACATCAAATAGTTGTAAGCCAGTAAATGTAATTTTTCACTTACAAATACAGTTCTGAGTGCTGCTTTGTGCACGCAGCAGTTTATTGTCTTGGGCAGCTTTTGACATGATTTGTGATTTGGGTAGAAGTTCTTGAAGAAATACTTGACACAAATCAAAAGCTGCTCTCGTTACCTGATGTAACTTCTGAAAGCAAGCAATCTCATCAGGACATTTTTCTGCACTTATTAAATTTATTTTGAACTGTCTATCAGAACTTTGTCACCTTTCCAGTTCCTGAGAAGGAGGGCAAATGACAACTAAGATAAATCAAACAAAAGAAAAGTATTCAACATAATTCTAATCCATAACAAAATTAAATTACTGTAAATACCTAGCATTCCTTGAAGGATTGCATATCACCTGCTGCCAAAGTTCTAGACAAAGATCTGCACACACAAACTTTATACATTACATTATAATCCAAATTTCACAGCAGCAGGTAATAAATAATTAGCATTGATCATAACAACAAGATGTCTTTCTAACGTTAGCTGTGTAACAGGTGGTCTCTGCTAAATGCTTCAGCAACATTATCATTTTTTTCTCCTGGCATCTGATGACAAACCGGACACAAGAGTGAGCAACAACATTGCATTCTGCAGCTCATCTAGGCCAGCCATGATTAAAACATCTTTCATTAACTAAGACACAGTGAACATGTTTGCATGTTACTTAAAAAGTGTTCAAGAATGAATAGTGAAACCAAAAATGTAAAGCAGCTAAATTCAAGTCACAGAAAGAAGCTGCCGACGTTTGATGTATTCTACGGAGAAAAGAAATGTAGAAAAAAAAAAAGAAAACAACAGGATTTTAGTCAGCTTGAAATACCGGGAGGAAAAAAACAAGATAAAAACACAAAACTTTACAACATACCTATTAAATATTTATTCATTTGAACATAAAACTTTTGTATCAACTATTGTAGCAATTGTATCACTTGATTTACACAAACACAGAGGAGGTGCACGTGACAAATGATGGAAATATAAACTCCACTTCCATCTCACCTGTTCCACAGGGGGTGAGCCTAAAAGAGCTGGAGTGTCCAAAAGTCTGAGCTCTTTTGTTTAGTTGACTTCCTTCTTCTTCCCACACCTGGCCTGCTTTCCAAATCTGAAAACCACTTGCAACCCACCCCAAACTGTTTCAGAACCGAGCTTGTCCTGATAACATAATGTCAAAGTAAAGTCTCAAGACTTTAGAAAGTGGAAGAGCAGGATTTAGAGACATTTAGGATAGAGGTTCGTGTAGGCCAAGCAAAAAGTCTCATCTTATCTCACTCATTCAAGTTTTGTATCCCGTTCTTTCTGTTCAGGGTCTTGGAGAGTTGGCATCTAATCTTGCAAGTTGTCCTTAGACAGGCCATCAGTCCAACACAGGCATCACAGAAACTCAATAACTTCACACCTAGGATCAAGTTAGAGTTGCCCATCAACCTGACATGCACATTTTTGGATTGTGGGAGGAAACTGCAGTACATTGAGAAAAATGTATATAGGCACAATGAGACAACGAAAACTCTGCTGTGAAATTCAAACGTGACTTTCTAGCTGTGAGGTGACAGCGTTAAACCAAAGTGACCTGTCTCAGGTTGACCTTTTCAGTAATTTTTTTTTAAATTTAGGGTTATTTTTAATTGAGCTTAGACAACAAATAGAACTAAGTCCATCCATCCATCCATCCATCCTTCAGTTCATCTATTCACTATGTGCTTGTTCCTGGTTGCTGGTGTCTATCTGTAGTGGTCAAAAGCAGAAAGGCAGAGTACAATAATATCACAAGTTAACTGCTGTGTTCTAAATAAATATTGTCACAAAGCACTGATAGTATTTATAATAATAGAAAACAAGTGACCTCTGTCCAGTAAATAAATAAAAATCTAAGTAAATGAATTGAGTTGGTAAGAGTGAAGCCTTTTTTAAACCTCAACTTTGATCATTTAGTACAACTTCTTACCAATCAAGCAAATAAAATAAATAATAGAAACAAATGTTTTGGTAGTTTATGTTTGGCTGTAGTGTCAAGAGAAAGTGAGACAGATATGAAAAACAAATCTGATAAAAACGTCACAAGTGGTCTGGTTTCTAGCAGGAAAGTAACAGTGAAAGCAGGGTAAGCTGCTACGTTATTGTCCTGATCCATCACAATAATCCAGGTAGAAATCTGCCTCGCCATTGTTTTACAATATCTATATATTTTTTTAAATTGCTACTATTATAGTGTTTGTAAAAATGTGTTTTTCCTCAATAAAAACACTGATTACATGTAGAAAACAGATGCGATACAATAAGAGTCAGTTTTGCAAACTGTGTGTTAGTTAGGGTGGGTTCTCAGACTGATAATTGGCTGATTTGTAGTTTTAAGGTAAACCAAAATTGTAAAAGGTCACCATTTCAAAATACTAACAAAAAATACCCATCATATTAATCCTGCAGTTTGGACTGTTTGTATTGACTTGTCAGAGACAGTACAGAAACCTCTGTACTGTTTATGGGGAGCACACGGTAACGCTTGTCCTTCCCAGGCATTTGCTGTGAGTAACAAATAAAGCACAGATGGACATAACTTCATCACTAGAGGAGGCAATAATCTATATTTAAATTTTCCAAAAATACCAAGCACTCTTTTTAAGGGTTAACCTGTCTGTTGATCATTAATGATGATTAAACAGCATAAAAGCACATTACAACTAATTTGCTCTTTTGGTCAGGCTGTTAATGCAACTTTTTAAAATGGCAAAAGACAAACTTTCTGCACAATGAAAAATTTATTTCAGATATTAAATGAATGTGTCTGGATGTGTAACGATGAGTCACCATGCTGGTCCCTTTTTCAGGATCCTACACAGACTTTACCTCAGTTTCAAGGAGATAAATAGACCAAACTTAATAAATGTCAGTGTCTCAGGGCCTCTCACTCATGTTTTATTTAAATGACACTCACTGCTCCTAGAGAATTACTTCCAGCTGAGATAAAATAGCCTAAAAAGTAATATTTTCATATCATGTATAAAACAATATTTAACCAAAGAAAACATGCGGCTTTTTGGTGTTTTGCTAAATTCTCATTCTTGCATTTCCAACATTACTCGTTCTAGACTCAGTAAGACCCAAGAGATAAAAGAGAATAGGTTAACACCAGGTGCACCTCTCCTCCTTCTAGTCATCCTCCTGTGTTGACACTTTAAATTGCAGGTTTTTATAAAAGATTGTCAACCTGGAATCTTGGAGTCACTCCTGAAAACAGAACAAAAAAACAACTTTGTGTGTGACTTGCATTTACAAATATGCATTTATACATTGATTATGTTGATTACATTTGTCAAAGAGTGGTCTAAAAAACTGGAATCACCTCATTACAACCAGTCAACAAGGGAATTAGTCCCACTGAGTCCATCTGTGTCTGCAAGGTAACCTATATCTGGTAAAATGAAACATCTGTCTGCTTTTGTAGATCCAAACAGCTGTTCAGCCTGTGAGCACAAACTACTAAATGTGCATGCAGGAGCTCAGTCACTACATACACAAGTATGTAAGTCTGTACATTTCAGCCTGCTCTTTGTTTACAGTTAGCAACTGTAAAACTGTAACCTGAGCAGGTTAAAAACTGGGCCATAGTTAGATAAATTATGTTAAAGTTTAGTGGTTAAATGGACTGGGGTCAAAAGGTCACATTAAGTCTTGCTGTTTTCTAAGACTGCTGAGGTGGGAGTAAATCCACTCAGAGGACCTTTCGACTACTGGCATTTTGATATTTTTTAATTAATTACTTTTTCAGCACACAATCATTGATATTAGAACAGGATGAATTTTAGTTAAAAGGCAGGACTGTAAATTACAAACTGAGCTGTTATATTTATAGTGTGCAAAATAAAGATTTGTATTTAAACATGTTTTTTGTTTAGGGAATCGATTAAAACAGTTTTGTTATAGTACCATAACACATTTACTAGCATGTATAACTAGAAAAGGAATAATGTATTGATACATTTTGTAACTCTGAGTCTCTAAGCAGCAATGGCCTTGTTTAAAAAAAAAATCGTTCCAGATCACATTGCTACGTGTTCAAAGACTTTTATCCAGATTGGGAGAACAAGTTTGTTTTCACAAAATGTGTGCAAAAAATCCTGTTCCCAACATTAACTTTGTGACCTCTAATGAGTAAAACTTGTTCAGTAGTGATTATATGATATTTCTGTGTTCCTGCTTGTTTATATTACGGTGACCCCTGATTTTTGTGGTTAGGTTTTTAGAGTACCTGCTAATCGTTAAAAAAAAGAAGCAATGCGGAAAAGGCCTACAGAACTGTATTTACCTTATTTATGTTACAAGATTAGTAAATCATATTGTTCCTAATAATTTTACTTGAAAACTCACAAAAAAGCATGAGAGAAAAAAAATTGACGTTCCTCTCAGTAAGGTATTTCCAGTACCTGCGATTTTACGTGGATAATCATAAAATACTTAGTCAGGTTCCATGAAAAAATCCACGAAAGACTGAGTCTGCAATCTGTGAAATGTAATTTTGTAGGACTTCACTAATCAAAACTGATGCTTCTTTAGATGACTGTTTATAAGATTTGTTTCTTCTTTCTGCTGCCTTTCATTTTATTGGTGATTTGTAACTTTTTATTGTAAATAGAATTTATTTTGTTTTTTAAAAAAATGAATAAACTATTTGACCTCTAATGAGTAAAACTTGTTTAGGGATTATATTATATTTCTGGACTCCTGCAGTATATATTAATCAAAATTGCGTCATGGTTAGATTGCAGAAGTAATTTGAGGAAACTGGACTTTCAGCTGCATCACGATGCCTCTTTAGAAGCACTGAATGACGTGTCATTCCAGTAAAGATTCTGCCATTTTGGTAATAATAAAAAGGTACATTAGTACCACAAATCACTCGTTAGTGCTCTGCTGCTGCAGTCAGTCCTGCTTGTGTGACATCTCCCTACCTGTCTGGATTTTTATTTTTTTTTTTTCCTTCTTTTGAAGCAGATTTAGCTGTTTATTTCTTTT
>JARVJO010000002.1:20855388-20874469 GCA_031762555.1 Cynodonichthys magdalenae | reverse complement strand
AGACAGCAGGGAAGAGAAACACAGAAGGAACAGGAAGACACTTAGAAAAATAAAGCAAAAGTACACAAATCCTCACAGCAGGATGGTAAAAATTGATTTCAGTTGCCAGTTATTAACTCTCAATCACTTAAGATCAAATGCTTTGTAAACTCCTTGAACGTATGAACAAAAGATTAAGCCTTGTTTACGTTTTGTTTTTAAAAAGATGTTTAAAATGTTTGATTTGGATAAAAGATTTAAAGTTCTTAAAATTAAATTAATAGTATGTTAACAACAATGGAGCACTTACATTTCTGAAATTTTGCTGATTATTTAAAAAAATGTAAAAAATAAATAAATTAAAAAGACTAAGCTTTAATTTCATGTCTTATTTTCGTAAACGGTCATAATCCTGAGTTAGAGCTCGCTATGATGACTTTTATGGGGGACTATAGAGGTCTGAGTTTTGACACTCTGAACATCACTGAGACATTAATATTGCTCAAAGGAAGAAAATGTGTTAGTTTATCCATGTTTGTATAATCTGCCTCTGCCAGCCTTCTGTGTCCTTCCAGGCAAAGAGAGGGCCTGGCTGTTTGAGGAAAGCTGGTGCTAAATAGGGGGGGTGGGGCTTGAGCTAATCCGTCTGTGCCATGCAATGTGTGCCCAGCACCCATCCAGTGTCACTGTGCCGCCTCCTCTGTAGTGGCTCCACTGGGGCGCTACAAGTCCCTCTGAATGCTATCAGCACAGACGACACACTGCCCCCCCCAAGCAGGGATTACAGTTCCCTCAATGAAGGTGCCAGGAGGAGGATATGTACAACAGAGGGAGGAGGAAAAGGTGGAGGAGGTACTCTCCCCTCTAACAGAAGCTCTGAAAGAGAAAGACCATGGGCAAACTGACACACCAGTCAAAGAAGAATAGATATAATCATCACTTGGTATCACTGGCTAAAAATAATTAGGACTTGCTTGTTGTTGGATCGGCAGGGGGGCATTTGCATCAGCTTACAGCTTATTGAACAGTGGCATCAGTTGTCTGAATGGAATCAGGTGTGCCATGTTGAACTGAAGATTTTAATCCTTTAACACAAATATTACTTTAACAAGTTCTATATGGGGCACCATTTTCATTATTTACTTCACTTTGAGTGTAAAATCCCAGTGAACAAATTTCAATTTTATTGTTTTTAGCTAACTGTTCTTACAGTTCACAAATTTTTACTAAAAGTTAAATTTAAACGTCAAATAGTATATGTAAATATTAAATACTGAATCTAAATGTGTTAATCTAAATGTAAAAGTGGAATCTTAAATGTTTCCGAATGGAATGAAGCCTTTGTTGTTGGTGCTCTGCTCCTGTTAGGATGTCATCATCCTGAGACAATAGCAGCTGCTATCGCTGCTAACGCTGCTAACGCTGCCCTACAATACATTAAACCTGCAGTTGTGGCGTCTGAGCTGCACTTCAAACTGCCAGATCACAGGTACCATACAAACTGTTTTCAATGAACACATGCTGAATTTAAATTTTAAATGCCATCTTCGGCAGAGTTAGCAATGTTATTGTTGGTTTTGTCACAAGATTATGACATCTAACGCTGTTAGCCTTGCTAGGTTTGCTAATGCTGCTAACACTGCTGAAGATGGCAGTTAAAATTTAGAGAAATTTTTTAACATTTTATTTTAAATTGGCCCCGTCATTATTTATTGTAAAATATCTGTTCCACTTTTGACACCTAATCATTTTCACACTTCATGAAACAATTTACAATTAAAGACCCACACTCCTTACAATCCTTACCTCTGCTGTGATGTAATAAAGGAGCTTCCTTCAAATAAACTAATGTTGGCTGCATTTCGAAGCCAAATATTTCACAGAAGTTATCTATCTAGTAATTTGTTCCTGGACATGTTATCCTTGCTTTCCTAGTTTCTGATCTCATGTATCTCATACATGGTTTAAAACCATCCCCTGCATCCAGAACATGTTGGGCAATCAGTTGTTTATCAGAGCGTGCAAGCAGGGTTAGCCTAAAAGCTGGACAACAGTTGTGGGATGTTCATGAATCATAAATGATGCATTCGCTCACACTACACATTTTATTCTGCCTTACTTTAACTAGAACCTTTGACATCTGTATTTTTTCTGTATGGGTCAATGAATGGGGGCTGCCACATAAAGCTCACTCTAAATATAGCTTCCACATACTTTCTCTTTATCCAGAAGAAACTGAAGCAGTGTTTTTTCAAACAAAATACCAGTGCTGACAAAGGAGAGTAGTGTGGAGTCTTGGGGGGAATTACGCAAAATCAACTTTTTTGGGTTTTAAATCATGTTATAAATTCTTTCCCTTATCAAAAACATACCCAGAGTGTTGCTTTGACTCATTCCTGCATGTTTGAGAAATCCTTGACTCTCGCAGTAGCCATGTGGAGCTGCCTAAACACTTGCTGGTACAAAGCACCGCCTATTTGCCCAAAGCTCCTCCCTGGAGCTCAGTCTGCAACCAAATTCCCATCAAGCAGAGCACCTCTTCCCTCAAAGCTCCACCAGACTACCAGCAGAAGAAATACTTCCTTACAAGTCACTATGATTTCATTACAAAATCTTAAAAATGGTGGATGTTCAAGACTTCATTAAAAAATATAACTTCATAATGATCTATATTTATAGTTTCTTTGCAAAAAGTGCCTTAACATTGACGCATGTGAGAGGATGACTGGAGATACAGTATATTACCAAGCTGAAGTGTCTTGTAAGAGCCTCTGTACTCCCTCTGTAGGGTTGCCAACTCAGCCCCTCCAAAATACGGGACAGTTCCGTTGGGGGCTGGGATTAATGACATAATGCGTCAATTGTGATGTCATCACACAATTTTTCTTATTTTCCCAACATTTGAGTTACATCCACCTAAACAAGACAAGCATGAAGAACTGTTCTGAAGACATGCTGAAGTGGAAGTGTTGGAAATGGTAGGTGCTTCTTAAAGAGACAGAAGGCAATTTCAAGGTGGTTAGATAGGCTATGATGCAAATTCAGTTTTACTTTACTTTACAAGTGAAGGTCACATAATTACTTGATTGGGAGGTGCCTGGAGAATACATAACACCCCCCTTTAATAAATTTAGTTTCTTATTTTTACCTTCAAGTTTTTGAGTTTTGTTTTGCATAAGTTCAGTAATGTAGTCAAACATGCTGGGATAATCTTATTTCTCTCCCATACAGCTTCATGGTTTTACTTTAAAACAACTAGAAACTGTCACCAGTACCTATTTAGACAGACCATATTATAAAATATGTTGTGATTCACACTTATTTTATCAATTGTAATCATTTACTTTAAACAGTAAGAAAATCAACAAGTTTCTATACAACCTCTCCCCCCTTAATTTAGTTTAATATACTTTTTTAGTTTTTATAAACTTTAAATTATATTTTTGTTTTAGATTAAAAATAACTCATTAGGTTAACTTTCAGGTTGGACATGAGGAAAACTGAGCAAGCTGCACACAAGAACACCATGAGCTTCTGCACTACTGTATAATCAACAAAAAGGCACTCCAACTCAGGCAAACCCCCAACAGACAGGCACACACTCAAACAACCTAAAAATCCTCACAGCTACTCTGCTGCCTACTCATGAAAAAAAAAGTAAACTGAAATCACGACTTGCATTTGCTTGTTAAGAGCTTTTTTGTTTTGGCTGGAAGATAACTCTGCTGAGGAAACTGCAAATGAAAAATGTAACAGCTTATTGCTGCTTGCCCGGATACGACTGGCAAGCAGGCATGCACCTCTGCCTGGCAGCCATCCACTCACTGTCTACATTTTTAGTTCTTTTCTACCACACCTGGCACTGCGCTGGCTGGCATTGTTTCAGCTCTAGCCAGGCCGAGGCTAATAATGTGACTGCTAAAAAAGATTTTCAATCTCCTCAGTTACGAAATCAATCTTCCTAAAAAGTAGCATATAGGTGATATTTGACATCTCAACTCTCAGAGTTTGAGATTCACCAGAACACTGACTCTGTATCATTAAAACATAGTATTAATTGTAGTATTTAAACTGTGTCAGTGATAAAACACCTTGAGGGCCTGAAAAAAGAAAAAAAACGTGTCTTCATGTGATCATGTCATACTCTGTTGTTCCATTGACAAAAATAACCGCAGCAGCTCCACTGATGAGGACGCTTGTGTTTAGCCAGCGGAACATCTGACCTGTCTCTGTGTCATGATGGATCACCCACTGAGAGCTGAGTGCTGTGCACATGGCCAGACATGCAATGTGTGACAAAGAGAAGATCCCGAATGAATATCCATCTTCATTTCTCACCCATCTGCTTTTTGATGGAAAGAAAACTGGCACATCTCTAAGAATACAATGGTCTTTAAACGCTTCATCCTTCAGTGTCCACACAGGGGGACACCCGTACAACACCATCCAAACACTTGACACACTTCTGTCTTCTCTAAAGTGACCTCTTCAGACAAAGCTGTGGGAGGCTGAGGTTAATGAATGCACAGGTTTTTGACCTCTTAAAAAAGATGCATGTTGCTTTCCCTTCACTCACAAAAAATATATACTTTTATAGTCCAATGCATATAAGAGAAAAGCAGGCATTTTTTTAACCTGTGGGTGTGTGTGTGGGTGTGTGTGTGCATGTTAAGAAATCAAGCTGCAAAAGTTTTATTGAAACTCGCAAAGTGATCATTGGATGTAGCCTACAGCTATAACAGACTTAAAGAGGCAGTATTATGCAAAATGGACTTTTGAGATTTATATCATGTTATAATGTCATTCCCTCATCAAGAACATACCCAGAGTGTTGCTTTGACTCTTCCATGCATGTTTGAGAAATCCTTGAATCTCCTGTGGGAACCATTTGGATCTGCTTAAATCAGGGGTCTCCAATCCTGGTCCTCGAGGGCCGCAGCCCTGCATGTTTTACTTGTTTCTCTGCTCCAACGCACCTGATATGAATGAATAGATGATTATCAGGCTTCTGCAGTATGGAGAACCTAAACTGACATAAATAGAAATAAAAGCAGGATTAAATGAACCACTAAATAAATACACTTAAAATGCACCAATTAAATTTAAAAAAGGAGAATCTTTATTTCCTGTTTTATATTTTAATTGACTTTTCATATTTATTTTTCCAGGTTTGTTCAGATAAATTAATCTTTATATTTTAACACAATTTAAATGTTACTGTTTTTTTATATAGATTGTTTTTCATTTTACTTGTACATGCATTTGTGTGTCTTAAATGTTTATACATAATTATTTTTTATATTTTTTCCAACAAGTCTTTTTATTTCTGTTGCATGCTTGTGTTGCCTCAGTTTAGCTTAAAGTTTCAAGTTTAGTTTAAAACAAAGGCAAGGAGGAAAACATTACTTGTGCTTTTATTTTTAACCAAACGTTAATCTAAACTGAGGCAGCACAAGCATGCAACACATAGAAATAAAAAGACTTGTTGGAAAACAATATAAAAATAATTACATTTAAGCATTTAAGAGACATGTACAAGTAAAAAGAAAAACTATATAAAATATACATCAAACAAACAGTAAAATTTTAATTATGTGTTAAAATATATAACTTATTGGAACTACGCTGAAAAAATAAATATGAAAGTCAATTAAATTATAAAACGTGATAAATTTCTCCTTTTTTAATTTAATTGGTGCATTTGTAAATGTATTTATTTATTTAGTGGTTCATTTAATTCTGCTTTTATTTCTATTTATGTCAGTTTCGATTCTCCATACTGCAGAAGCCTGATAATCATCTATTCATTCATATCAGGTGTGTTGGAGCAGAGAAACAAGTAAAACATGCAGGGCTGCAGCCCTCGAGGACCAGGATTGGAGACCCCTGGCTTAAATGCTTGCTGGTACAAAGCACCGCCTATTTGTACAAAACTCCACCATGGAGCTCAGTCTGCAGTCCCACAGAGCTCCCCTCTCCCGGAGCATTTTTGTAAAGATGTGCTGAAGTGGGAGTGTCAGAAATGGTAGGAGGTTCTTAAAGAGACAGAGGTCAATTTCAAGGCAATTAGAGAGGCTATGATGCAAAGTCAAATGCATTTGTGATATCTACAGCTCCTTCATAACAACTGAAGGTGACATAGTTACTTGACTGGTATAGAACTGAACTATTTGTCTGGAAAAAACATAATACCACCTTTTAACACTAATACCTAAGATAATCATTGTTAAAGGGCCAATATTATGTGTTTCTCAGGCATATAGTTCAATTCTCATTTTCAGTTGAAAATGCTGTTCATATGTATAAATCAAAAATAAAATTGACTTTGCATCACAGCTGTTTCTTAATGCCTTGGAATTAGCCTCTGTCTCTTTAAGAACCTCCTACAATTCTGTCGTGCCCCTTTCTGCACATCATCCCAACAGCTTCATGCTGTTTACAACCTGGAACGCTGTAGCCTGTTTTGTTGTGTGTTTTGTTGTGTGTTTTGCTGCACCTAAAAGCCGGTTCTAGGGCCAACCAGCCATTTTTGCTCTCCTGAATGACCGAATGCCTCAGGACACTACAGGATTTCTCAAACATGCACGAATGAGTCAAAGCAACACTTAACATGATATAAAGCTCCAAAAAATTGATTTTACATGATATTGCCCCTTTAACAAGCACTAAACTGATTCCAACTCAGTCAGTTTTACAAATACTGTGTTTTAGATTGGATTAATATACTTGTATTCAAGTTGGAAAGATTTTATTGGGATTGTTTATGTCTGTGTTTGGTTCTTTTTTCTGCTCTCCTGTTTCTGCTTCTGGCCCGCCCACTCGTACCTGATCCCAGCTGCCCCCTCACAGATGTTGGTTATCATAGTATGTTAGGTTAGTCTTAATATTCTCTGTTGGTTTGTTCCTCACTTTGGTATAGTACACTTCAGGATCAGTCCTAGCCAATGAAACGCCCCAGGCAAGATTTCAGATGGCGCCCCCTTGTGCAATTTTCTTCTAGCAAACATCACACTCCCACAGCCCACACAGTTAATACAAAACTATTTTATGAATGAGCACACAGTTAATTTTTTAAAGACCAAATTTTGAGTTTCTTTAAAACTGTAAAAGCTTCTTTTAACGATTCATTAACCAGCGCACCATAATTTTTGTTTTGGGCGCATATATTCAAAACGGTACACTTGACTTGAAGAGGGATGGAAACTGGACTGGAAATCCACGGCAGCTAAATCTAATCTTTTCCGTAACAGAGCTCTGAACAATGCAGATCTGACAAGAAATGGTCAGAGGTCATACAGCAGACACTCCACAGTCTTCTTCTATGGTTAACCGCTACACAAGGTGGTGGTGACATCTAAATAGCTGCTGAAGTCACAGACGATTACTGGGCTCCAGTTTGTGTCGAGCCAAATAAACCCAGAGTTTCAAAAACATCTTGTGTTCAGTAAGATGATACCTGCCTCTATAAACATTTGAAGCCTTGCCTTGACCTTCACTACTCCACATATATGTCCTTCTTGTTGTTCTACAGACATGAATGAGTCAGCAGCACACATAGAGAGAGGAAAAATAATCCCATCCATAACAAGTAATCAACTTTACAGATAGATAATGGCGTCTCACTTTGTGAGACGCATTGACTTGTGCCTACTGGCTGCCAGGAGAGCTGCTGGAGTAATTCACATTGCCTAATCTGATAGGTTATCATGAGATGAGCTGAACGTGTTTTCAGAGGATGAATTTATCTCTGAGTTTCCATTAAGAATGCCATTTAGTGGTGCTGTCCAAATCTCCTTGAAATGTAAAATGTTTCTCAGGCCTCTTCCATCATTTTTCCATAAAAAAAAACATCTGCTAAACAGTTGCTGCTGTGAAAACCATCAACAGATTAGCAATGGTCATTTCAGCTTGTGCTGTGAAAGACAGTAGCTCCTTAAAGCAGCCTCCATGTGGACGTTTGTGTGTGTGGTTCTGCACTGTGAGCCACGCAGCTGAAACCAAGTGAATATTGGTTCAGTATTGAGAGGCACGTAAATTTGAGCAATTCTCAGGGGCTTCTGTGAATGGCTCAATCTGTTTTACAGTGTCAACAATAACAACTACAGAGGCAAACTAAAACCTTATCTAACATACAAACACACATGCTGCTGTCCCTTTATCCACTTATTTGCTCACTCAAGGGTTTTAAGCGCCACAGACATAAACCTGACCATCTAATTGACTGTAATAAAACACAGTGCTCTATACAGGTGGGCATTGTGAATACTAATAAAAAATGAAAACATCATGAAAACAGGGTAAACAACAGAAAAAAATCCTTGAGTAAGGTTTTGGGGGAAAAAAGTTATAAACAAATATTATCCTACCTGTTTTAGGTAATTCTTTGAAATAAATAGAGCGTGGAACAGATTGAGGAGATGAGTGGAGTACTACTTATAAAATACACCTCGGACATTCCCTCAGACGTATACGACACTCTAAATCCTGCAGCTGACTGGTCACGCTAAACATCAGCCGTGTTGCTGCCATGTTGTAGTCCCACCTACACCCTCCACACAGAAGGAAGGTGTCACATGAACTTTCTTTTAAGCATAAAAAACTACATTACAGCCAAACTACAAATGAGTATTTGAACATATAGCAGATAGATAAAACAAAAAGCATTATATAAAATGTGTTTTTATCATGTAACAAGAGCGACCTCCCATTCATTTAAGAAGGCGGGACTTAAAGCTTGTATTGGTGCCAGTTGATTGGAAAAAATTTTTCCATACCACTTCAACTTTTTTGGTTTGAGGTCTAGCTATTTGCTGAATAAAAAACCTGTACACAACCATCAATTTTAAATGACGTATCAAAATTATTATGATATAACTGTTGGAAATGCCCCAGCCTGCACTGGAAGTGCTACTGTCAGCTGCTGCTGTGGTTCACACAAAGAGCAGCACAGTTTTTGAAACTGGGCTTGATTTACAATGTTTAGCCCCATTTAGACTAGCTGTTAGCTCATTAATCTGATCATCAAAGTGTTTCTTTACACTGAGGCCATTTAACAAGCTATCTACAACAGGTAAGACATTGTTTAAAACTTTCCCTCCAAACCTTATGTCAACAAATCTGAACCAAACCTCAGTTTTGGGCAGTTTTCTGACTTATTTTTAGAGATCACCACACATTTATCTTATTTTCCCATCAATATTTCTAGTTTTACTGTTCAAAATAATGAGATGAGGTTGCTAGTTTGAATCTGTCGCACTTTATAAAGCCACGCTTTTAGAAAGAAAACCAGGCTTTTTGGACTGATGTAGCCTCCCTCTATACTCCCGCTGATGTGTCACCATCTTTTTTTAATGCTGTTGTTCATCTGTAAAAAATGAACATGCAAGAATGAACAATGAACATTCCCACAGCGTGGAGGCAACAGAAATGAGAAACAGCACTCTGCGATTAACTGTGTTTAGACACAAGGCTCTGGGTTTTGTATTCTGGAAGTTGCTTCTTATAAACATGCGGTCGGTGCAAGGAGACCATTTCAGCATTAAAAAAAGGTCAGATGTAAAATGAAAAATATACATGCAGGTTCTAACATAAATAAAATGAAGAGCTGCTGAGTGAATCAAAAAGTTGAAAAGGTTTGTTAGATTCTTTTTTAAAACAAGTTTTATTTCTGCTTTACTTGATCGGTAGGTGGGCAGTATGTCCTTTAGGGACGTTTGTTTTTATATATTTCTAGATATGTGGACTGACCCCAGATCCTGAATGCAGGCACACACACACACACACACACACACACAAATCTGCAAGTCCTCTGTTCCCCGGCAGTTCAGAGTGTCTCCACAGCATTTCAATTTCCATTTTGTCCAGCGTGACCCCTGCCAATACACCCACCTTCTCGAATATTTCACAGCGAGGAACACAGCCTCTCTTGGTCATTTCAATCTGATAACTAAACACCGCAATCATGTCTGCAACTTGCACAGTCGGAGCGTGCTGCCCACACATGGTCTTATCTTTCAAAAGTAACGGAGAAGCAAGAGGCGGTGAGGTCAGGTCAGAAACTCAATTACTGTGCGTCCGCATCAAAATCCTCCTCCTGCTTCACACCGAATGCTGAGGTGAGGCTTTGAGACGCTGCCTTCCTGTCTTTACTTTAACGGGTTACTTGTCTCTTTAACTTTTCCTGACTTTTCTTCTCTCTGCTAACAGAGTTTTTACTTTTCTTTGCCTTTCATGTTTTTGAGAGCTTTGACAAGCACGTGGACAGAATCGCAGAAGTTTTCTTCCTGTTTTTTGTTTCCCCACATGCAGCTCTCTCTATGAAATTGTTTCACTGCTTTTAAAATGAAGGTTCAGCGAGAATATAATTCCTGAGATTAGTGATTAGAGAAAAGGGAGACTGAAACACAAAAGCTTATTTACAGAAAAAGGGACAACTCTCTAATGAATGTCTGCTTAATCACATGCCATTTTACTATTTTTATCTTTTTTTTTTCATCTTTGCACAAAAACTGTCTATGTTTTGTTTATGTTGTAAAATGTCTCATTTTCTGCCAGAGTGAGAACGTAAGGGTGTAACCTTGATGTTTACATTCATCTTTACAAGCTTATTTCAGACTCCACAGCCATTTGTTTCACTTGTTCTTTTTCCCTCCGCAACCCAACATTACCAAGAACCTGCAAATTTGACAATGATCTGCTCTCGTGTGACAAAACAAGAGTCAGAGGAAAAGTGAGCAGCTTGGAATCCTGTCAGATTATTTTTTTTTTTGTCTGTTCAAGCCCCTTTGCTGGTATCTTATCAGCTCAATCCTCTCATCGTCGTTTAATTCCCAACCACCACCCTCCCCACGCCATTCAATCCCAGCCGTGGCCCTATTTAAATCGCTCCCTCCTCCTCTTCCTCCTCCCAGTCCGCCACATTTCTAATGCTAATTATCTAAACCTCTCTGTGCGCTCCATCCCTCCCATCCACCAGCTACTTACTAAAATCTCTCCTTACGAGCCGGCCCCAGTTAAGAGGTGCTTGACTGAAGGGTTGATTTTTTTTTTTTTTTCTAGACAGAAAATAATTCTGCTTCTGGTTTCCTGTTCTGCTTTACTGACCTTTACTCATCCTTTTTTTCTGTATACAATTACACAAACCCTGCTGGAACAAATCAGCTTTTTTTTTTTTTTTACTTACAACAGTTATCAACAATCAGTGTAATATGCTGAGGTAATACAACAGCAGCAAAGTTATGAAAAGATACTGCATATTTAAAGAGGCGGTAGCTTAGTGTCTCGATCTTGTCACCCTGAGGCTGCAGGTTTGAGCCCAGGTTGCATCAGGAAGGGCAAATTTTTCCTTGCTCTTTGTAGGGTCCCCTGAAGAAGGAAGCAGCCGAATGGAAAATTGTATTTGTAAAGACAGCATATTATCAGCTCATTCAAATTCATATACGACACCCAAGAAGGGCAGCTTCATGGGAACATGACCTCAGTCGGCCAGTGGTGGCCTGTTCGGGTCACTGTCTCCAGTGTCAGTGATGAGCGCGAGTGAGTTCATTTCTGCTCCAAAAGCAGGTGTTTGCTGCAAGAAAGGCAACAATAAACTCTCTGTGCTTATTTGCTTTATTTAATCGCTATCATTTCTTCATTTGCTCAGTTACATGTAACTTTTACACTCTCCTTCAGTCGGAGGTATCATGTTGTTATTCCTGTAAGAAGCCACCTACACTGAGCATCACTTAGCGATACAGTTACATAAATACTGTTTATCAGCAGCAGCGGAAGAGCGCGCAACAAAAAGCAGCATCCAGTGTTCCAAGCAAAACATTTGTGTAAAATTGTTGCTCATCAACTTTTTTTTTTCTCTCTTTTTTTGGATGTAAAACGCACATTCAGGAATTCATTCAAGGACATTGAATAAACCCGAAAGAAATACATTCTCAAAACTTGTTCACAAAAACAGAAAGGAAATCACATTTTAAAATTAGGTTAAATTCAGTTAGATGACGATTTATTTGCAACCAGCTTTAATTTATAAATGGATTTGGTTTTGTTATCCATGCATGATGGGGGAAAAAAACAAAAAGTGGAGATCATAGAAGGTGTGCTCACCTTGATACTCCTGTCCAGGGGTGTAGGCGGTGGGGCTGCCTGCAATTTGGAGGGTGAGTAACACCTCTCCCCCACCTTCTGCCACCCCGGCGCCCTCCAGCTCCCCATGATGGGTGCACAGGAAGAAGAACGGGTTAAAACGGGGGTAGAAGCTCGCAGGGGGAGCCCCGAAATCCATACTGCTGCTCCCAAGTGCAAGGGAAAGCAAGACCCAGCCAAAAAGACCCCCAAGAGAGGCCCGCACCATGGCCATTTGCCCTCACTGAGCGGGGGGGCGATGGGGGGCACTGAGGGAGGGATGACTTGGAGTGAAGAAGGCACAAGTTGAGCTCCAGAGGACAGGTGCTGAAGTCCACAGATGAGTCGAAGTCCAAAAAAGTGTGTGTGTTTTGTGTGTTTGTGTAGGTGTGTCAGTGTGGGGGCTTTGTCATCAGGAAAACTGTTCTTCTGCTTCCTCTCCCTGTCCTACCTCCACTCTCGAGGAGTTCGGAGCTTCGTCTGTGCTGTCCTGCTCTGGTGTTTAAATACCTCACACACACACACCCACCCACCCTCTCCCTGTGTTTCCCTCTCTCCTCCCACCTACCCTCCCTCCCTCCTTCGCTCTGTCTCTCCAACACTAGCTCCACGCGTGTGCTGTATGAGCTGTACGAGACGGCCTCCCTCCTCTCATCCAGCTCTTTTTCTCCTCCCTCTTCTCCACCAGTCTATCACTCTTCCTTTAAGCTCCCATTCTCCCCTCTCGCTTCTCTTCCCTCTGTTTACCTTTAAAACATTCTGTTACCCCTTACTGCTCCCTTGTACTCCCCTCCTGAGACCTTGGCCGGGGTTATCCTTTATGCATCTGTTAGTTTCTTCATCCCTAAAACCAGCCCTCTGACAGATCCCCGTCACTCTCTTTCCTTTGTCTTTTTGCCCATCCAACAGACTGTCTCCTCCTTTCCCTCCCACTATCACACCTCCTTCCTTTTTCCCTCTTTAAGCACTCTCAAAAAAGAAGAACGAGATGGAAAAACAAGAAGAACTACTTAATTTATGGGGAAATTCTCTTACTGCAGTCGTGGACCATACCAATATCTGGAAAAATAAAGTGATCAGAAAGTCTGGAAATACAAATCAAATCAAAAAATTATCAAACAAAAAGAGTGTTTTAATTAATTTCAGAGTGGTTCTGCGTAGCGGGAGCTCAGAATCCCCACTGTGTCATGGAGAAGATGGGTTCTGTTGTCCATGATGGATGTCGGCTTTGCCAACATCCTCCTCTAACCCACTGCATCGGTGGTGTCCAGAGGGTGGTCCGGCACAAAGTTGGCTCCGTTAACCAGTTTGTTCAGCCTCTTCCTGTCCCTCTCTGTGCAACCACTCCCCCAACAGTTCATCTTCCTTTAGTTAATCACCACCTCATTTATCTTGCTGTTAATGTTCACATCAGCTGACAAAAAACTCTCAGTTGCCCCCCCCCTACTTTTCCTCTAATCTCACCGTTTTCCAACCCTGTACATCCCTGACTCAGAAGTGCTCAGATTTGTTTTTCTTCTTCTCTGTTGCTCTTTTTTCATAGGTTTTCCATCAGAATATCTTTTTCCACAATACATTCCAACTTCCCCCCCTTCTGTCTGAGCTGCAGCATGTGCCACTGCTCTGCTTGACATTAATCCACCTCTTTGGTGCAACACTAGCCATAACATCGCTTTCTCTTCAGCCTACCAAATAATGGATAAGTAATTGTGTAACATATCCCTGTCTTGCTCTTTCCTTTTTCATCTACAGCTTTCCATCTCTGCTCATCTATCTCTTGCGCCGTGTGTAAGTGATACACTTCCCTTCATCTGACCCCACCTCCGACTAATATTCTCCTCACAGACCTTGTGAATAGAAGGATTGTCCATGTCTTTAACAAACTCACGAGTGTTTCCAGTATCTGTACAATAAAATACACACACACAAACACACATTAGATAAAACAAAGCCCTGGGATTCCTTGAAGGAATCCCAGAGTTTTAAAATAGAACAACAAAATGGAGTTTTAATGTTGATCTAATCTTGGACAAAAAATGATTCACAATCACTCACTGGATTAGGAGCTGTAAGTGGGAATAATTCCCACTTACTACAACACCAAATTTTAACTCAGTATCTGTGACATTGATTGAGTTTCAGTAATTATTTCCTTTCTAAGGTCAATTAGCTTGAACCAGCGTGAATCAGATTTACTCTAAAAGGTAATTATTTGTAAATGTACATCCAATGAATACTTTTGAAGAGTTTAAAACTCTGTTCAGTGGTCTGTAAAAATACTTTAATAGCAAACAGACAGGGTTGATTTAAACTGTCAAAACCACTGTTTAAACTAAGATATTGTACGATTCGTTATGCCTGGTTCGTGTGGCATGAAAATTGTGTCGATTTTTGGCCCAATTTTGTCCTTCCAATAGTCTTTCTCCTAAATTATTGTGATAGCTCTAAAGATAATCTTATGAGATATTCCTGTCGTGTGTGATGTGTTAAGAGTGATTAATTTGGCTCAGAATGGGCATCAGGATCACTCCAACATTAAATCAGGGATATTGATCATGTCGGATTGTCTTGGCTCAATATCCCAGAATTTGTGGAGTTGCACGAGGACAAACGAGCTTGCAGACTGATGAACGTGACGTGTAGCCAATGAGAAAGTGAGGTGATGGAAACAAGGAGAAAAATCAAAATACAGAAAACAAAACAACTGCCGTGGAGCACCAGAAAGTCCAGTGGATATCGGTGACGTCTTTTTGTTCTGTTTTTACTCTGTTAAAAATAATCCACAAACTATCGCCATCATTGCTTCTTCCTTGTTGGCCATGTTTATTTACTCTGAACTCACCTTTGATCTCAAGATTCCGTGAGATTTCCTGTTGGACATCTGAATGTTTGTGAGTGAAATCTGTTTACATCTTTTCTGTGTAGCTGTACACCACTCACTGTCAGACCAAACCAGTTTTTTATCGTTGTGTGGGGTCTCTCAGTTGTTGTAAATCAACCGAAAACTTATATTAGCCTGCATGGACCTATATAGCTATATATTAGAAGATATTAGCACTCTTAGCTTCTACAACACCAACTTTGTGCTCAATATCTGTAAAAGGGACTGATTCATACTGACTGGTTGAGTTCAGAAGTTAATCATCTCTAGACGCACATTCAACTACTGCTTTAATGTTTCTTTAATATTTGTTTACAGTTTAATGAGCTTTGTTCTAACAGATAGTCAAACGCACACACTTGCAGGCACATTTATAATAAGGCTGCCCTTCAAGATGGCAGGCGATACTTATCACAGTAAAGTATATGAACTTACTCCTACCACTACAGAGCATCTCCTTCACTGTTTTTCTTTAACTGCATGTTGGATTTGTTTGTCTAAAGTGTTTGTTACAGACAAATACACCCCTAAAACAAAAAAGTGTGCACACACCCACACACCCTCTCACACACGCAAACACAATTTATGCCCAAACAGCCTGACCTACAGCAAGCACACACGGCCTGGTCGGTGTGGACAGATGATTTCACTGCTTAAGCCCTGGATCAAACAAACATGTATCCAAGTCCAAAAGCACACTCTGTTTTACGCACAAAATGCATCGGTGCTCCTTTTTCCAAACAAACATAATGACAGTGTGCAGCAGCTCTGTCATTTTGTAGTTTTTGCTCTGTTTGAAGTTTTTAAAAAAGCACATCCTCATACAGTGGCAGTCCAAACTTCCAAAACATGTTGAAAATGCCAAGATTATGCAAAGCTAACAGATTTCTGTATATTTCTAATACAAACTATGATAAACTATGATCATTATTATTTTAAAAAAGTGGTTCAAATCTGCTTGTCTTTATTTCTGAAGTGGACTCTAGTAGATTAAATAATGAACATAAGGGCAGCTGCCGATTGGTGGTACAAAGTGAGATGGGTGGAGTTGGCCAACAAAATAATGTACATGGCCTAGAATACAGTTTTTCAAGCTGTGCATTCAAAATGAACTGTGATTTTTTTTTTACAAAACCGACCAGTGATGCATGGTGCACTGATCACAAAAATGTACCCATTTTCTTGCAATTTTAATTATCTAAACTAGTGTCTATACTGTTGCAGTGCAGTGAAGTACTGGCTATAGCAACCTGTGAAAAGGAGGAAACAAACTTTCCAAGTGTGGCCACTAATGCACCAAACACAGAGTAACTTTTCTGAAACAATGTGTGCTCTCCACAGCTGCTTTATGGGGTCAGTTATGTGGTCCAGTCTGCAGAGACTGGAGGCTGAGGTTTAAAGGTTATCACTCTCTTTTGTTACTGTTCCTCTGACCCATTCCACTGCAACTACATAGGTCCATGCAGGCTTAATTAAGTACTTTTAATTAAACTTTACTCACTAGTGAGATTTCCTAAAGAACTCAAGATCCTCTGTGTGGTTTTGATAACATTCCACTCTAAGTGCTGCCTTATTGTAGTTCTAGCTTTGAGTTCATATTAATAAACACCTCTTACATTTTGATGAAAAATTTTGGTAAAAAATTAGAAATGTTGACAAAACCATAGCCATGCCTTAACTCTATACACCTTCACAGGTGTAGCCAATTAACTCAATTAAGCAAAAAACACTGCAAAGCTTGTGGGACAGAATAGTAACACGTGTGCTTCTTTCAGGGTTGAAGATACACCATTTGGGTTGACCATCACACAAACAGGGACACCTTTTTTAGCAATAACATTTTCCACTCAACTCGGAAGACTAGATTCACAAGATTTTGGAATATTTCTGGAAATTTTTGTCTGTTTGTTTTATAGATCATTTATGAGGTCAGTGAGCCAGACTTTCTTGTTTAATAACAAGAAAGTCTGGTTCACTGTCTCCATTCTGCTTCATCCTAAATGTGCTTGATGGGGTTTTTAACCAAAGTGTCACAAAGTTGAAAGTGTAACATAATCCAGAATGTCTTGGTCTGCTGAAGGCAATAAACTTGTCCATCACTGGAGATAAGAGGCATAACACCTGAACTCAAGGTGTGTCCTGAGACTTTCTGTTAAGTCTAAGGAAGTCATGTCCACAGGTGGTCTTCCATTTTTCACATCAGAATAAGCTCAGTTGGAACTTTAGCTGACTCAGCTAAAAACAAGTGTCAGGTCCAAAGTATACCTACAAAATGTTAAATCATGTGAAACCATGTGACAGAAAAGCCTTACATACCAAAAACTAATTTAAAGAAGTACTAGCCAATAACTAGAGTCTTTTTTTCTTCATATTGGTTTGTCCTACATCCATCTGTGTTACATTACCCTTCTGCAAGCACTTTCTCCAGCCATACTATTACACATTTAAACACATATACACAGTGTGCTACTGGGGGCTATCACTCTCCATTAGGAAAACTAGGTCAGGGAGTGGTGGGCAAGTGGAGAGGGTCAGTAATTATTTTTATCATTATTAATTTCCACCTCAAGGTTACAGCCTGGGCTTTTTTTTTTGTCTGCTTCAATCTTTATTTCAACCCCCCTGTAAACATGTACACATTGCTACCAGGATCTTTGAAAGAGCTGCGTGCCAAACAAGTCAGAACAGAGGGTGGGGGACACAAAGAGAAAGGACCTCAAAGGGACAGAGTGAGCATGGTATAAAAGGAGAGGGGACAGCAGAGGCCGTGGAGGCAGACGGGTAGGATGCCTTGCTTTATCACTCACTGAGCACTAATTTACACTAACAGGTTGTTTACTCAATAAGGCAGAGAGTCTAATGAAAGCCAGGGTGTTGCAAGAGGGGGAGGAAGCTGTGAAAGAGAAAAGTGAAAGAGATGCCCCGCAGGAGCACTTCGGCTGTGGTGGTTTGCACACTCCAATTAGTTCAATGAAAGGCTTGACCCTCTTAAAGGAGTAAAAGAAGGGGTTTGTTAAATTAAGCTGCAATCACACCAAAATCTCTCTCAGTGGGTCAGCAAACAAGAAACTCTACCTGTGTTTCATCTGCACTAACAGGAAGGAAACTCAAATGAAAAATTTAAATAAAAGCCATTAATGCTTCTTTTCTTTGTACCGAGTTGAACTGCCTGTCCAGGTATCTGACTTATGAGTTAGCAAAGCTATGTGTCAGCAGTGTTAAAGGTCATCATCCTGTGACAAAAGCAACTGCTAACACTGCTGAAGACGGCATTTAAAATTCAAATTCAAAATGTGTTCACTAAAAACAATATGGATGTGCAAGCTGGGACTCAAGAAGCTCAGGTGAAAGGTAAACTTTACTCACAAAAGCCAAAACTCACATGAGGAACTCTGCTCTTGGAGCCACAGAAGAGAAACATTTAAAAGGGCTGTGTCCAAATTCAGGGGCTGCATCTTTCAAAGGCCGAATTTGTCGACCATTTACATCACTGCGCCACGCTGAAGGCTGTCCAAATTCAAAGGCTCTCTTGTATTGTTATGTTTTTAGTATTATTCTTGTCAGAAATCTAACAAGCTTTTAGAGTGGGTGCCTTAGTTTTTCAAGTTTCGCCTAAGCTAGTTTTGTTATTTTATAATATAAATAATATTAATATATTGATATATTCCTACTTTCGATCTAGTTTTGCTTCTTTTTAGTGTCGTCATGGTTGCTAAGTGACAGGACATACGCTGGGGTAAGGGCAGGAATAAAGCTTATCTAGTCAGTCCAAATTCACAGTCATTTTCTTCCACTCTTTTGCAGTCAACAAAGGACCCGGGCTACCTAGATCAGGTAGGACGGATCCTTCGAATGCTGCAGCCCCTGAATTTGGACACAGCTAGGGAGACACTGATGAACTGAATGACACACACCTGGGGAGAGATAACGAGGAACAGGTGGGTGGGGCAGGAACAGAATTACACAGGGAGAGAAACACTAGCCGTGTTTCCATCCAACTTTAATTTGAATTTTGAGCAAATTTTTTAAATTTTGCAAAAAGGAAATAAATAATAAATGCGACTCAAGACGTGTTTCCATCAACTGGCTTGATGCGAATCACCC
>JARVJO010000002.1:20808952-20824272 GCA_031762555.1 Cynodonichthys magdalenae | reverse complement strand
CCTGTAAGCCCAATTCAAATTCTGATCCATTGCATTCTTCATCTCTGACCAACTGTTTCCCCACAGAGTTCTCCTGAGTCAGTACATTTACACTGTAAAAGACTTACCCTTTTACTTACTTGTGTTTGGTTCTGTTATTCACACATGTATGGGAAGAACATGTAAGCTCTGCCTACAAAGTCTCCAAGCCGGGAGGCAATTCAAAAAGAAATGTAGAAAATTATAATAAGAGGACTTTTAGATTAACATTTCAAAACATTTACAGTACCATTATTATTATATTATAACGTATTGCACCAAATGTCTTAAATATTAAGCAACAGATTGCAAAACACACATCCTCTGTTGGAAGGCTTCTTTTTGTCACAACATGTGTAATGGGTTTATGTGTTTGTGTGTTTATGTAATTATGTGGTGTTTTCTTTGGAACTGCAGAGGAGCTCGGCATCATGTACTGTTCCCAGCTTGAAGCTGATAAGAAACCGCTTACATCTTCCTGTAAAAAAAAAAAAAGAAATAAACAACTGCGGAAAATTGTTAAACATGCCTAAATGCCCAACTCTGAGAAAAGAACTGACTTCTGGGAAGCAGAGGATGAGCAGTAAACGAAGGGAGGGACAGAGGGGGGAGACGCTTATCCAGGCTGGCGCCTCTGTGGGTCGAGATTTCAGAAATGACGGTTTGCAGTTCCAAATATTAATCAGCAAGTAGTTGCAAGCGCCGTGTGCACATATAAAGACAATCAGTAAGACAAACAGGCGCATGTACACAGCAGGCTCTGACAATAACAAACCTCCCAACGAACCCAGCCTTATCTCAACACACACAGGCTTTCTTTTTCTGGCATCCACTCACTCTTTCTCTCTCCAACATGCAAATGCACACAATCCAACCTTTCATCCCAAAAATCAAGAAAGCAAATCTCTTTTTCTCTCTCTCATTCTCTACCAATGATTTTTTTTTTCCTGCCAGGGAATTTTTTTTTTTTTTGGTTTCTTAATTTTCAGGCCAGAATTCAATGTCAAAACATTCTGACTCCTTTTTTTTAATTTTAAATAAAGTTAAACTAAACTAAAGTTAAAATAAAGTTTAAGTTTATCCTCAGCACTTTTAGATAACTTTGACAATATTTTACCAAGAACTGTAAACACATAAGCAGCATTCAATAATACAAGTTAACCTGTGTTTTTACCATAGCAACTGGCTGCTGGTGGAGGCAGATGGCCGCCCATCAAAAGCCTGGTTCTGGTTCTGCTGGAGGTTTCATCCTGTTAAAATGGAGTCATTCCTTTCCACTGTCACCAACTTGTTGCTCAAGATAAGAGATTGTGACAAAGTGACGATTCGGTGCATTCTGCTGATTTTCTTTGTCCGTTTTTTTAGGTTTTGAACCCAGGAATCCAGGCTGACATGTAAGAGTTCAAACTTGTACTCAAACAGAACTTGCACAAAAAAAATACTGGAATCGCACAGACATGCATGTGAAAGACAACAACTTCCTGACTGAGGTGGGCAAGGAGAAAGCTGGGGCCGATGAGAAAATGGAAAAATTTCTGTAAAGGGTGAACCGGTTTTGGTGGGCTGGGCAGGAAACCACAGAAAAACATAAGCATATTTTAAACAAATTGGCAAATAGTAAAAATTCTGACTTCGATTTTATAATCTATATGAATGTTTTTGTTCTATGCCCTGGGATGACTTTTGTTGTGAACTGGTGCCATTTAAATAAAGCAAAAGTGGTTCAACTTTTAAAGGTGAGCTATCAGAAGGTATAGATTACATTACTCCATAAATGATCTTAAAAATCATTAATATTGTTTTATTTTTTTATCTATAATAAACAGTTTAATTTATGTGAAACACAAGCAACAAGTCAACATATCAGCAGCATATATTCTTATATTTAACATTTTTCAACAGACTACTGGTTGTTTTTATGAAAGAAAAAGTGCAGTTCTCCACGTGGGCTACAGCCTATTATGAGATTATACTGACCCTCTGTGGTCAAATGAAGTACTACAACACTATTGAAGATTTTATCTAAATTTTAGAGATTTTTAAGTAGAAAACAGAGGTAATTTTACAGCAGAACAGACAAAAACATGTAAATATTTGCTCCAAATATCTAATGTTAGTGGATGAATACATAATTTCTAAAATCTAGTTTGAAATAAAAATGTTCTTGTCGTAATTTCATAAAATCAGCATTTTACCTTAAAGAAAACTGCACTTTATAATACATAAAAAAATAAATAAATTCTTACTTTTAATTAAACTTTTTTGTGGGTAAAATTATTTCTGCATTTTTGATTCCAGCTGTTTACCATCTTTTTGTTTGCCATTGTACTCATTGGTCTTAGACAACTATAAAGCAAAGCTGTTTATATTTTATTTACAACTCATTATAAAGAGGTTCTGGTTTTCTCTTCAATCTGCAGATTACTTTAAACCAGAGGTGTCAGATCCTGGTCCTCGAGGACCACTATCTTGCATTAGAGGTCCCTCTGCTCCAACACACCTGCTTTGATTAATGGGGATTAACAGGCTTCTGCAGAACATGAAGAGGTAATTTGACCATTTAATTTGTTGTGATGAGAAGAGAAAAAAGGTCAAACATGCAGGAAAGTGAACTTTGAGGACCAAGTTTAGACAACTTTTAAACCAGGCAGAAAATAAATCACAAATGTTTCTTCTTTTGTTGTTGTTTTACCTTTCAGAACTGATCTGGCAAATTATTTTTGTATTTATTTGCTTAGGATTTTAATCTTCAGATAACTTTTATTTCACTAGTTAACAAGTTTGAAATAAAAAATAAAAATATGTTTAGTAAAAGTTAATGTTTTATTAAATTATGTTTTATTCACTTTTATAAAACAACTTCTTCCTCTACTCTTATTTCCTTCTTTTATTTATTGTGCTGCTCAATTCAAGAGAAGCACATTTATACATTTCTAAACATTTTTCAGTTTAGTACAATGTGCTTTTATTCCAAGATGTAAAGGAGTTTTATGTTATGTTTTCAAATGTACATATTTTCAGATTTTAAAGTTAGACAACTTGAATGTTTAAGCAAAGAAATTACATTTCAAAGTTGAAAGAGGACCTAAATGAAAGATTGGTTTATTCCTGTATGTAAATCCAAAACAAACAAAACAAAAAAAAACAATGTTGAAATAATACTTGACTAACCAAAACAAAATGACTGAAAGCACTGAAAGGTGTCTTGGTGAAAGAATGAAAAGAAGAAACTAGATTTGAATCAAAAACAAAGTAAAACTCACAGATAAACAAACTAAATGAATCTTTAAGCAAACTAAGAAACTGTAACAATCTAAAGGAGAATACAATCAATTTAAATATTTATCTAATTTCTTCCAACTGACATGCTATGTGACAAAATTTTCCACAATAGAAATAAATTTAGCCTCTGTTTTGCACAATAGCATTTTGCAAATTAGGCTTTTGCACAAATTAAATCATGTTTTGCACAGTTCAAGTAATTGTTTTGCTCATTTTAGGTCATTGTTGCACAGTCTAAATTGTGTTTTGCAAATTGTACGGATGTTGCACCATAATCATTTTTGCAGTTTTCTATATTGCATAATTTTCAAATTCATGCTGTCATTGTTTATTATCTAATTTCCATTATCCCCTTCAAAAACCTGCTCGACACTTTAAAGATTATAGGAAAATGTAGCAGAATTCCTTTTTCCTTTCGCTGTTGTCACATATAAACATTTGTTTTCACCTTCCTCACAAAGAGAGATCTGAGAGAAACCAACCCTTCATTATTCTCTGAGAAAAAACTGCACATTTAGTTTGTCAGAGGCTCGTTTATAGCGCTGTGAAATGTTGCGTAACCCGCTGAAAGCCACACTGGCAAAGATGAGTGTTCCTTTAACGCGCCGGGTATTAACACAGGGAGGAGGAGGAGGATGAAGGGGAGAGGAGGGTATGTCATGCAGCTCCATCACTATACACGCGCGCACGCGCACTGACGCATGACGCTCAGCTTGTCTCAGATGTTTCGTCACTTGGTCGGAGGTTGACGCAGCGTTTATCCAGAAGGTGTGTGTGTGTGTGTGTGTAGAGGGGGGCGGTACCACTGTTTGGACACGCGCATGATCCGCCCCTCCCTCTCTGACTCGCAGCATTACAGAGAATAAAGATCCACCTCTTGAGGAGAGTGGAAATAAGAGGAAAGGTGGGGGGCGCGCGCGTTTATTTTCTGAAAGAGGGGGTCACTGAATGCATTTTACGTGACATCAACATATAGCTGTTGCGTTTTTCCCTCCCCTCCTCCTCCCCATTTTTTTTGGAGGGGGGTACCATGAAGGATGCTCAGGTTTGTTTCTGAGTGGAAAATTTTCCAAGGGCACCAAAATGCTGCAGCGATGATGAGCTGTTCCGGCGCTCCGACGGACCCAGTCAGAGGCTGATCCTTTGAGTTCTTTTGTTTATTTTTTATTTCACGCAGTGACACTGATCCGTCCTCACTCGTCTGCTTCTGGTTCTGTGTTAATAATAAGAATAAAGAAAAGAGAGGGAAAAAAACAGCTGCCGCATGCTTCCTCCCCGCAGCATCCTCCGCTCAGCGTCCGGCGTCGCCTAACATGATCCCTGGATCCGCCGCATCCATGTTGCCGTCCGCGGAAGCCGCCAAGCTGTACCAGACCAACTACGTCCGCAACTCCCGCGTCATCGGACTGCTGTGGGCCATCTTCACCATCCTCTTCGGCATGGTGAACGTGACCATCTTCTCGCAGCCCTATTGGATCGGGGACGGCGTGGACACCCCGCAGGCCGGCTACTTCGGCCTCTTCCACTACTGCGTCGGGGACGGACACTCCAGAGACCTGGTCTGCCAGGGCAGCTTCACCGAGTTCTCCGCCATCCCCTCCGGCGCCTTCAAGGCCGCCTCCTTCTTCATCGGAATGTCCATGATGCTGGTGGTCACCTGCATCGGCTGCTTCAGCCTCTTCTTCCTCCTCAGCACCTCCACCGTTTACAAGATCTGCGGCTGGATGCAGGCGGCATCAGGTATGGGCTGGATGCGTCGGGGCTTGCTGTCAGATTAAAAAGGGAAAAGTTTCACCTTTTTTTTTATCTGTGTCCTAATTTTTTTGTAAGTTTTTTTCATTTTTTTTTTCATACTGGGTTTTGTAAATACCTGAAGTCCAACTCCATACGGTTGTCTTTGGTTGCAGCTGTTTCATTAAATGTGTTTTGGGCAAAAAGAATCAAGGAAAACAAACACAAGCACATAACATAATTATTATTGCAAAATGGAGACATAAAGGAATATTATGCAAATATGAAAAAATAGTTACAAATTGCTTTTTTGAGTTTCCATAAGTTTTTTCAATAAATAGGTCTATTATAAAGCTTTTGTAATGTAACTAAATCCTCCATAATCAAATAAATTACAAGTGAATAAGATTCACAAACATGTATCTGTTGTCAAGATTGTATTAAGTTTGACCCAAGAAATGCAGAGACACAAGGAGCTTAAACTAAAAATAAACTAAAATTTATTGTGGCTTTAGAAATTCACAAAATCCGAAGATCAGGGAGGCACAAGGAGATTTAAGGAATGGCAGAGAGAACCAGATGTGGTGCACGAACAAACACAATGCTCCACTGAGGAGTGAATGAAGGCTGAGCAGCTGTGTGGACTGTGACTGTAGGAAGGAGTAGACAGGTGGAGTTGGGCGTGGCTGGATTGAGGATCAGAAAGTAAAATTACCTGTAGTGGTATAAACATAGGAAAGCCACAAAACGAACAACATTAAAACACTAAACTTCATGAAAAATACAGATTATGACATTCATGATGTCTGTCATGTTCACATACATGCATTGTCATTTATGTAATAGTTACTTAGATGAAGATAGGCCAAGGACAGAAATACAAAGCAGCATCTCGGACAAAAAGAGCAAATATTTGACAGTTTCCTCTTGCAGCAGAGTTTCTGTAACACCTTGTCTGCTGAACAGACAGTGCTGTTTGTGGTGCTGAAGTCTTTCTAACACTCTGAGAACAATAGACAGACTTATTGTTACTTGTTGTCTGTAAACGCTGCATCATTTTATATCAATTCCCATCTTAGAAGTTAGGTTTTTTTAGCTCATCACTTTTTGGTTATATGGTTCGAACAGAACCAACTCCTGGGGCTGCACTAGCTCAGCGGTCTTATAATCCTGAGGCTGCAGGTTTGAGGCCTGATTGCATCAGGAAGAACATCTGGTGTAAAACCTCAGCCAAATCATTCATGAGAGTTTGTTGGTGGCCCCTGAAGATGGGATCAGCTGAAACAACAGAACCAACTATTACATTGTTAACATGTCATAATTCAACACATTCTCACTCCCGACTCATCACATATTGACGCTTGGTCAGGTCTGCATCCAGTTTTGACGCGTCAGGTAACCCCTCACATTAGTTATTGACGCCCGTGGCTTTTCCGGGTTCATGCCACATAGGGGTCTTTGGGTTGGGGTTTGTGGCTAATATTAGAGATCAGGATTAATTGTTAATTTTAGGTACTGGGGTCAGGGATATGGTGTATAGGGCTAATACAAGTTAAATTTAGAGTCTGGGACGGTTAGTTGTCATGCATTTCCTACTCTTCTCAAAAGTTGACAACGCGCTCCTCCTCCTCCGTCTCATCTCATCAATAACTGACGTGAGGGGGTTACCCAACGCATCAGAACTGGACGGTACCTGACCAAGCGTCAATATGTGACAAGTTGGGAGTGAGAATGGGTTGAAGAATTATTGACTTTTTTGTTGTTGTTTTAAGGTTAGTAACTTGAAAACTGGGAGTTTATTGGAGTTCCTGCTTTAGATCCTTTACATCCATTAGTCTTCCTTACAGTTTCAGAACACAGATGCATCTTTTTTCTTAAAAACTTAACCAGTAAACATGCATGTTTAGGCCATACCTTCAGGCTCAGGCCTCTCTTGGAAAAAAAATTGTGATCTCAGTGGGATTTGCCTGGTTAAATAAAGGTTAATAAAACAGAAGTGTTAGCAGAGAGAGTCATACTAACACATAGTTTGAGCACAACAAACGGCATTAAAACATATTGTGTTATCTGCTGGAGTAAACCCAATTCAATATGGCTAAAGTGTACAAAGAAAAGGACCATAAGACAGTCGTTTTACAGACTTTGAGACAATTTTTTATTTTATTTTTTTCAAGACCTGAACAAAAGGATTACAACTCCATCATTTCTCAGTATCAGTTTAAAACTCTGGCAGGAAAGGAGTTGGGTGATATGCATTCCTTCAAGTCCAGTCAAACTCAAAGTTCTTCCTTTTAATATTATTTACTGAGTCCTAGGCCTTTAATTTGTTCTGATTTAAGTTGAATGCACTGCTCTGTTGATTAGATATGATGGTCAGGATTTTATTTTTATATTTTTTCTACATAGTGACTAAATTGTGCAGAAGTAAAGCTTATCTGTCTACAATTCTGTTAAAAAAATGTAATTTAAGCCCAATTTAAACTGCATGAGTACATCGTTAGTTACGCAACCAATTAAATGTATGTAGTTATATCACCGTCCAATGTGAACTGTCAGAAGTAGCAGATTACTCTGTAATCTTCAGTCCATCTTCACTGATGGTTGACATGTGTGTGTGTGTCAGAGGTGGTGTTTGTCAATGTTTGCAGAGGTCAGTGAATTAGCTGCTGGCAGCCATTACTGACTCTAACGTCTCGAACATCTGAAGAGTCCAAATGTTGCCAAAAATCAGTGTTTTGAGCGGTCCCAGTGGTCGAAGCAGTCAGCTTCCTGGCTGAGACAAACACAAATGAGAGGGGAATTATTTGGGACAGCTCATGTTGAGTGTGTTGTTGTTGTTGGGCTGAATTAACGCAATAAGCTTTGCCTAATGAGGAGTCCGCCGGGCTTTGTGCGTCTGCTGCGAGGAGATGAAAGACGAAGCCAAGAGAAGAGACCCTGGTCATGGCAATCAGGCGCAAGGCTCCCTAATGAGCAAGCTCGGCTGATTAGCGCTGTCAAACTTTATTACACTTAGCTGACGGCCACGCTCACGTCTTCACCGACTGACCGTGGAGAGGACAGGTGTCCCACGTTCTGTTGCTGTGATGCAGAGGTACAAATCATCCACACGATGAGGACAAACAATGTGTCAGACAGAGTATGGACTCCTTTTTTCCCCCTTTTTTTTCCCATTTTGTTTCACCTTGAAATGGTTTTGGAAACACAATGTGCAGTGGTTGTCACAACCCATGTCATTAAAACGAACTGAAACAAAAGCTGACTGTGGGTCAGCCTTAGCCTTAGCTGTCCCCCGTCCTGCTGCTAGCCTGGTTGGAGGACAAAAATGACACAGTCAGTATTCAGAGCACTGCTCTCTGCTACATGGCATCAGTCTTTTTTTCTGCTCCTGCAAGCGCTATGATGGGTCTTATTCCTTTTAGTTTTCCCTTTCCTTAGATCTGACATGCTTTAATCAAAATATCATAAGATATCAGTAAACTACTGTATGTTGTTTAATGCAGGGGTTTGATTTATCAGCAGAATAGTGGTAAGTAAAAAGGGCAAACACTGAATAAAACAAAAGCAGATTATGGTTGTCCTTCAAATACTTCATGTTTTCAAGAACAGAAAAGCTGAATTTGGTGTGTTCTCCTATTGTAAGATACAATTTTAACTAATGAAAAAGCATCGATATATAGTGTATATACTTTAGGTATTACATAAAGAGTAATAGCCGGTCCTCTGTGTTTTGAGCGTTTGCAAATTTAAGTAATAAATGCTCATTTTCAATGGTTATTATAAAATTCCTAAAGGTGAGTTCAAAAGGTTAAACGATAGTCATGTAATTTGCACAAAACCTATTTCAGTAAATGTGTGAGTGAGAGCTGGCACACATTTCCAGCTTTTTTATTTATTTTGTTTCTTTTCTCTTTTAAAAACCAGGTTAAAAAATACTCAATGTTTGATGAGGCGGCTGACTTCCAGGACATTTTAGAGGCCTCAAAATGTCCTTAAGAGCCAAAGCATAAAGTGAACATGGCTCCATCGACTCCTTCATCTCAAGCTGTTTCTGTGTATCTGCAGAAGTTTGAGGCAAAATGCACGATGTGTGCTCACTTTTAATTGCCCCCCTGCCCCCCATTTTTTTGCATCTCATCACACCTGTTCTTTTTCTCTTCCAAATCCTGTACGTGTGCTGTCCTTTTCTCTCCTTCTGCTTCTCATCCTGTAACTGCAGCTCTCCTGACCTCTCCACACCAATTAACTAATAATGCACCGAGGTCAGTTTTGATTACTTCTCAATTTTCTTCTCTGTATGCAGAACTCTGGCATTACAGATTAAAAAGATTTGGTTTTAAGTTTTATAGGCAAAGCAAGATGTCATGAATTACACCCAGAGACACTCTCTGCTTCTCCTCTGAGGTGTTTGGTGGTTATTAATTTGGGGAAATGTATTGTGTAGGATTTAACTAGTTATAAGTTTTTGTGAAGGCAGGTATTAGGACAGCTGGAGTATCATATTGTAATATACTGCACTGCATCACCTCACAGGGTATCCTGCTGTGTCAGATTTTTACTACCAATTATCCAACAAAGTAAAGATTTTACACAGTGTAGTGATTTATACAGAATTTTCACGGTGTCTTTGATGATAAGCTGAACTTAAATTGCATATTTAAAATGAGATATGCTGTTTTTGTGCTTAGCAAAATAAAAGCCATATAATCATTTTATGGTCAGTTATGATGATGTGCAGTGAGGAACTGAAGGAGACTTTATTGTCATTCACATCACATTCTTTACATGAGGGGGAACAAAATTTCATACACACAGTCTTGGTTTGCCCCAAAGAACAACATATAAAAATAATGAAAAATGAAAAGAAAAAAAAGAACAACAAGTAATAATAATAAAATACACAAAGTGTCAACAACATAAGCCACTGTGACAATGTATATTGTGTACCAGAGCAGCATGGTTAAGTTATGGTCTGTGTTTTGGTTTGATTGTTTTTGTGGTTCTTTGTGTTAGCTATTTATATTTTCTTTGTGTACTTTGCTTCTGTTTCTCTGTTTCTCAGTTCACCTTTAGCCTGCTTCTAGGTATTTTCCAGTCCACCAGTCACTCACTTGTTAGTAATTGTAATCAGCCTCCCTCCCATAGTCGTCATTTTGGTCGTCTCCTCTTCTCTTCCTGTTTTTTGTTTTAGCCCAGTTTCTGTACGTTTTGTTGCCATGTCAGCTTTTTATTTTATTTAATTAATATATATTTGAGATCTTTGAGTTGTCTGTCCTTGGGTTCAATCCACATGACCTTAACATGACCTTAATGACAGCAACATGGAAAAACGTCCAGGTGTTGGTAAGGTGTCAGTATAGTTAAGGTACTATTGTGATTATTTATTTTTCCTACTTGGATTTTAAAAGTCTTACAACTTCTGGAATGAAGCTGTTTCTCAGTCTGGTGGCTGTGGCAGAGTGGTTAGGGGAGTCGTCCTGGAACCGGAAGGTCACCGGTTTGATTCCGTCCCAGCTGTCTCAGTTGTTGTGTCCTTGGGCAAGACACTTCACCCCTGAAGCTTCTGATGTGTGTCTCATCAGTGTATGAATGTGATTGGCACTGATTAGTCTCCACAGATGATTGTACATGTTAGCTTTGTAGGAGATCTAATAGAGTGCTGTGTGAATGGGTAAATGAGGGCACAGATTGTAGCGTAAAGCACTTTGAGTATCCTGGTTGGATATAAGTACAGTCCATTTACCATTTTACATGAAAGAAACTTAAATTGGGACAAATTGGCATCAAGTCAAAATGGCAGAAATAAAGTCCTGGGAACTGGTTGAGAATAGGTGACTGTAGGTCAGGAACTGTTTTGGAGCAAAGACAAAGGCCAACATTTGGTGGGTGAATGGGTTGTGACAACAGTGATGAGAAACAAAGCAACAACATTAAAGGTGACATGGGCCAGTAGCACTGAAACTTTTCAGCTTTTACCCTCAAATGATAAGTTTGTAATTGTGATCCTGACTTTTGCTGATTAAAATGTGAACACTGCAGATAACTCATTTAACAACAAGCCATTGTTTTATTATTTTTGTCATTTACAACCACAGTTTTAGGCAGTTACGGCAAATTCCATTATCAGGGCCGGCCGGTGGCATAGGCAGTATAGGCAAATGCTAAGGGGGCACCACAAAAGGAGGACAAAAAATGTATATAAGTTTTTATCAGAGTATAGTTTATTTAGTAGCATAGACACTAGTTACTCAAGTTCATGAACATAACTTGTTCTGGTTTCTCAGCTGTTTTACTACATGAGGTTATGGTAGTGTTGTGATATATGATTTGGTCAAGACTAACTATCCAGGCACATATTTCAATTCTTTACCACAATCAAGTAACTAACTTCAGTTCTGAAAAAGTTTTATCAAAAATGACGTTGACTTCGCATTATAGCCTCAAAACGCCTTGAAAATGGCCTCTGTCTCTTTAAGAACTTTCTACTGTTTCAGACACTCTCACTTCTGTACAAATAGGCGGTGCTTTGTGTTTCATGACCCACAGTGAAATCCTGACCCAAACTTGGGGAACCATTAAACTATTCTTTTTCTTTGAACAGAGCAACTAAACATCTTTAATCCAACCTTTTTAAGCTCTATCTATCAGTCATGTAACATGACTGGATGTACAGTCTTTAAAAGTACAAGAGTTAAGTTGATCATAGATATGCTCACATGGAACATAAACTAACAGGAACACCCATCATCCATGTTATGACAATGCTCTAACACAGAGGACGCTTATTGAACAACAACAAAACAATGTTTTAAAAAGTGAATATAGAGGTTTGAAGATGAGATCAGCAGAACACATTTCAGATAAAAAAAGAAAACAGCCCGATCCATTAGGTCAGGTTTCTCCACGTCTTTCTAAATATCATTATCTCCGACTCTCTGTGGCTCACTTTCACTCCAACGATCCATTAGCCGTATTGAGAGGCTTTCTGTGAAATGAGCTTTAAAGCATTTAAAGAATATAGAGGTGGAGAGTGACGAAGCTCGATCTGAGAGCCACAGCCACACATCTGCTGTTGGACCAGCTTTGAAGAGTTAAAACTGTGAAAGAGCTTTTTTATGGATGGAAAAGTATGGTCTGATTGAGATGGACACTGTACCTGTATTGTATTATACCCTTTCTGTGGACACATTGACATGAACATTTTTTTAGACTGAAATTAGATAAACTTTCAGTTTAAAAGAAAACAGAGATGAGACAAATTGAACAGCTTTATAAAATAAACGGATCATCAAGCTCTAACCTGTAAAACTGTCTCATACTCATGGCACATACTTCCTATACTCATATTTAATGGTTAGTTTTGAATTTTATGGTTAGTAGGAAAATAATTAAATATATATGAAGTACAAAATGAAGTTAGCTTTATTTTCTGTAATTTCCTGCTGTAGAACTGCAAATATTTCCTTAAAGCTGTCATTTATAAAACATATACTATTAAATCACTGCCAACTGTTATTTGTCTCTATAAAAAGTTAGAGTTTTGTTAAATGGATCGCAACTTGAAACTGATCTAATCAGGGGTTGGATCTTGGGATTTAACCTTTTTTCCATGTAAGAAAATATGTTTACATCACATTACAACCTTCTCAAAAGTTTCAGTGATTCTCAACTTTCAAGCCCTGTTTTTGAAATGGCCATCTCGTCTGATACATTCAAAGATAATAAGTTGTACACCTTTGGTTTTTTTTTTTTGTTTTGTTTTTTCAAAAGAAAAAAAAGGGCTCAGAAAGCCAAAGAATAATCTGAATATTTCTACTGGAAATTCAGCAGACAAATTACAGACTGTTGATAAGTAGAAACAAATTGCATGTTTTGCATCTAACACATCAGCTTAGTGTGAAATAAGTCTTAGCTCTAAACTACAGTTGAAGATTCATTTTTCTGATGGAGATATGGCTCTTTGGAACAATTCTCTCACAGCAGATACATCAGAGTTTTTGTTGGGTTTCTTTGTGATGAAAGAACGGTTTCCCTAGAGGCTTTTTTATTTTTGTCCACCATATTGCATTAATTCTGAGGTTTTTGCACAATAGCTTTTTAGAAAAAGCAAGCGAATGCATCATCTAGCAAAAGATCAAATGTTTGCCCAAACAATAAATTATTCCCCAGTTCTATATAAATAATTTTATATTGTCTCACAGCTGTAGGGGGAAAAAACCGACAGTCTGTCTGAAATAAGTGAAAACAACAAGGTGGTGTCAATAATTTCAGTGATTTATAGGGGTATTTACAACTTGTTTGCCATTTTCTTTCCAAAAAAAGGGATATTGTGTACAACAGATGGAGAGCTAATCTATTTACAGTAAAATAGAATAAGGCTGCTTCAGTGATGAGTCAACACAGGAAATTATCCTTTATACAGCCATATTGCTTTGTTTGTTTTTCACTTGTTTCTTAATGTTTACCTCAAAGAACAGAGTTATTTTGGCAGAGTATGTTTTTTTTGTTGTTAGTTTGTTTTTAAGTTCTTTGTATTTTCGTTTTTGCCATTCGTTTCTCCTCAGCCAGTTTCTGCTCAGCTCACTCAGTTCTGCTGCATTTCAGTTGCAGCAGAACTCAAAACTGTGAAATCAGACTGACGTCAATTCCAAACTGAAAATGTTTCAGTTTTTAACTTGTCAGAACGTTGGAAAAAAAAGTATTTGTTTCTTGCTCTGATGAAATAATGCAACATTAACAATAACTATAGTGCTCTACGTGACATTTTGAGTACAAACACTGCTAAAACATATCACCTAACAGTCGCTATAAAGTATTACAAGTACAACAGACTTAATGTAAAATAACAGAACAACACAAGCTGATGGTGTATTCAAGTTGTACTCGGATGTTGGACAGTATGAGAAGTCAATGTTGATGCAAGGAGCAGCCGTTTTGAAATGTTGACATCATGAATGATTGGGTATGGTCGTGTTGCATCGACTTCCCGACTCAGAAGTCTGAAAATTCCAACATCCGAGTACAACTTGAACGCAGCATCAGCTGGTTGTATTAGTCACAGCTGCAGCCACTTTTACCATCAGCCTCAGTTCATTGAAGTCTTCTCTGACTCAGTTTTCACCAGTTGAGCATTATGCATTCCACATGCTGTCTGTCTCATGTCATCTTGTGCTCCATGTTTGTTTGGTTTTTTCCCTGAGTTGTTTTGTGGTCACAACAGCATTTTGTTTTGCTTTAACCTATATTTTAATTCTTGAGCTCATCATGTCACTTTGCATTATGGATCCAAACCTTGAATTACTGTTACTTCCCTTTCTTATTTCGTAAATAAAAATCTTTTTGCCATGAGAAATCTATACAGAAACATTGTGTTGCACTCATCAATAAAACAACCATTAATAAAGCTTGTAAATTTACCTTTACTTCAATTAATACCTAAATCATTACCTGAATAAATATCAGAGGCCTGTATAATGTTGTAGTGGTATGTAGGGCTACTTTTATCTTAATAAAATACTTTAATGTCTTTCAACATAGCGTATGCAAAGATTAAATGACTTTCTTTCAACTAGATCATGCTCAGCCTTGAACACTATAATATTTGCTGATGCTGCAGGGGCCATTTAGGCAAGCTTGCATTTTTCTTTTTCTTTCTTTTTTTAAAATAAATGCTAAAATAGAACTGTAACTAAATCATCACTGGATGCTTCTGCACTGCAGTTCTCCTGTATTTTAACTAACTCCTCCAGCATCTCTGAGCCACTGTTCTGGCCAATATTTGTACAGGAAAACTCCAAGAATTTGATCCCTGCTGCCCTCGCCAGTCTTTATCCTCTGTGGAGGTACAGGCTGCATCTGGACCTGTTACATAAGCCCTCCGCTCCAGCCTGAAACTCACCCCCCCTTCAGCTTCGCTCACTGCAGGTTTTATACTGAGCCTCTCCTCCTCTCTGCACTTTTTCACTCCACCTCCCCAAACTCTGCTTTAACCTGAAGAGCTATTTCTGTTCAGGAGGCACATGTCTCACACCTATGTCAGCCTTACATCACTTCACTGCAGCAGCCTGATCATTTAGGAACAGAATTAACAATTAACATTAACAGTAAGGTCCTCCTTACTGAAACAAATAGTTTTCACCAACTTACATGGATGTATGGTGATGAAACATTGTTTGGATGCTCTGTAAGGAAAAAAAAAGTCAGAAGATGATGTAAAATGGTAAATGGTAAATGGCCTGAACTTATATAGCGCTTTATAAGTCCTTCCGGACCCCCAAAGCGCTTTACAC
>JARVJO010000002.1:20775280-20785528 GCA_031762555.1 Cynodonichthys magdalenae | reverse complement strand
ATGTTAACACTTAACTTTGTGTCATTGTCAAAATGAGTTCAATGTTTTATTTGTGAAAACAAGAAAAAAAAACTGCTCTGAGTAATATTGGGTTCATGTAAAACTATAGTGTTTAGGTTTAACAAAAAAAAAATGTTATTCTCCTGCTTACATGCAACTTTCTCGTTTTGCTGTCATAGAAAACTATTTAAAATATTTTGTAGAATTATACTATACAAAAAAAGACTAACTGAATCACTGTACAGGTAATATTCAAAGTGATTTAGGGATTTGAATGAAACCATTTGACGCCCTGCTAGCTAACTTTGCACAGCGCTTCAGTTTGAGAGGAAAGCTAATATTTTGTAGTTTGTGTATCGACACTGTGATGGTGGCTGTTAGAACTGATTGCTGTGGGACTCTTAGCTGCTACATGAGTGTGTGTGTGTTTGTGTGTGTGTGTTTCCATGAGTGTGTACGCTTATAAGCGTTGCAGTGTGATGTGTGTGGTAGCTTGTTGGGCTAGTGGACCAATGTGCCAGTTTGTCCTGTATGTTTTGTGTACTTTTTTCTTTTTTTTTTTTTGTTTGTTTTGTTTTGTTTATTTTTTACTTTTTTGTCTCCAGTTGGGTCTAACTGTTTTTTCTTATCTGTGACCTTGTTGTCTTTGTTTCGTTGGGACACACAGGGTAACGTGACGCAGCTGGAAAACTGAACTCGGGATGAATTTGTTAAAAGCCTGTCCCAGCCTCAACCGTGCATACGTTCTAGTGTAAATAGAAGACTTGTAGATATTGATGAGCAAATATGGAGAATGGGGGTTATAACTTAGAGATTCCTTTATGGACATATGAACACTTAATAAAGGTTTTCACTGTAAATCTCAGTGGTGGTTCTCATTTTCATTGTATCGTTTATGTCCAGTTTACTCATTCAATATGATAATATGATTTCAGGGTCATGGGGGGACTCACTGGTGCTCATATCCAGCAGTCACTAAGCGAGGAGCAGGGTACACTTTGGACAGGTCACAAATCCATCACAGGGCTACATAGAGACAAACGGACAAACAACCATTCGCTTTCTCACTTACACCCAAGGACAATTTAGCATTACCTATTAGCCTAGCAGTCATGATTTTGGTAAAAAAAACTAGAGTACCCAGAGAAAACCCACACATGCACAGAGAGAACATGCAAGCTCTACCCAGAAAGGTCCCTATCTGGGATTCGATTCGACAACCTTCTTACTGAACCACTGTGACTGGTATTGACATGTGTAACTTCTTAGGTTGACTGAAATTCTCTAACTAAAAGAAGTTGTAAATCAGTGTCTACTTACAAAGATTTTCATTCTGCATTTTATGTCCAAAAATTTGGACTGATACACAGAGGTTAACAAAACACTGTTTTGGTTATAATAATAAGAGAAAATGTTTAAAGACTTTCATCTGTTGTGCTATTTTTTTAACCAGGATGATCAGTGAACGGATGTTTGTTTGAATTTCATCGTGATGTAGGCAGTGTATGGACACACGTGTCTTGTGTTGTCCATCCATCCAACCATTATTATTGTTCCGGAGATGGGTCGCAGGGGCAGCAGCTTGAGCAGGGAGACCCAGATCTCTCTTTCCACAGCCACCTTATCCAGCTCGTCTGGGAGGGTTCCAAGGTGTTCCCAGGCCAGCTGGGAGACACAGACTTGGTCCAAATTCAGGGGCTGCATCCTCCAAAGGCCGAATTTGAAGGGTGATAACATCACAGCAAAATTTCAAAGTTCCTTTAATCGTGGCCCACAAACGTGTCCTCTTTTTGCCATGATTTGAGGGACAGGTCCGGTGTATCCTTCTTAGCCCATCCTATCCCAAGTTGCATTGTGGGCCAACAGGGATATTTTTTTGCTTGTAATGGTGGACAAAGTGAGAGGCGGAGTGAGACAGGAGTACTGCACTGGAAATCAGGATTCTATGCCTCTCCCAAATTCCAAATCCTACCCAACACACTAAAAAAAGACTCACCTTGTCTGTTTTTCTTCCATCGCATTCTACTCAACTGACCACATGCAGACCACATTACATGCCATTTCCTGTGTTTATGAGTAAAGGTCTGTTACTTGCCTTAACTTCCTTTTTGTATTTTTTCTTGCTCACATCCAAAATCCTGTGTAAAATTTGTGAAACATTACTTAAGGTTGAGGTTGGGCTGCTTCTGCATATTGCAAAGGGTTAGCGGAACTAAACAGAAATTTGCAATCAGCTGTTGCTTACAGTTGTTAGTCTGTTTCCCCCAAACCTTCCACTCTGAGACCTGTATTCAGAAACCTTCAGTCTCAGAAGAAAGAAGCATGTACAAGGTTAGCCAAACTGCAGCAGAAATGCAATTTAACTCAAAAACAGTGTGAAGTTTATTATTCTATGTCAGAAACCACCCAGTGTTAGCTCCACTTCAAACACAACTGTCTCTTTTTTGGTGTTAATGGCTGCCTAAACATGGTTTAATGAAGTCCAGCTCATGCTATAGTTGATATTAGACACCTGTACACATCACATGCTGAACAGTTGCATGGTACAACCATCTGTCTTATGCAAGCCCCCAGTAAGACCCCTTTCAGTTCTGGTAATAGTGTTCATGTAGCATCCTATCTCTGGTGACCTTCACTCTGCTTTGACCGAACTTTTGAATATAATGGCAACTGCCTGATAACACTATCACTCTACTCATGACATCATCACCTATGTCTTCATTGCATATAGAATCCTTTACAAACCTATACAAATTGGACCATTCTTGCATTAGAAAAGTTACTTAAAATGTTACTTAAAATGATACATAAAATGTTTAAACAGCTTTAATCTTTTTTATGTTTTAAATAATAAAGGTGCCATGCCATACGTTTCACCTTCTATAACATTCAACTCGGGTAAAATATCGTTTTGAGAGACAAAGCTGCAAAGATTATAAAGGATCAACGTCCCAATTAACACCACATGATAAAATCACATAATGTGATTAACATTACAATAGCCTTTTCATTCATGTCACAAGTCTCCTGTAGATCTCCATCAAGAAAAGAATGTTGAGTGAATAGATGAGAAATGTTCGATTCTGGTTCTTTTGATTTAAAGAGAAACCATTTCAGTATTCTGTTTCAAATCACTCAGTGTCATTTTTAAACTCAGGAGTTAATAGTGGGTATATAATTAACAGGCTTCATGGGAGGTCATTGTGTCACATTGACATCAAGATGAGGAATAATTTCATTTCAGTCAACATCTTTTCATTTCAGCTCAATGAGTTAGAGCTAGAAATGATTGTGACTTGTGGTTTCATTAACAGTTTAAATTACCTTTGTTGGCTTAGAGGTCTAGTTTTGAATTATTATTTGCAAATGCAAAGCAGGGTTCTGGGAGACAAGCTCATTATGCTATAAAAAAGATTGAATAAATCACTTGCTATATGTAAAACTTTGAGGTGTACATTTCACTGATATACTAGCCTATGTCTGAACATTGATTCATCCACTTTGTTTTTTTTTTTCCAGGCTGGTGCCTGTAGCTCCAGCAGTCACTGTGCAAGAGGAAGGAGACACCCTGGACACACTGCAAATTCATCACAGGGGGACACAGAGACAAACAAAACTAAACTAAAATATTCACATATGGATAATTTTGCAATTAAATTAACATGGGGGTTATTATTACTACCTGTCCTGTTCATTTCAGTCATATTGCTCATATAAACTATTGTAGCGTTGTTTAGTCTTCATTACACCACACAGAATTTAATTTTATGAGGTTTTTTTCTATTCATCTGTTGAATAGGCTAAATAAAATGTTGCATCATCAAACTAAGTAAATAAAAAGACAAACCATCTTCACATTTTTCAGCTGTTCGGAAGAGACGGGCAAAATCTAGTTTTCTAGCGTTGCCACTGAGTGTTTTTTAAAGCCACAGTCTGTGTTTCAGAGATGAGAAGCTGTAGTTCTGCTCTCCCACACACAATCACCATGTTTTCTAGACAACAAATAACTAATTTCAATTAAATGTTTTAGAGAAATGAATATTTGAACAGTATCGACAACGTAAGAATAAAATAAACTATATGTAAAAAAGAATTATCTGATATATCTGTTTTTGTCTTTTTCAATCAGGCAAAATCCCATTTATATGAAATTTAAGCTATTACTACAGCCAGCTGGTGGTGCTCCTGATGCTCCTGGTGCTTTGACCTTACCTTCTTCTATGTTTGTTTGCTTATGAATACACATTTATATGTGAAACTAGCCTGGTAAAAACCAGCCCCTTGTCCTTCACTTTGCTTCGTACAGAGGAGCAGTGAAGGGAAAGTAGAATTGAGCGGAACTAGGAGGGCAAGGGCCAGGCTAATGTGAAACCAATGCAAAACAGAACATTTTATCAGTGCTCAGTCAATATAAATATCTGTTGGAACGTAATGTAAAAAATAAATAAAGCCCTATTTAGTTCAACTGCATTAACATCTTTGGTTGTGCATCAGTTTGGTTCAGTCAATCTGCCTGTCAAGAGGTATACTGCTTTTACAAACAATAAAATCTTCAGTGTAAATAACCATCCAATGCAAACATTAGATGTAAAGATCTTAAAATGAACTGCTTTGAAACTTTTAATGCTGGAGTTAAAATGTCTGTAATCCACTTCCTATTCCCACTCTGACTGACTTTAAAGGACCCTGCATACACCATTAAATATACAAAATTTTCTCTCATTAAAGAAAAATCGTTGAATAAATTTCTTTGTAAGTAGACTGTGTCCTTTTGTTTTCAGAGTAGCTTAGCCCACCCTTTCTCAACACATGGCCCAGGCTAAAATTTTTCTCACGCTCAAAGTATTGTGTGATTGATCAGAAGTTTCAGAAGAGCTCAGACAGCAATGGCTGCCTTTTGCTTCAACACAGAAGCAAGCTGTTGTGCGTGCAAGCAACATGAACAGATTTGAGAAGCAGTTGACTCTTCCAGACAAATTATTTGCAAAGATAATCAAATGACCAAAAACTCCTGGATGGAGATAGCGCAGATATTATGGGCCTCTATAACGTGCCAAATGGCGGATGAAGGGATAGAGTGGAGACCTGGGTGTTTGCAAAAATGAATGCCTTGTAACCACTTGACCGCGAGCCGACAATATCACTTCAGATATAGTATAAAAAGCTTTAGTTCTACCATCTATACAGAATTAACCTCTGATTCTTCAAACATAGATTATTCAGAGAGATATCTACTCCAGGTAAGATATTTACTTACCCACAAAACCCCATTTGAAAAAATATGAACTGTCTCTTTAAGACCTGGTCCCTCTTCCTTATCGCTGTAAAGGAAGCGGGATTCAAATCTTTGGCTCCGCCCTCTTCATTATTTCTGCGGAAACAGAAACTAAACCAAAACCAAAATGGGGGCAGCACTGGATACACCGACGAAATGTCATCTCTGTGACGAGCTGACCCAGGACCCCGTCATACTAAATTGTAACCACCGGTTCTGCCAACGATGTATTGGAGACTTGTGGAGCATTAACCCGACCGGACCATACCACTGCCCGCAGTCCAGGTGTAAAACTGTGTACCAGACTCTGCCGTTTAGCAAGTCTTTCAACCGGTCGCCTACCCCGCATCGCAATAGTCCTGCAGGTACGCCATGTAAATATGTTTACAATGCTTAAATTAGCATTATTCATTAGTCACTGTTCTTTGCAGTTAGCTAATGTTAGCTAGCTTAGCTAACGTTCGAGGTCTTCCGCTCAGGCGCTGCTACGTTTTGGTTACGTAAAAAGTACATTAACAGGCTAGTACATTATTATTACAATGTAATAGCCTCGTCTTACAACGAAGTGACTGGAACCAGAACAATAAAACGTAGTAGACCTGAAGAATTATAGCATATGCTTATAACTTAATTAGCTTGAGTAAAAATGCACATTAAATCTGTTAATTTCATAGTAATCACTTGTTAATAATATCAAAATATAAGATATTTAAGACGCTATTATACGTTTTGTTTTTATATTCATGTATTTCCTATTTCAAATAAGGGTTTAATTGCAGTTGGTGTACTTGCAATATCAACAGTTTTTGTTTGTCAGACTAGATTTGTTTTTTCTCATTTAATATATTTAAATTTAAAGGTAACTTGTAGTTGATTGTGTCCAAAAAATATAGAGTAACTTTATTCAAGCTTTTCATACGTGCTGTCACAGTAGTTATGCCATTTAAGCTGTCTTTTCTGCTTAAATAAATTGGTAACAAATGTTAATCTTAGACCACTAAATGTCCATCATTTCATTTTATTAAACATATATTAATTTGTTATCATGACAAGTGATTATAAAACAATGTTTTGGTAAGGAAAATGAAGATTAGTAGTTTGCAGCAAAAACAGGCAAAAGCAGCAACAAAAAATATTTTTATCAAATAAAAGAATGTTTGCATTTATTTGAATTATAAAAGTTAAACTTTTTAATGATTGTAAAAGCAAGGCGCTTGTATGTGTTTATGTATTGTAAAAGTGTTCATTTTAACTTATTTTTTTAACAGATTTGGTTCTCCTCCTTTATGTTTCGTACAGGCACATCCAGTAATACAGAACAAGCTCCACTGGAGACAGACCTGAGGAGACCCTCACTCACCAGCCGTCTCCTTGGGAAGAGAAAGGCCAGCTTGCCTGTTTCAGAGCAACATGCTGCAAAGCGAACAGCAGTGGAGTCTCCCTCTGAGCGGTCCGGTGACAATGAATCTCCCACCACTTCTCTGTCTGATAAATTCGGACAGTCGACCACTGCAGGGACATCTAAAAAAGCGTATGACCCAGAATCTGTACAGTTTGAGCGGGGGGATGGCACATCCAACAGCGAGAACTCTGACAGCAAAGCACATCCAAACGATGGGCTTCAGGATGTGTCAGCCACACAGATGCAGCCTAATTTAAATTTACTGGATGACTCAGACAGCTCCAGTGAAGTGGATCTGTGTGATGCACCTCTCTCTGCAACCCCAAAGAAAGATATGCGTGTCACAGGAGCTCACGTCTCTCCAAAGAAACCTGCCTCGCCTGCCAACTCCGGTTGCAAACCTGGGGTCTCGAATCCAGTGAAAATTTCAAGCCCTGCACAGCAAGCCTGCAAGACACCTTTGATATTCCCCAGAAGTCCCGCTGCTGCTGCTTCAGGATCCTCTAACCGCATTGGCATCTTCCTCAGGCCAGAGAACAAGCCCACAATTCCCGTCCCGTGTCATTACTGCCCTAAAGCACAGTGTCAGCCAGCAGTGAAGACCTGTCTGGTGTGTGGCGCCTCCATGTGCAAAGAACACCTCCGTCCCCATCTGGAATCAGCGGTCTTCCAGAATCACACGTTGGTTCCTCCCTTAGAGGACATTTCACTGTGGAGGTGTCAGGAGCACCATGAGATAAACCGCATCTACTGTCGACAGTGTGCAGTGTGTGTGTGCACTGTGTGTACCGTCATAGGCTCCCACCGCGACCATACCTGCATCAGCATCAGGGAGGCGGAGACCGAGCTCAGGGTGAGTGCTTGCTCCATACTGTTCATCGGGGGGGTTATACTTTAACACATTTACTTTTCAGGCTTCGGCACCTGCAGGCTGAAATATCTTAATCCTTGTGTGAGATGTAACCCATTTTAGCTTTCAGTTGTGAAAAAATTAAGCACTAAGTAAGAAAAGCATGTTACTTATCCTTTCTTTGTGCACTTTTTATTAATTCTTGGTTAGTTTAAATAATAAACAGTATTTTTTTTTACAAAATAACTACTTATATTATTACAGTTTGAATTTGCTATTCTCAAATTAAGCTTTTGTAAGTTATTTTTAAGTATAAAGTAGTTTACTTGGCATTTAGAGCTGTTCTGATTTGATAAGCCTAAAACGGAGGCTTTATTCTTCAAAATAATACTTAGTATTTTATTTCAAAATTAATTTGCTCAGACAGAAACCAATAATGAGAACAAAGAATGGTTCTGATGTTTACATCATGTGTTTAAAAATAACATATTCATTTCTTTATTAAGTTCTAAACTTAACAGATGTTTTTTTATTTGTTTCAGGCCAATCTGAAGGAAGACATCAAGCAGCTGCAGGATGCTGAACAGCAAGTTAAGAGCAGAGTGACTGAACTCACACAGAAGAAAGAAACTTTCAAAGTAAGAGGAAGCTGTCGTTGAGCACTATAACTAAACAACTCAGCAACTAGACATTTCCAGCAATTGTTTGCCATCCGTCCACATCTGCTCAGAGGAATTTCCCTTAATCATAACAGCTTTACCTTTAGGGATTTGTTAATAAAATTACCAGCTGAGAGATTCTGCCTTTACAAAATGCTGGTTCTTGTTGGGTTTGTTTGCTCAGGTGGTTTTAACCGAGGCACAGGAAGGAGTGAAGCAGCAGTACAGAACCATCAGAGAAGCTTTGGAGCAGGAGGAGCAGTCAGCTCTTCAGTGTGTGATGAAGGAGGAGAACAGGGTCCTGGGGAGTTTGGAGAAGAACCTCTTCGTCCTCCAGAACTCCCTGCAGTCCCTGCAGAAGAGCCTCCACACACTGGAGGGTCTGGCTGATGCCAGAGGAGACCGGCGTGTTCAGGATCAGGCCTTCATTATGGTCAGTTGGATTCTCAGAGAATAGCTGTCTTTGTTTGGTAAAAAGTTTAGCAGTTTATCAGCTTAATTAACAGTTTTCTCCTTTTTGACTTTGCAGGAATACAGCAGGATTTCTCAACTGTAAGTTATTTGATGTCTGCTATGCTTATACGTTAGTTTGAGTTAATAATAATAATAATAATAGAAAATAATAGTGTTTTTGTTAAAGCTTTTTCACCCTCATTAGGAAAAAAACAACATTGCTACAAACTCCCTGAAGACATTCAGAATGTTAGACATACAGAATGAGAATAAGTTATAACATATTTTTGTTTACACATTTCACTCATTAAGATAAATGTCTCACACTTATATAAAGCACATTTTCAACATCCCCAGGTTGTGCAGAGCAGTTTACAATGTTTTTAATCCACCTATACTCATACTGTGCTTTCTGTTATTAACATTACACTCTGTGTAGACCAGTATAATATTTCACTTGTACAATAGTACACTGATAAGCTTATCAGGGACAGTGACGTGTTCAGTCTCTTGCTCAAGGCCAACTTGGCGCAGGGGCAGAGGATGGAACTCCTGACCCTCTAATTGGAAGACAGCCTCCCTAGTCACACTCTGCTCAAGCCAATATTCAAAACATCTGACAAATACTAAAACCTGTTTTATTTCTTCCCAAATTCTGTTTATTTTTCCCTAATTCTGCTTTTGTTCTATTTTATTTTTCTAAATTATGCTTTTCCATTTTTTTTTTTTCTAAATTCCACATTTTCATTCCAACCATATTTATTAACCTAAAAAGTGTGTAATTATAAAGTGAGTGAAAAATATATTAACTCTTAACACACAGAATTCTAAATTTAATTACTGTTATAGCACTTATATATAAGAGAACAAAGCTTTTTCATTTTTTTCTAAAGGAATATCTGATTCTGCACACAGCAACAAAGCGTTTGCTACACATACGTTTCGCTTCCACTGGTGTAGATGAGTGTTGAAGGCAGGTATATCCGTCCCATGCTAGTTCGCTTCTTCTCCTGTTTCTGATGTGACTCAGACAGGAAGTTGTCATCACATGTATTCTATCGATCGTGTGACAAAACTTACAGAAAGTTTGTTCTCCAGATTCATAAAAATCTCTGGGTACTGCCCTAAACTTTGCGCTAAGCTTCGCATTTTATTTTTTTATTTGTAGGGCGTTGGTGTTTCAGCAAGCCTGTTCACCACAACCGACTCTATTTATCTTTTTTTGCTTTTCTGTATGCAGTGGGAGAGCTCACCCCTCATGCGTATAACCAAGTAAAGGCAGGTACGGGGAGCAGCAGTGGCCAAAAATTCTATGAAATTCACATTTTATACTGGGTTCTATTATGTTTGGTAAATTCTGCAATTCTGTCCACGTTTTCTGCATCGTAAAAATCATAGGGCCCTAAAGTACTGTTGGATATTCTGTGTTTGATTAACTGAATTTTAGATCTTATACTTATAGTTGTAGTTATTTAGTTGAGAATCAACAAGTCTTTATTTTAGTATATACCTCGCTTTAGCAGGGTAAACATAATGAATGAATGAATGAATGAAATTTATTTCAGACAAATTCAGACAATTAACAAATTTAACAAATAATAATAAATCA
>JARVJO010000002.1:20758457-20775180 GCA_031762555.1 Cynodonichthys magdalenae | reverse complement strand
CGCCGAGCCCCCAGTATCAGTACAGAAGACCCAGAAACCCAGGCCAGCATGATGCTCACCCCCAAACGCACCAAGCCGTCCCTTGATAATGATTTCATTTCAGGCATTCCAGTGCTGATGTAAGAGGGACCATCCCCCAGGGGGTGTGACCTGGGTTTCGATAAGTATGAGAATACGTGATCGGTGGCCATTTTTGTTTAGACTCCAAAAACCGCATAAAGGCTCGGGGTGAAATGGAGTCTTTAGATCTGACAACAAAGATTCAGCTGAAAACTTCATCAGTTTTCTGCGTATGACCTGGGCTTTCAAGCTGAACCTGACCCATTCTTTATCATACGATTTAGTATTGTACTGTTTTTGCCCATTGCTGCTGGTAATTCTGTCTAATTTAATTCTATGTTTTGACTCATCCTCACCAGGACTGGTGATATGGAGAAATGTGTTGAGCAGTGTGAGGGTCCAGAAGAACTGGACCACGCTAGACTCAGCTGCCTGGAGAAGTGGACAGAAAAACGCTTGGACGCAGTTGTCATCACCATGCCAGGCAAAGACAGAGACCTCTACGGGCTCCTCTGTAAGATGCTTCACATTAATGATTAAGGGGCACCCTGAAAGCCCACATGTTCAGTTAGTCTCCATCCTTATGTCTGAATAGTCTTTTTATAACTTTCTTCTCTGGCTGCAGATGGCACCCTTCCCGTTCTGGATGCAGACACAGCTCATCCAAAGCTGCAGCTGTCTGATAACAACAGGAGGGTGGTTTACAGCGACTCCCAGCAGACTTACGCAGAGCATGAGGCTCGCTTCAGCTCCTTCCCACAGGTTCTAGCCTCCTCCGCCTTGGAGGGAGGGCGTTGGTACTGGGAGGTGATGGTGTCCATGGATGACGGTCGCTGGAAGGTGGGGCTCTGCGAGAGTCAGATCGAAAGGAAAGGTCAGAAGGACAACTCTCGCCTGGGGTTCAACAGCTACTCCTGGTGCCTGGCCTATGACAAAAAGAAGTTAGAAGCTCTGCACAACAAAGAATCGTTTCCTGTGAAGGCAGACGGGCTACAGAGAGTGGGAGTTCTCCTCAACTTTGAAGAGGGCATTTTATCATTCTTTAATGTGGCACCAGGGGGCAGTCTTACTTTACTGCATTCCTACAAGCAGGGCTTTTCTGTCCCTCTGTACCCAGCATTCTCTGTGTCTAAAACACATCTGACCATCTGCGATCTGTTCAGGTCATAAACAAGTTCCTCACTTCTGCCGAAAATTCAAAGATCATATAAAAACTCGAGCCTTTTAATACAACTATTCAACATATTTTCTTGTTCAAATGTTTTAAACTGGATGAATATCTCTTGGATGATCATTATAAAACGCATTTACAGAATGTTCAGCTGCAAAAATTATTTTATGTGAATTTATGTCATTTATCAAAACTGGAATTGTACAAATATAAGTTGTTTAAGTACAGACTACTTACCACTCTTTAAACAATACAGCTGTTAGGGTGTAGTTTGGATGATTTTTAAATGAATGGTGTTCAGAACAATGCCTCGGATTTTAGTTTATTTTTTCATGTTTTTAATTTTACGACTTGTTTCATTTCTCATCTTTGCCATGTCTGTGTTGCTCTGATAAAGTGTAAATAAAAAAAAAACTGTTTCTGTGCCAAAAGTAAAGCCATTCATTTTGATTTGTAGGGATTTTTTATGCTGTTTGAGTTCCAATAGAAATGCAGGTGTGGGGGATGCGTTTTTCCCTGAACAGGTGCTAACGTTGACATATCTCTGCCCCCACAGCCTGGGAGCTTTACTGACAACAAACACAACCTTTGCCTCCAACTTCTTACACCATCAGAGACGTAAACAGATGCAAAAATGTCCCTTTGTGTGAAGTTTAAGGCTCGTTTTTTCGGAGTGGGTCCTTGCTGTTGACGTCATTGAGGAAAATAAAACTGTTTACCAGAATTTCCCCTGGATGATTAGTAGAGAGACAAAATCCCACTGGTTTTTGAGCAGCTGTCCGTGGATAACTGCTATTTTCAACCTTTTATAGTAAATGCAGCATAGCCATAAAGGATTTTATGAAAATAAAATTAAAAGAGCTCGGGGGGTTGCAGTGCCAGATAATTTAAAATCAGCAGTAACTAATTTCTCCCCAAGACTCCTATTTGGCATAATTTCAAGGAGTTACTCAGTGGCTTACATCTACACAGGTGCACCATTCGACCATGGCAACAATTTCACACTCTGAGCCACCCGATCCAAAGGTAATCACAAACCTTTTGCTTTCCCTTTGTCCCCCCCTTGCTGGCACATGAAGGCATGAGGTGAGGCGTATCTGAGAGGAGGAGGCTTTAACAGAGTTAATTAAATTCTGCTCTTTTTTCTCCTGTGCCTCTCAAACTCAAACAGGCTCTTCAAAGCTGGACTTGTTGCGTACAGTGGGTTGGCAGAGAAAAAGATGACAGCTAGCACAGGTGGGGAGGGGTGGGGGCGGAAAATGTACAAGATGAAGTATTAAAAGCTCTAGACTGCTTCGTGAGTGATCAATGAGGCGTCATGAAATGAAAGGACAAGGTCTTCATTAGAGGGCCCCATGAGGCTCCAATTAGAGGGTCCCCCCCCCCCCCTCTCGTAGGACCAGCTTCTGTGGTATAATGCTTCCAAGTGTTTGTGTTTAAGAAAGACAAGAATTGTAGAATTTGTGTGAAAAGTGATGCTCTACTGCTCAAAGTTTTACCAAAACAATGCAGTAATCGAACAAAAACTCAGTGTTTAGACATAAATTGCGTAGGACGGGCAAAGAGAGACAAGATCAAAGTAAATGTTAAACTTGCTCTTTGTGTGGTCACCATGGCGACCACACACCTGCGTCTGCCATTCCCTGACAGCCCCCTCGACAGGCAGACAGAAACACAGGCTAAAATGTAGGCCTCATTAAACTTTAAATGCATTTGTATAAAAACAGCAAACTATATTAAAATCTGACGTGTAAAGTAGGGGTGGGCGTTACTGGGGTATTTGTATCAATTTGATACTAATTAACCCTCTTGTTGCCTTCAGGTCAAAATGACTTGAAACTGAATTTAAAAGCAGAAAAAAAAAACTAAATTACATTTTTTTAACTTGAAACTTGACTTTTCCTAGATTGACTCTCAGCACTAGAATTTTTTTTTCATATTTCCATGTAAGATGTACAAAATAGTTACAAATATTGTCTTCGGGTCATTTTGACCCGACAGTCATTTTGCATTGAAATCACAATCACATAGTCAATTACCACAAAGATGTTAAAATGCTTTAGTTCTGTCTAAGATTTATCAGTAGCAGACAAAACCTTGACCAAACGTGGTCTTCTCCAGCAGAATATCCTGGCTGTACACTGCCTGGATTTGGCAGGCAAGGGGGGTGGCACTATAGATGAGGGTGTCCAGAAGTGTGGGAACATAGAATCCCATCATCAAAATATAACAATATTGCCACCTGGTCAATATACTGCAAGTGTGTTTTTAAAATCCGACAAAGGGCAAAAAGAGCAGGAAATTAGTGCAAGAAAGTGCAGGATTTATGATCCAAATGTAACGATATTGTCTTTTTGTGGCCACTCAGAACCTATCAAGGTGCTGCAGATGACCGTACCCAGAATCCTCTGCTGCAGCCATGAGTGTGCGTTTCACTGAAGAATTTTTCAAACAACCAGCAACTCTGATTTGGAAGAGGAGGAGGTATCAGAAGAAGAAGATGAGGAGGAATACAACCTACATATATCATAAATACAATATAAGTGGTATCACCTGAATAAATCTTTCTGCATGGGAGAGGGGAAATTTCAGGCATTGACTCAATTTGTGGTGAAAGGCAAGTTGTTCTATCAAACAAAAATAGAATTTTTAGAATTAAAATTTAGTTAAGCTATTTATATTGGGGGTTTAGTGAAGCCGGGTCATTTTGACCCAGAGGACAAAGGGAATATGAAGAATATGAAGAATATGAAGACAACAGGAGGGTTAACACAGGCTTGTATCGCCAATGTCTATATGATATTTTTACTTGAAATATCATGGTCCTTGAATCATTTTGTAATTTTGCCTTTAGTTTGTCAATTATGATAACACAAAGGACAAAGATTTTAGGCAAATAAAAATATTGTCTGTTATCTAACACCAATTCTCTATTATTAAACATCAATGTAAAACAATGCAATAGCATTAAAAATACAACATTCCCCCATTACTTCTACTACACATTTTCACTAGGGCCTAATAACAAAAAAGCAACAATGTAACAAAAACATAAATAGAACAATTTCAGCAACTACAAAAAATACCTTTCATTGCACATGGGCACCACAAAGAGGAAAAGTTTCCGTTAATGACTAACTCCTGACTTTATTTTTCACTTATCGTGGAAAAAAAGCCAGTAGTGCAAATAAAAGATAAATACAAGTATGAATGTCATCACATCAGTGTTGATCCAATACTGATGCCCATCTTGGTATCAAAACTATCAATACTTGGATTAATACACCCATCCCTATTGTAAAGTCCAACTTCCTGTGCCCTGTATAAACTGTGATGTTATGACTGTGAATTGTGCACCAGCTACAAAGCTCCAAGGACAGCCGAGTTCTTATCACTCATTTTGTTAAAATCCTATTTTTTGATTTTTGGAGAAATCTGTTGCTGTTTTGTTTTCTAAATTTGTTTGCACTAAGTTCTGTGACTAAAATTGTACATTATTCCCAATTGAGTCACACATTTTGAAAGCTGGGAGTTAAAACAGACAAAGATCCTGAGCAGAATAATAACAGGGGTGCTAATGCATTGGCAGCCTTAATTGCATTGCTCTCTGGATTCATATATTATCTAAAGTTAAAAAGCAGTTGAATAAAAATGATCATTTATTTGCACACGTGGGTTTTTTACTTGCACTTTCAATGAATAATACATGGCATCAACATCAAACTAAAGGAGATAATCCTGGTAACTGACGTCAAATAAAAGACCTCTTCAATAATCAGTATGTTAAATCTAGTTTATACCTTATTGTTTGGTGGTTTGTTTTCAGGTGGCGAACACAAAGAGTGGGTTGAAACACTTTACCTGCAAAGCTTTCCCACTCAGCGCTTCCCCTCACTCTCAGATTGCATGCTATCCTCTTAAATCGTTAAGAAAGAAGGTGAAATTGCATCATCATCATGGTCTGCAAAGCAGCAGGCCTTTATTTAACGTGCCTTCAGAGAGTCACATCTCCATCACTCTGGCTCTGTTTGTGTGACAGACAGGCACGTTGTGCTGGACTGCTCTTAGGTTAACAATTTCAAGTTTACTTCTGAAGTCTGCTGCTGTTTGCTGCACCAGCTGATGTAACGTAAAATGTAAAAAAAATTTGATTTTGTTATAGAAAGTAGTGACCAGCGCACACGTGTATGTTTGTATTGGTGAAATCGTACACCGAGTCGATCTTTGGCTGATCCTGAGCCAAGAGTTAGGATCAGTCAAAGAAACAGATTAAATATATCGATGTTCAAAAGTATACAGCAATAAAAAATCCTTAGCAACTTGGACACATACTGTTTCTGATAAATAAGTTCCTATTGCTTACTTGTGATGTATTTTTTTTAACAACTACATTTACAATAAGAACCAACACAAATAGTTCAATGGTTAGTTTCAGGCAAACATTTGGCATGATCCATTAGCATTTGGGGTTTGAGATGGGGATGAATCTCAGCTACTGCTACACCGTGTTTTGGGTCAATACATTGTAACTGTAATGCTCAGTCCTTTCAACTTACTGTGTTGGGGCAAGAGAAAAACTTCAGCATGCACCTTATGACAAAGAAAAGGAACACTAGAACACATTCTCAGTAGTTGTCCCAAAGTACTAAGAGAGAGGCTCTGTCAGTGCTGGCATGACCAGGTGTTAGTGAAGACAATCTGTAGCACCAATGACCTGAGAAAACATCTCGAACCGTCGTAATGCCAGATCCTGTGTTCAAGCAGAACAGAATACTTCCCAAAAGCTCAACAGGGCTTCCTGGGGGCAGTACTTGACTGAATGAGGGTGGACCTGGAAAAACGAAATCATCACAAAGACCAGCTTAGGTTTTTCTGAAAAGCTTTGTATGTGGTTACGCTAGAATTAATATCCTGGGAGGAGAAAATGGAAAAGGCTAACAAGAGATAAAGGGAAAATACTCTGAGCTGGTAGAAGATAGGCGCAGACAGGGATGACAATGTATGTCCATCGATAGGAAAAGTAGTGGGTTTGTGGGAAGTAAGCTGTATGTGAGGCCTACAGCATTCTGGGAATTACCAGGGCAAGTTGAAGAAAAGCCGTCAATAGTCATAGAGAAACCCTTAAGATGATTGTGGATCATGAGGGACTCATGAAGTAATCTACTGGGTTATTGGGATGGGTTTCCTTGTAGAGAGGGGGTCTGATGTTGAAAGACCTGAACGCCCCAGTACACCGGGCAGGATCACTGATCTGTCCAAGTGGAGTTGTAGACGTACCAACAAAAAAAGGCTGGTTAGGATAAAGTTATTATTGTCTTTTTGCTAAGGTTGTTTATCTGTGGGAGCCATCCTGATTTGCACAAAATCAAAAAAAGTTAATTAGTTGTACATCCAAATGTCACTTTCTAAGAGTTTCAATAAAATCCATCCAGAGGTTCATGGGGTATTTTGCTACAGTCAGGTAATGTTGACTTGAACATTTATTAATACAATTTTAAATGAATTAACCTCAGTGGAGATAGCCATCACTGCTGGGCAACTTTTTCCAAACTTCTGCTAGATCTGTACGGTTTCAACCTTTTTCATCTGCACATAAATATGTACCGGTTCATGAAAAATGTCAGTTCTTCCATTGACTTCACCATTATTGTTATTTTCAGTCAATTTCTAAAGGAAACAAACACGGTAGTTAGTAGTCGCTCCCAAAGTTTGAATACAAACTTTTAACTTAAAGACACACCTATATGATAAAAACTGGTGTGTGGGTTTTTAAAATTTTTCATTTTAAGATTTGTTCTTTTTTATCGACCTGTCTTCATGACTTTGCAGTGAGTGCCTTTAAAGTGTCAAGAATTTATCTTAAAACAAACAAAAGTGACAAGAACTGAAACACGTGGATGTCAAAAAAATCCTACAAACAGATCAGTTCACCAGGATGGATGGGCTCGTTTCACTCTAACATTCTGAGGCGGCAGAGCTTGTCCACACGCTCCTCCATCTGCAGTGGGAATTATTAATGATTATGTGTTTTTGGGAAGCAGTATTATATCAAGACCTCCCTCGTGCTGATCCAGTATGGCCCCGAGGCTGGGTTACAGTCTGTACGCACGCCCGCGTGTCCGTATCCCACGTTGGCATGACAACAGTTCAGGTGAGCGATGAGTCTCACATATCTGACCCAGTCACCTGGCTTTGGCACGGTCCACAGAAATCTGAGAGAGAACATGTGATGAGCCCATTGTTGGTAGACATGTCCAATCTTCTGCTTCAGCTTTCTGCTGGTAAATTCATTTAGTCTCATCTCCTTTCTGCTCCAGTCATGGTTGAACTGATGGAAACAAAAAAACAACTGGTTTTTCCACCTGTCTGCTTGTCAGTTTTTCATTATCACCCACAGCTGAAGGTGATAATGGTTTTGCCCGTATCTGTGTGTGTGTGTGTGTGTGGTTATAGTTTGCAACATATCTCATGAACCAAAGGATCGATTTTGATAAAACTCCCAGAAAGTAATCACCGTAATCACGACTGATCAACTTATGGAGTCAACCCAATTAAATATAACCATCACAGCTAGGCAATTTTAGCAAACACAAAAACGGATATAACACAACAAATTTTACAGATAATGAGCTAAAATATGGTGTGGCAGAAGCTAAGTGACATCGCTAATACATACTCTGAGCACTAACGGGTTGCTCAAGCTCTATTGCTAAAATTTGTCCACTATTCATTAAAATCATGTCTGTTAGCAAAATATCTCATGATCCACTAGATGGATTTGAATAAAACTTTCAGAAAGTAATCAACGGATGTATATTTGATTTATTATGTTAAATGTTTCATGATGGCATTCACATTTTCCAGGTGCTAACACATCGTGATAAATTTTTGTTTCAAGCTTAGGAATTCAAGGTAAGTGGGGGCAATGCATTCATTCAAGAAACAGTAGCTTTATTTAAAAAAAGAAAATCTAGATATTATGCCGTTTTGTCTGTAACTTGAATAGAAATTCCACAATATGCCAAGAACAAGAAGAAGCTGAAGTCTAACGGTAGAAATAGTTTTGGTTTTAAACTGCAAAATTTGTTGAGTTTATTCCTCAGGTTGTTGGTATCATGAGCAGCTGCTAGTGGGGAAATGAACCAAAGTAACCTGCACTTCTAAGAAACATGCAACTTTATTTCCAAAGCTTTGTGCTCTAAAAGAAAAAAAGATTTTAATAATAGATTTTATCTTCATGCATTAATGACTGCTCCTTCTCCACAGTCTGCCTAAGATTCATACATACACAAAAAAAGAAAAAAAAACATGCCTAATTGTGGGGGATTTTTGTGCTGACTGAGACCTGAAAACTGCCGAGAGGCTGATGACGGATTTAGCCAAGCTGGCGTCCTGCTGAGAGGGTCTGACCCAGCGAAAGTAGGAAATCAAAGGCAGGAGCCAGAGCAGACGGGAGTTCAAAAGACAGAAAATGGAAGAAACAAGACAAGAATCAAAAATGCTGAATAACTGATCTGAACGTTGCTTCATGAACCTACTGTTGAGAGCTGCTGCAAAGCAAAGTGTTGAATATCTGAACTGATGATCACTTGTTTTGTCTTTGGCTGCAAAGGATGGGCTTACAGTGCAGCTGTTTCAGTACACACACACACACACTCTCACACACACCCCAGCACACACTCAGGAACAGAGAAATATATTTTGCCCCTTAAGTTCAAGAAGAAGTCAGGCTGACACAAAATAAGATGTAGGGAGGTGAGAAGAGGTTTCCGAATCTGACGTAACACTCTTCCCATCTGTTTTTCTTCACATCAAACTAACAGAATCATAATCACTATATTACATTTTTATAGCTCTTGTTGGAAGTTATTATGTTACATATAGAGCTCAAACAATGTTTGTTAACAAATACAAAAAAAGACTTTTGGTTTAAAGCTTTAGCACCACATCTAAAGGACAACCCCGCATCCCTTACATGTAAAAAGAAAAAAAAAGAAAACTTACCTGATCCTCTAAATTCAGAAATAAATGATGGGTAGTGTAAGATCAAACTCTAGTCAAGAGAGAATAAAAACAGATTCTTGTTCAAACATGTCAGCACATGAATGTATTACTTTCACAGCAGGATGGTGTATTTAAAAAGGGATTGAGATGAGAAAAATCAACCCCAGAAAGATTTCAGCACTTATCTACTAAACTGTCAATAAACATTATCGCCTTTGCCTTTAGTGGCCAGCGATAAAAGGACAAATGTCCCATTTATTGGCAAACATTTCCGGTTAATTAATGTGGTTAATCATTAACAGTTAATTGCAGTTTATTATTTTACTGCAGCAGATGAATCGAAACAGTAAATCTCATTTATTACATGACAATGTAACTCTTAATAGTGTATCTGGGACATAATGTGTGTCATCACAGTTACTGTATATTATAGCCTTAGAATGATGCACTGTAAAGTACAGTGAATAAAAGCACACGGCACCATTTTAAGCATTGATGAAGCAGCCATATCAGTGTGAAGCCATCCAATCTATCTCCAGCAATCAGGTCATTCTGGGTGTAGAGGTACTAGATGCTCGATGGAATCATTTTTATGTTCCCCTGCCTTCCTCTGGGCCAGATTTTCAGCCGTCTGAATATTTTTCCATCGCTGATGTAGGTGAGGTGGTGGTTATTTTGAAAGTAATTGTTCTGTTGCTGGATATGCCTTCTGATGGAAATGTTCCCTATGAATCATAACACTATAGTGTTTTTTTATTTATTTATTTATGAAGCCCAATAATGCCAGAGCACATATTGCAGGCAGGACATCTTCAGTCTCAAAGCTGCCATTTATTTTATTATTCTGTGGATTTTCACTGTCTTTGAACTGAGTGGGCCATTATTTGTGGTGTGTGTTTTTTCTCAGTGGAAAACTATATATTCTACAAAACACTGTTTTCATTCTGACTTGTTATTCTTAAAAAAAAAAATCCAGATACAGTATATGGCACCTTCTGAATAGCGTGACTATGATTATGGTTTGACAAGAAGTATAAATATGCCGTAAGAAAACGTGTTATTTACTGTGTAGCCAAGAACAAACTGAGAGACAGATTCAAATTTTAGACTTGAACATTTAAATGTAAATGAATAAGGCTATACACCCCTTTTCAGCTGGACCTTTTGGCCCAGAACTAGGAAATCAAAAAGTTCTTAACTTCAGACCGAACCACTCTCCCTGGGGCAGACGTCACTGAAATGGAAGGCCTTTCCTTGCCAAGTAGTTTGGTCTTACAAGTTTTGAAATCTGATGTAATAATTATTTGTTTGTCTGTTGTGTTAGTGTAAAGGGCTCGAGACATGGGGAGCGACAAACGACAGCGATTAACGGCTGTCATCTCAACCGAGGTGAAACCCGACAATCGGGACGCGATAGCGACGGCAGCGTTGCGAATCGTGCTCTGGGGACGCTCGTCTTCACGAAATTTGATTGGTTCTTCTACTGCTTCTTGTAAAGGTTATTGGTGGATCGCAAAAAAAAGGTGGGGTGTGCATTACGGACGTTTAAACAAATTTTGCGATGCTAATGATGTTGAAAAACAAACGCACAGGATAACTTCACCATGGTGCCAACAAATTCCCGTAAAGCTGCCTCTTTTTAGTAATCACTTGGTGAAGGGTTATATAAAATCGGAAAGTTTGACAGAACTAAAATAATGTTGAAAGTGTGTAGCATACTCAGCTCATTGGTCAGTTAATGAAACCCTTGTTGATTAGTTGTAGCACCAGGTGAAATTGACCATTTTTCAACTTTTATATGTCGCGTCGCAAGCTTGAAATTTAACATGCACAATTTTCGCCGGTCGCTTGGCTGGAGGAGGGTGAGCGATTGTCGCCTCATCGCACAGGTTCCATAGGAAATGAATGGAGAGCGAGCGACGTCGCCTCCCGTGTGTCGACCCCGTAAGGCATGTTTTAACTAATATGTCCCTTAAAACGTACATCTGTACTGAGATGACCCATATCACGAGTCACTCAGAACAAAGCACACACTACTATTTAAATCAGAGCTTAACCATAGTAGATAATAAGATGCTTATTTTAAGACAATAAGTTTTTAAAACTCATAAAAGGGCCTCATAAAATGCTGTGGCAGACCACATTTAGCCCACAGGCCTTGAGTTTGACACATCTGCCCTATTTGCCAACACAAAAATAGCTATATACGGATTTTAGGTTAAATTTTGATATGGTAGTAGCTGAGAGTCAAATACAACACATAGTCCAAATGCTAACAGATCATGAGATTGTACATAACACTGTTTTCAAGGTTTTCCCAAAATGGTTTTTATTTCATCAATAACCAAAATAAGCTGATTGTAGTCTAAATAAGCCTTTAATTTCTCCCGTATTTAACTTTCTTTTTCCCTGTAGCCATAAATTCTCCCCCTTCTCTCTATCTGCCTCTAACGCTCTCTTTCATTTCCCTCGTTCGAGCTTTCGCTGACTTGTGTGATTTATTCACATCTCAAATTTGGTCTCGTGGTGAAATGTGAATGGCGTCTCAGTCCCCTGGGGGCGGCTGGACGGTCGGAGCTGAATACATTAGGAGCCCACGCTCCTTCATCCCTGCCTGTCATCTGAGAATGACTGAAAATGACCCCAGTGAGTGCTCTATAAAGACGAATGAATAGGTCTTGACTAGTGTACATTTTACACCCAGATCTCCCTCATTTTAGTGTTGCGAACGCACGAGACACTTTCAGCCTACCTTGTAACAAGCGTGTAGGTGTTGTTTGCCAAGTGTGTCCTGCTGAAGTGCCACCGTGCATTAGGCAAGATTAGTAAAAATAATTTATACTTCACATAACACTCGATCCAAATCTCGAAGTCTAGGAGAGAGATGAGTTTCTGTGGTGAAGCTGTAAACCTGCTACACTATTTAAGTCTCAACATGAGTTCCCAGTATAAGCTGTTTAAATCAAACAGGTTCAACAGACATACATTGTAATTATGTAATGCAAAAGATCCTGATGCATCTCAGTAATCCAGGTAAAAAATTCAAAAGGAAAAAATAAGTAGGTCCTCTGAAAGGTCCGCAAAAGAACTGTTCTAGTGAAAAAGTTTGAACTAGAAAACCTTCAAGTTTTAAGAAATTGTTAAAAGAAACTGCTTGTGTTTTATAAAGCTTCTATTATTTTCTTCGTAAGGTTTGTCGGCTACAAAGGAATGTTTAATTAGCTTGCCTTTTATGTAATTATGTTGCTATTTTGTCTAAATTTGTCACATTGGCAGCTCTGTGAGGTTTTAATGAGCTAAATGACAATATGTTCTACAATGGTTGAACTAATTATGCAGATGTGTTGATGTTTAACACGTGGACCAACTGCAATGAACGTCATTTATATACACACACACACACACACACACACACATATATATATATATATACACTGTATATATATATACACTGTATATATATATATATATATATATATATATATATATATATATACAGTGTTTGAATGATTAAATCAAAGTGTTAAATGTAAAATATTAAGTTAAAAAAAGTCAGCCTTTAGTTTAGTTAGTTTAGTTATCTGTAGTTTAGTTATCAGGGAGACACTTGGAGAAGAGCTGCTGTTCCTCCACATTAAGTGGACCCAGTTAAGGTGGTTCAAGCCCCTTTGATGCCTCCCTGGTGGTTTTCAAGACATGTCCAACTTGGAGAAGACTCTCGAAGACACAAGACCCACTGGAGAGACAATTGTCTCTTGGCTAGCCTGGGAACTTCTTCAAATCCTTCCAGAAGAGCTGGAAGAGGTGGAAAACAATCTGGGTCTCCGTGCTCAAGCTGCTGACCATGCAACCCTGGATGAAGTGGCAAACGATGGTTGGATGGAGTGGGATATATTAAGACATTATAAAGACATTGTAAATTGAATCTCAACAGCAGTTGAGATGTTGGTCACACTTTATGATGGTATGAAAACCCATTACTTTATGTTTAAATGTGATTCAAATTGATTTGATGCTCTTGAACTTCATCCACAGACTGATTTTAAACTGAACTTTTCCATCCTTGTTCATCTGCTTACTTGTGGTCAGGTTGTGAGGGCCAGCTACTCCAGGAGAAACCAAGATACCCCCAGATCAGAAAAGAAACATAGTACGTTTCACTGGAAATAAACACAGGGAGCGGCCCAGGTTGCATACCAAACCATTTTAGCTGAAACCTTAGATGTGGAGGAGCAGTGGCTGTAAAGGTGAACCCAGTAACTACATGAGAGGCTCGTTTCAGTTGCTTGTATTCTGGGTCTTGTTCTTTTGGTGATGATCCATATCTCATGACCATTGGTTAGGATTAGAATTTGGATAAACAAGCAAATCTTAAGCTTTCTCTTTCAACTCATCTCCTTCTCGGACAGACCTCTGCAATTTGGGCAAGGTTCTAATTTATCACTCAGTCCCCCTCTTACTCATGAAGGCAATTCTCAGATACTTGAAATCCTTTATTTGTGGCAAACTCATACTCAACTTGGACTAGGTGTGCATGTTTTGTTAGTTGATTGCCATAGCTTCAGGTTTATACTTGTCATAAATGAGGTCACAAAAAGCATCACTTGACAAAACTAATGTCACAGCACTTGTGCAGGGCATTTTATTGTTGTTTTAGTATAGTTTTTCTATACATATTATGAGAAAAAGTGATTTTCTCAATTTGTTGGCCATTTTTTTAGATCTCTGAAGCCACACAGTCTCGTGGTGAAATGGAGAACTTAATCCGTTTTCTACGAATTATTCAGGGTTCCAATCTGAACAGTTTTTTATAATATAATTTAAAACATACAAATAGTGTAAAAAGTAAACTGTATGAGAATCAAATCCAACTAAATCACTGGCAATATAGTTTATTATTCATGAATAAGGTTGCTGTAAATCTGCACTGTCACTGTGATTTTTAAGTTTGACTTTAATTATTTATTTCATAAAAAATTACAAATTCCATTGTACTTGTATAATAATGAATGTGTTAAACTGTCATAAAATTGCTTAAAACACTGATTTATTATCTTATTAGAAACATTTATTATTAATTAATATTATTATATAAATTGCAATAAATCATTTCATTTTATGTAATCACTTAACCATTGCCTTTCCAAACCTTCTTTAGTTTGCTATATTTTACCACTTGACATAGTGTACTTGCATGTTAAATGTTTGACTATAAAATAAAAGAAATTAGGACATTCTGATGTTTAACAATAACATATTTTAACCAAAAGTGACTTTACCCATTTAATCCCACTGGACACAACAAGAAACACATTTGATTCAGAACTAAATTTTAACTCCAGTTAATTAAAAAAATATGCTATTTATATAAAGAAAGTAAAGATGGTGATATAAGTCTTTAGTTTTGTGTCCTTGCCATTTGTCCAACCAGCCGTGACTTTCATGTCTTCATTAACCTGTGGGGGTCACACTTCGCCCTTTCCTGTGTGTTCTTGTCACTCAGGAGAGTAAGTGATAGTCCTTAATATTCAGCATCACACTTTATCTGCTCTTATCAGCTGGCAGGAAGGATGCTTCTATCTGTTTTTTCATGAATTTCAAGCTTTTTTCACTATGCTTGGGGTTGAATAAATGCTGGACATTTGCACACAAAGCTGTTGAGCCTCATACGTGGGATTAATGTTGTCTGAAATAGATTTTATTGCAGCAATCAAATCCATAAAGGAAATAAGCCAGCTGCTACGGCAGAGTTGAGCCTTTTTTTTTGCTCAGTTGTTTCTTTTTTTTCTATTCAAGTTCTCTTAATCTTAAACATTTTGTGTCATTTTTTATGAGAAATTGGAAATATTTATTAATTGACTGTGCCATTTTTTAAAATATAATAAAAAAAATGTTCAAAAATCAAGTTTTAGGAAATCTAGAACAATAATCTGTGAAAATGTACACAAAATCATGTCCATCCACAGTGTGACCATGTCTTTTTTTAAAGGCAGCTCTGAAATAACAGCATGAAGGAGCTGATCACTCTGACCTTTTTCACTTTGCTTCAAAGCAGCAGACCTTGATCCACAAGTGGAGTCCCGGACAGAAAGGAGGAAAGTGTAACACAAGTTGCCTGCCCCTGTTTTTTTGTCCTTGAAGAGCTGTTATATTTTCATCCGGCTGAGCAAAGACCTCCGGGCTTACAGTCTGGGTTTTATATCACCTGCAGTTACAGAGGAAAGCGAGATACGGTACTCTCAGTTCTCTCCGGCCTTATCAATACAGCCTCTGACAGAAATTGCCAGCAGGATGCAGAACAAATCAATGTGAGACTTTACGTGGGAATGTCTTTGATGAGGAGAGCTGGACTGAACTTCACCCAGCTAAATGGCAACATTACAGTGTTGGGATGAAGAAAAAAACAAAACTAGTGTATTTATTAAAGTAGCCAATTCTTAATGGGGACATTTAAAAATGCTAATTCTATGCATAATGCCCAATTCCAATGAAGTTGCGATGTTGTGTAAAACATAATGAAAAACAGAATACAATGAGTTGTAAATCTTTTTCAATCTATACTCAACAAAGACAATATATTTAATGTTCAAACAGATAAACTTATGTACTCACACCTGTTTGGAGCATTCCACAGGTGAACCGGTTATATGGAAACAGGTGAGTTTCATGATTGGGTGTAAAGGGAGCATCCCTGAAAGGCTCAGTCATTCACAAGCAAGGATGGGGTGAGGTTCACCACTTTGTAAATTGTCCAACAGTTTAAAAATGTTTCTCAACTCACAATTACAAGGAATTTATGGATTTCATCATCTGCAGTCCATAATATTATCAAAACTTTCAGAGAGTCTGGACAAATCTCTGCAAGTAATCAGCAAGGCCAAAAATCAAAAATGAATTCCCGTGACCTTTGACCCCTCAGGCAGCACTGCCCTAAAACCAACATCATTCTGTAACAGATATTACCACATGAGCTCAGGAACAATTCAGAAATCGTTGTCAGTGAACACAGTTTGTCATCTAATGCCATTAAACAACACCCAGAAATGGTTTCTCTGGACTTCAACTCAACTGAGATGGACTGACGCAAAGTGGAAAAGTATTCTGTGGTTTGACGAGTCCACATTTTAATGTTATAATTTTTTTTGAAATCATAGACGTCATGTCCTCTGGGCCAAAGAGGAAAGTCCTTTTCCTGTCTGGATTGTTATTAGTACAAACTTCAAAAGCCAGCCTCTCTAATGGTATGGGGGTTCCATGCCCATGGCATGGTAACTGTCACATCTGTGAAGGAATCATTAATGCTGAAAGCAACATACAGTTTTTGTAGTAAAATGTTCTGCCATCAGAGCCAAGTCTTTTTCAGGGACATCCTGCTTATTTTAGCACGTGTTAAAACAGCATGGCTTTTTAGTATAAGAGTGCAGGTACTGGACTGGCCTGCCTGCAGTTCAGACCTGTCTCCCATTGAAAATATGTGGAGTATTATGA
>JARVJO010000002.1:20728974-20740450 GCA_031762555.1 Cynodonichthys magdalenae | reverse complement strand
ATTGATATTAAAGCATTGAATTGAATCGAATCGAATTGTAATTGAATCGAAATTGAATCGAATTGTGACCCAAAGAACTGTAATTGAATTGAATTGTGAAGTTATTAACAATACCCAGCCCTAGTGGAAACTACATTTGTTAATGCTTTGCTCTGTGTGACAAGCAGCGGGAGAGAGGGAGAGATTATGATCCCGCGACACACTACCTAAATCGGTTATGGCAGCAATTATAGTAAAAAAAACACAGTTTTCCTTTGCAGTTAAGCTGAAAAACAACTCGCTTTGTTTTGTTCACATCCTTGTTTGGTCTATGTGTTCAGATTTGTAAATTATATGACGATCAGTACGTGTGTCAGTGAGGATGACTGAAACAATCTTGCCAGCTGAAACGTCCTCTTCTGTAATCGCTCCGGTTCTTTAGAAAACATGCTTTCCAGTCCGACAGTAAGGTTCATATGTATCCTGAGATGCAATTTTCCAAAACGGATATTGTATAATGTTGCTTTTTTTTAAAAATTATTATTACAACAAAGTCTGCTCCAGACTGTAAACAGAGTCCTGTAGAGAAGCGGCTGTGATGACACTGAAATGGGCGGGACAGAAGCGGAAGGAGGTTCTTAAAGAGACAGACACCAATTTCAAGGTGTTTAGAAACTGATATGATGAGGAGTCAAGTTTAGTTTTTATGTAAAAAGCATTTTAATAACAACTAAAGGTGACAAAGTTACTTTATTATGGTATGGAATTTAAAGATATGCATGAGAAACACATAATATTGCCCCTTTTTAAAAAAAGAGCACTTCTCCTCAGATAACAAGATGCCCGCTCTTCCTCCTCTAAACATCCACCCTGTCAAACGTGCTGTTGCTGTTTGCACATGATGTGTGCTGCATTGGGAGGGCTTACTGGGCCTTCTCCCCCACAGATAAGTACAATTTGTCCATGCAAAAAGGACCATCCCATAATCACATCAGAGAGATTTGATGTCTTACTCTGTCAAGTATAACCAGACCTCAGCTCTGATGACCTGATGGATTGTGCCATCAGAAACTGAATTTGAATTGCTCTGAATGAATCTATATTTGGATAATTTAAAATGAAATGCATTGGTTTGAAAATTTATTTCACTAAGTTGAAACTGAATTTAAAGCTTCGAAACTGAACTAATTTGCTTTGAAACTGTATTTTGTTGTATTGAAAATTCAGTTTGACTACTTTTACTTTCAGTTCTATATTTCTATTCCAAAATTCAGTTAGTTGTGTCACACATACTGGTCATTGAGAAAGCCACAGAATAATCAAACACAAATTGACAGATTTATGTTTCACATCAGTGAAACTTCCTTTACATCAATGTAGGCCTTCAGAAAGGAGGACCGACTGACATACTGTATTTATTCATGTATGATACTAGAAATTTAACCTTAAAAATCATCCATAAAGTGGGGGGTAGTAGTATACACAGGTTATTGAGGATTAGATTTTTTAATGCTTTTTGAGTTTAAAAAATGATTGTGTTATATTCAAGATCGTATTATACATGAATAAATATGATAATTGGAACCAAAAACAGAAATATATAAATGGACCAATAAATAAATACACTTAAAATGCACCAATTAAATTGAAAATGGGGAATTTTGCCTCATGTTTTATAATAGTTTTCTATCTTGCCTTTTAAGGACGCAAGTTATCGATTAATGAATTAATCGTTAGTTGATTGATCTTTTCGATCATTATTAAATTTGGACATATTTATAAAATATAACAATACAGGAATCTATTAGGATGCTAGTTGGGGGGGGGGGGGGGAGGAAAGTTTCTATAAAACACTTAATCTACTCTGAACAGAGAGATGTAAAACTATCATTTAAACACAGGGTAACGTTTTAAGCTAAAGATTTTCTCAAAAACAAACTATAAACATAATAAAATATCCCTAAGAGGGGTAAAATACAAATGAGTAAACTGTTTGTTTACATTCCCTGTGGTTCTATCTGGGCTGGGCTGCTTGGCATGTCTTAACATCAGCTACAGTATGTTCATTTGAATGGTTCACTGGCTGGGTTACGTCACACAGATTAACTTCACGTTAATTATTTGTAGTGACTATCTTTTTTTTTAGTTTTGTTTTTGTTCTTTCACACGAGTTAAACTCAACAAGAAGAAGCTAACGTTAGCTACAGTTAGCTACAGTTCTCTGTCATCCTGCTTTCTTGTTGTTAGCGTCATACTGCTGGATGGTCCAGTACAGCCTCTGGTACTTTTCATTGGAGTTTGGTGTTCATTATTGTTTTGTCGCAAATAAAACTAAATAAGATTTGCTGATTTTAATTATGTCGCCCACATTGAGCAGCCAACAAGGCTGCTGAGGTTAAGTAAGGCCAGGCTGAGAGCAGTGCCGCCCTCTACAGGATGGTGGCCAAACTACACTGAAATAAGGTTTAAACGGATTATTTCAATTAATCAAGTGGAAGGAATTTTTATCTAATAAAACATTATTCGACAATTTATCATAAGTCGATTAATTTTTTTGCATCCCTTTTGCCTTTGTTTAAAACTAAACTTTAAACTGGTCGCTAAACTGAGATAGCACAAGCACACATTGTTTTAGTAAAGATTAAGTGCAATGATCATGTTGTTTTGGGCACAGTCAATAAAGTCGGAGCTGTAGACTCTTGCTTTTGAACAGTTGGACATTGGACAATATTGTGGGGTTTTGTTTTGCCCCCACCTGCAGTTTTTCACACCATAAAGCAGCACCAGGCTGACACAGATAAATAACTAGAGTGACTGACTTTTTTTTTACACTTTAAGTACAATTTGTTTTTTCATTATATTCTAATTTATATTTGATATATTTTATTGAATTGTAGAATATTCTTCTGTTTAAAATTTTTGTGACCCATTGGTTAAAAATAAACAGGTCAGTTTTTCTCATACCTACACTTGTTCACTGTTTGTCTTGATCGAGACTTTTCTAAGATTCCACACTACAAAATAGGCAAACGTGTGATTCATACTGATATGGTATCGAGTCAATATCGGTATCGGACAATTCTCAAAGCTGCAATATCTGTATCGGAAGTGAAAAAGTTGTATCAGGACACCCCTACTTGTTATGATAGAGAGCATCCACTCTGTTGCATTACTGCTGCCTTGAGACTTGAACGCCTACATTGCCGTAAAGGAAGCTTCATTGATGTGAAATGTAAATCTGTCAATGTGTGTTTGATTGCTCTGTGGCTCTCTCAAGGACCAGGGTGTGTGACACAAAATACTGAATTGTGGATTTAAATACTGAATTACAGACTGAATAGGAAAGTAGCCGAACTTAATTTTCAATACAACAAAATACAGTTTCAAAGCAAATGAATTCAGATTCAGACCATCAAATTATGTTTTAATTTAGTGAAATTCATTTTCAAACTAATGCATTTAATTTCAAATAATGCAAATACAGATTCATTCAGAGCGATTCAATTTCAAGTTTCTTCCCCTAAACTTGGATTTTAAAGTGGCTGTCGGGTCACTCATAAGCAAAGAATGCTGAAAGAGACAAAAGTCTCATGACCGTTTGTTCTGAAACCTAAAGGTTTACTTGGTGATGCAGCAGAGACTTACGATCCACTTCAGCCAGTGTTTTGAAGTCGGAGTACAAATCTTACAGGTAAGCAAGCAGGCGTCTGTATGGTGACACTTAAATTTAGAATTCTGTAATATCTCTGGGAAGATATCCTGCTGAACATGCTCTTCTGCACCAAGTGTAGTGCAGTCATCACAGATGTGCAGTTTGTAGCAAAAGCAGTCACCCCCCTGATAACAAGATGCATTGAGTGTAGCATCGAGGTCAGTGATGATCCCCACAGTCTGAAAGGAATCCCATTTGACCCACTTCACCACACTTGCAATGCAATTTGTGCACTAAATGGAAAAGACCTGCCTGAGTTTGACGCTTAAGAAGGTTCAAACAAAACTTGAAAATGGTGCATCATCCATGTGTTCTCATCTACAGCTTAATGCGTTTTTTTCCCCCTTCAATTAAAGAGGACCTATTATGGGGGTCCTAGAACAAGTTAGGATACATCTGTGGGCTATACAAAATATGTTCATTTGATTTTATTCACAAGACAGCTCAGTCCAGGTCTGATGCGTGTTCTGTCCTCCCCCGAGCATTTAGAAAAAACACAAAGGCGGACAGGCGAGTAAAATAAGCCCGCCCCTGATGCACCCCTGATCCGCAAGCAGAGGTAGTATTAGAGCCGGGCCTGAGCGCAGCTGACCCACTTGTGAAAAAGTAACCCTCGGATCCGGGCTTAGAAAATTATAATGAGCTGATGACATCAGTGAGCGACTCTTGGGTCTAACCAACAAACAGATTTATTACCAAGGCAATGTTAAAAATGACATGAAACATCAACTTTGTAGTTGGTTTTAAAAAAATGTTGAGCCACAGGTTCGCTATGAGGTGATTTCATTCTTTTTTTTTTTTTTTTTCCTTTCTGATACAACGCAGAGCCAGTGAGTGGTGGAAGATTAATCTACAGATTTATTACTGAGGGAATATTAAAAATTACACAGAACAACAACTCTGTGGCTAGTTTAAAAATATTTAACCACAAAACAGGTAAATAAGTTGAGTCAGTTTGTGTGTTCGCTGTGTGTGCATGTTTGATACAAGACAGATGTATGTGCAGCTGGTGAAATGTCACAGAACAGCAACTTTGTAGTTTAAAAAATGATGAGCCACAGGTTCACTATAATGAGCCGATTTCGTTCTGTTTTTTTTTTTGATACGACACAGAGCCAGTGAGCAGCAAAGGATTCATTTACAGATTTTACAGAGAGAATATTAAAAATGACACACAACAGCAACTTTTTAGTTAGTTTAAAAATATTAAACCCATACAGAATCACTAAAGTAAGTTAACTCAGTTTGTTTTGTTTGATAAGAGGCAGCAGACGTCTGTCCCACAATAAATAAATCGCGCTCCATTTCAGCCAAGCTGATTGATGCTCCACGCCTCTTTTGGATCCCCACTGCTGGTTCATTTATGAATGCGTTTATGTGAGCGGGACCTGCCCAGCTTCCCCTATGATCTTATGAATGACCGGGAATGACCAGGTGCGGCGGTTACGCGGATTTGACTTTGTAGTGGCTACAGACTAATCAGCTAATCAATTAATCAACTATAATCATTAGGCGCAGTACTTAAAGATGACATCTGCTTAGGTACAAACTACTTTGTAACTACATCTATAATTTCACTGAATGATTATAAGGAAGGACCTTAGTGCTTTTTACGTCTTTTTTTTAATCCATTTTGTTGATATTGCATTTTAATAGGCAATCACACAAACAGCTAATCATGTGATCATGGGTTTGTCTAAACCAGTGTGATTCACATTAATATTTACTCTACCCTAAAAAAATTTCATATGATTTCTTGGTAAGATACTAAAGAGTTTGAGTGCTTCTGTATTTAAAAAAAAACAAAGTTGTATTTTCTTCTTTACATTCTCTTTAAAAAACAAAAACAAAAAACAATTTATTATTAAACTGCAGTTGACAAGCAGCAATAGATTTAGTTTGGATGTAATTTTTGTTTCAGGTAAACTATCTTATGTGGCTCAACAATTTGTAATACAGCTGAAAAATAACTTACTTTTGAAGAGTCTAAGATTTCTAAATAAAGAAAATAAATAAAAAAACAAATTACATAGACTTTCCAGAGGAAAAAAGTGAAATAAACAGAACCAGGAGATGATGATGCACCCTTCTTCCTGATTAGGTCTATATCTCGCAGAGCTTGAGCAACAGCTATCCTGTGCAGGCATTGATTTGCCTCTAGCTAAGGTTGATTGCCTCATTTGTTTCTATGTAAACTCTGCAAAGCCTGCATGGCATTTGCTGTGCTCGGTAAAACCTGATTTGTAGGCCGTTTGGGTGTTCACATTTACCAAGAAGTGGCTTTGGAATGTCTGAAGATTAGATATCAAAATAGTGCATTCAGAAAGGAAATGTTTTTGATTGTAACTGTGCCTAGATGGAACTATCAATTATAATTTCTTAGAACAAGGCATGAAAATAGTTAGTCAGTTACAAATTACTGATTAATCAGTTCCACATAATATTTTCAGCTGTGCCACTGTTTTCTAATAAAAATATTCAAACAATCTGTAAACCAATTGTACATGGGGTGATGTTGTCATGCACAATTTTTGTATATAAAATACCCCTAATTTACACTAGATGCGGCTTCGCTCTGCAGCAAATTCGCAACCATTATAATCAATAAGAATCCCTTCTCTGTGCGTCGCACAGCAATGGAGCTGAGCGGAGTGGACGCTGTATAAATTAGGGTGCAAACAAACAGCTGCAAACTGTGCACCACAGCGGAGCAGAGTCATATCTAGTGTAAATCCGGGGTTAGAGATCGACTGATGTAGGTTTTTGAAGGCCGATACCAATTAATTTGACATCAGTCTAACCAATACGCCGATACATTCAGCTGATTTGTCCTGATGCATCTCAGTAATCCAGGTAAAAAAATTCAAAAGGAAAAAATAAGTAGGTCCTCTGGATGGGTTCTTCTTTAATGAAATGTTTCGTCTCTCCTCCAAGAGACTTCTTCAGTCTGAGGAGTTTCTGGTGGACTCAGCCTTATAAGCACTGCCTCCACATGGTGGACAATTATATTTTTTCCTTTTGAATTCAGCTGATTGTTTTTGGGGATTTTTGAAGCCCATACTCCTTTTCACCCTTCATTAACATGATCAAAATAACAATAGCTACGTTTACATGGACATAAGTAATTATATTAAATGGCCATTTGAAATAAAAATGCGTCATGTAAACACCCCAATCGGAATATTCTGATCCGATTCAGCGCAATCCAAATGAATTTGTAACCCGAATGAGAGGGGTGGTTTATGCCGATTGAGAATCCGAATGGCGTGCATGTAAACACTTAATCTGATCATCTTATTCTGGTTGTGGAAAACTGACCTGACTGTACATGCCGTCTGACTTTCATCCACCGGTTTCTGCTCTTTTGTGGAGGGAGGGCCAGCAGCGTTATAGTTTCCAGCAGCACAGAACTTTTCCTCCCATTTTCTCATTCAATAAAGGAGGAGGACAAACGGCATGCGTTGCAAAAACAAAACAAAAAAAAAACATTGCTTCACCTGTAGCCCAACCAGGCAGTGCAGTAACGTCTCAACCGTTAATAAAAACTGTCCCAGATCCATTCTTGATGGTTGGAAGACGTTTGTTTACGTTCATGATGAAAGTAGAACTACTTCTGTGGTTTTTTAGGAAAAGTTTACAACTCTGCGCATGTCAATACCTTTATTCTGAATCAAAGCTAGGCTTGGGCAAAATCGTCTCGTGTGCAATTAATCGTCAGAAATTTTGTAATCGATTAATATTTGCCCCTTCACGATTACTGCGATTAGTGTCGGGGGATGATGACGTATTTTGTGTGCGTGCATGTGTGCCCATAACGTAACAACAATGGCGAAAGGCGGTGCGGAGCCGCTCGTCCCTAAACAAGGTTCAACTTCTGTTGTATGGAACTGGTTTGGCTTCGCAAGCTCAGAAATTGAGCAGATCTGGGCCATATGCAAGCTGTGCAACTGTAAAGTGAAGACGCACAGTAACACTACGAACTTGTTTAAACATCTAAAATACCACCATAAACCGGAGTACGAAGAGAGCCAGAACATGCGGACTGAGGCAACGTCAGCTACAACAAATGTTGGAAACAAATCTACTCAGCCAAGAATCAACGATGCCTTGAGTCAGTCTGTCCCTTACGAAAGGCAAAGTAAGCGTTGGAACATTTCAAACATGGCTGCTTTGTCAGTAATCACGGTTTACTATTTAACTTGTTAAACTGCAGAAAAAGTTAGTCTAACTGGTTTGTACGCAGTACATTTTAGAACACAGGTTAACTGATTTATCAAAACCATGCAAGAGTAATTGTCATCTATTAATCGTCAAATTAATTGTTATCGGCAAAATGCCACAATTAATCGTGATTAATTTTTTGGCCAATATCGCCCAACCCTAATCAAAGCTTGATGCATAAATGCGTCCAACTTAAATGCTTGTCATGATCGGGTTGTGCCCATGTAAACATTACATTCTGATTATTTAATCCAAATACATTTTAATCCGATCAAAGAATTTTGGCATGTAAACATAGCTAGTGATGACAAATGTTACGCAAGTCTCAATTCGAACTTAAAATTAACATTTATTAACTGAGCCTTGTCAGTAAGCTGAGTGAAGTGCTGCTACATAGATTTAAATTTTCAGCCATTTCTTAAAAAAGAAAAAAACATATTCAATATTTTTTTTATTTAGTGCTACATATTCTGTTTTCTTTGTATATTAATCAGATTGAACTTTTCACATGCCTCGAGCAATTTTGACAAGCGTCTGACCTCAAAATGCACAAGCGTCCAACTTGAAGCGTTGGATGCGTTTTTGACGCCCAAATCGCGTTCGGTGTTAAAGGAGGTTCAGTGTGTGAATCGGTAAATGCCTGTGGAGGAAACCGCTTTGGGGTCCCCATGGGGCTTGATAAAGCACTATATAAGTTCAGTTCATCTACCATTTACTGCATCTCATTGTAGATTATTTGGAATCCATATCATTTGGCATTCAATGCATCTTGAAAAATAAAGTGTTTCTATAGCCTTTAGCTACCAAATTGAATGGCCTTTCTATCTTTTTGTCAAGAGTTTGGGTCTATCTAAACACCTATTCTGTATTTTTTAGATAAAAATAGACATTAATGACATAAACACAAACCTACATTTGCCACAGTTCTAGTCATTTTTCTTTAAAGTTTCTCGCAGGGAAAATAAAAAGTGATTAAAATGACTGGTCTGATCTTTTGCAGGCTGTTCAGCAAAGCTGTGCCACAATTAAAGTAAGTGGCTGCTCTTTTCCTGACACTTTATTAAGACTTGACTGAATCTGGGAAAAGCTGCACCTTCCCTTTATCAAAAGCCTCGCTCATGTATGAGCACAAACACGGAGTAACAAAGTTCTGAAGCAATTTAAGAAGTTAGCAATGCGGAAGGAGGGGTGAGGGTCTTCGGCCACAAGTCTTGAACTAAACGAATACCCTTTTGACTAGCAAAGTATGCATTTATGCCTGCCTGGTAACTTTGAAAGTGGGCTGTGTCCTCTACCTCTGGAAAGCTGGAGGCCATGTTCCATTTCCTGTCTGAGTTCAGACCACATCCACAAACAGATAAAGTGCCTTTGGAAAGGAAATGACTGAGAATGTGTTGATCCTAACAGCTGTGTTCTTTGTGTTTTTGAGACTCTCTCTGATATTGTGTGGCATCATAATGGCATGCACATGGCATGTTTAAAATCGCAATGGGATTTTCTGCAGACAAGCAAGGGAAAGCAGATTATAATGTCCATGGTTCCAAGTATTGATTTTCTGTCAAAGAGACTCTTTATTTATGTACTGTCTGCTGTGTGGATGTGTGGAGAATGCAAGACAAACCTATCGGACTCTGAAAAGCGTCAAGAGTGTGTGAGTTCCTTGAGACACAGCTACTGTATGAGTATTATATGTTGTGTGAAAGGTGTCATGATGACTGATGCACAATACTAATGTAAGAGATTGTCCCAGTGAATCACAACTGGGTAGTGTAGAATTTATGCCAATACTTTAAGACAGGTGCAAAGCTAGAATTTGGTGTGGTGGTAGCTGGCAGTTATTTTCAATGCACATTTAATGCTTGCTTCAGGGTTGTGCATGATATTTACAAAGTTTGATCAAAACGGCTACAAACTGGAATGAAAGATGGAGGCACTGGCTGCAGTATTTTCAGTGATTGAGGCATTATTATTTTTTCCTGGTTTGTACTGCCTGACAAGCAGCAGAATGTATTCAACAGTGTGCAGCTACTACTGGTTCATTTTCAGGTCAGATAAATATGTCAAAGAACTCTTACATGTAACTTTTTCAAATATTCTGTATATCATTGGCCTGCTAAACAAATTGAACCCTTTAACTCGCAGGGTCCTTTGACTGGCCTTTAGTGTGGCCGCAGTGTGAAGGTGAAGTTTAAGTTTTTAATGGAAGCTCTGCTGTGGCTCCAAGGTCCTACAGTTCAAAAGATAAAATACAAATTTCTGAACCTTTGACTTTTAAAATTGCTTCTGGTTTGCTAATTATTTTCTCTAGAGCAGAGCTGATCAGGCCTCATTAATTCCTGGCTGATTAGTTAACCTTTGTTGATTTGTGCTGATTGGTTAAATTTAACACAGTTGAGAGGAGCTGATGACAGATTCCACCACAGAGAGGATGTAAAAAACTAAAATAAATAAATAGGCGATTAAAAGTTAAATATTGACGCAATTGCAAACAAATCATGCTGGGAAATATGTTCACATTTTTTACTGTTTTACTCTACCACTAAGCAGATGCATTAACAAAACCAGTAGCCCACTTCACAAAATATTCCAGACATTTCTGAGTTGACAGACAGTGCATCACCTTGGAACGGATGGGGAAGCAAGCTCCAGCTCTATGATAGAAGCCCCTACCCACCCCCCAAAAAAATAAATAAAAAATAAAAAAATTAGTTGAGATGCAGAAAACTGAAGACTGATGTGGTTTCTTGTTCTTCAGATGTTCCTTACATAGGCAAAATACAAATCTTAAAGGGAGCTCAAGCCATATGGGAAAAAATGTAAAAAAATATATATTTTTTTCAATATTAAGTTTGTTGCTTTGTTATGCTTCTGTCTCTGAAGTAATTACAGCTGAGACCAAGCTTTGAGTTATCATAGAAAATATATTTTAGGCTTTTTAACCCTGGGGAAATTGGAACATTTGTGATAGCTTCTTTCTTGTTTTGCTCAACACTCTCCTCACCGCTCTTGTGGTGTGAGGTGTAGAACAGTCATTTGTCATGCTGGGCAGCTTGTAAATGGGATGCCAATAAAACCAGTTTTTACTGATCTTGTCACACAGTTAAAAGAGATTGTTGACAAGATGTGCTTAAAATCAGAGACAGTACCATATAATCAGTGTTGCGTATAGGCTGTGTTTATGAAGCATTATGTGGTTTTCATTTTAGCTCTCAATTTAAGAGATTAGAGTATTCATGCTGGCTCCGTGTTAAATGTCTCAGCTGTGGCAGACGTTCACTGTGCTACTTGTTTTTCAATATAGAATAGGGGTGGGAATCTTTTGCTATCTCACGATTCGATTCGATTCTGATTTTTGGGGCCATGATTCAATTCAAAATCGATTACTTATTTATTTATTTTTGACTCAAAACTGATAATGTATGCCCATTTGTCGTGTTCCCAAAGTGATTCATCTTCATTTTGCAAACTTTGCCCATAGTGAAGCTCATGTCAAACTCGGACTCATTTATTAAAAACCTAAATGAGCCCAAATCTTTGCATTCAATGAAGTGGAGGCCAGTTGAA
>JARVJO010000002.1:20701446-20713837 GCA_031762555.1 Cynodonichthys magdalenae | reverse complement strand
CTGCCTTTCATTTTATTTGATTGTATTGTTTTTTTTGTTGTTGTTTTGATATTTTTATTTTTTAAATGAAAAATTAAGTGAATAAATGAAATAAACTAAAAAATAAACAAAAAAAACCACATCTAAACAAAAACTTAATAAAAAAAAAAACAGATCTTAGACCTGCAGTGTGAACGCATTATTTCCCCACACTCACTTCCTGATTCACATCACGCCTCCCTTAATACCACCGCCATACAGTTTGAAAACCCCTGCTCTAGTATGTTTTTAAGGGGACGAAGTCCATGGGATCTGATCTAAAAGTAAAGTTGTGTTGCTAAGATTGTGTGGAAATGAAAACAGATGAATTTATCCTTGTGGTTCTTATAAACAAAGAAAGGAAGTGTAGTCTGCTGACAGTCTTTTCCTTCCCCCTTTACTGATAAGATTACTGTTCCTATTACAAATTCTATGGCAAAGGGAGAAACACATGCATTTTTAGCTGCCTTACACGAGTGAACATAAATCAAGAGTTGTTGCCTGTTATGAGTGTTGTTACTAACAACTTGTTAGACCCTCTAACATTTTGGTTTAGTGCTATAGTGATGTCGCAAGAACTCAGGCCCTTATAACTCAACATACCATGATGTTTGTGTATGTTTTTGAGCCCTGAGAGATTTCACAAGACACACAAAGTGACCACCATCTGCCTAATGTAACTTCCCAAACAGACAGGTATGCTGAATATCTTGAGTAGTTTGTCATGTGCTGTAGCTAAAAAAGGAGGACATTGTCGAGTGGATGGAACTGACTGATTCACATCAACGCCAGCTGTAATTAAGCACGTTTGTGTCTTTTCCTGTTTTTCTTTCACGCCCTAAGCCAAATCTGTGCCAGGAGTTAACTCCCAGATCCCTTTGAGTATTTGTCATGCCGTTCATGAATATTTATATGTCCCTGTCAAAAACAGCCCCTGGAACCATGGCACCATGGAAGGCTGATTCACCTGGTCACATGATCACAGCTGGTGCCGAGGGTTTCATAAACAGACACTTCAGCTGCAGCGCAAGGAGCGATGTAATGGGTTTTCTGTGCAACTGTTGATCTCAATAATTTCACAGCTTTGGCTTCAAGGGAGTCGTCTCGAAGCTTCGTAGCATGTGATCAAAGATAGGAGCAGCTGGGGGGAAACGTTTAGGAATCTAATAAAAAAAAAGAATAATTAGAAATACCTAATTAATTTACTCAGAATTGCCATGGAAGAAAATAAAAACTTTATATACTACTGTTAGATGTTTCTGACGTTCTAATTCGGAAGACATGATGAATTCTAAAAGATCTTGTAAAACTTGTAATCCTGTAACTTGTAAAAATACTACACTGTATAAAATCATATATATCTCCTCTAAAACTGCTTGTACACTTTTAGAATATGGTGAGTGCAACCTTCTTTTTTTTCACTCTGACATTTCATGAGATTGTCAAAACACAAAATTACTTTCCAAATGGTGGTGAGCTGCCAGTAAACACAGCAAGCCAGAAAATGATTCATCATCTTTCTGTTAACGTTGTTTATGTTTCGGTGTATTTTTAGTTCTATAATGCTTTCGGGCTCCAACACAACAATGCTTTCTGATCGAGGAGGTATTTTATGTAGAAGGGATGTCACTGATCTTAAAAACATGAATCAAACTGCTTTGTTTTGTGATGTTTGAGGATCTGTTTTTGTTTCTTAGTGGGTGTGGGTGTGGGTGTGTGGGTAAGGGTATGTTTTCAGCAAAGATTGCTTTTAAATGAAAGAAACAACGGTTGAAAATACTTAACCTTTAAAGCCTGTCCTAATAAATATTAGTTTCTAGGATGTTGGGATGAGACAAACTAGTGTCTGAATTTGTCAGCAGCATTTCTGGACTTGTTAAAGAAGAAAGAAGTTAAAGAAAGATGGATCTGGTGCTTTCCTTAAAAAATGCCTATTTAACTTTGCTAAATATGCATATATTGTCACTGTAAATGGATCTGTTAATAAATGTGAGCCACATAGTCCTAGTTAAAAGTGCATTTTATGAATAATACTAGGGTGTTTGATCAAAGGGGTTTAGGTTTGTAGATTTTGTCTGTCAATATTCACTCTGATTATGAGCTTTAGTCAAGGGTTATAAGTGGCTCAATCTTTTTTCCACAGTTACTTAACTAAGATCAAAATTCACAGTAAAGCATAGAACATTGACACAACTCAGTTTGACCAATCACAGTTAGGACAAACTCCGTTCACTTCAAAAACTCCATCAATCACAATTAGGACATACATTCTGTTCTGGAGTGCATCGGTCACTAAATATGTATGTGTGTGTGTGTGTGTGTGTGTATATATATATATATATATATATATACAATGTGGATGTATATGTGTATGTTTACTCTTCAGCGAGGTTATAATTATTGTTATAAGCACATGTAATTTGCTGCTGCTGCGTTTTGTTTTGTCCCCTTTTGCAGGTGTGGAGGCAGATATCCGTTGTGTTGTCTTGTGTTTTCTGTATGGAAATCTCACTTATCTTGTCTTTCTTTCAATCTTTTCTTTCACTTTCACTTTTCTAATTTTTTCTTCTATTGGGGAGGAAAACAAAAAACAAAAAAAACTAATATTTACTTATGGATTTATTTATGTTTTCTCCTGAAGTGGCAAAAAATAAATCACAATTAGGACAAACTCCGCCCACACAGCCAAGAAACTCCCTCTATGTACTGTAGAGACCTTTACTTCAAACATAGCTTGAAAAGCCAGGAATCTGAAAATGTGGTGTGACCAAATCCACCTTAATCTTGGTTTGACACAATAGGTCATACATTTGATAACTATCTTGGCACTACTCCAAACTGAAACTTTCTTTCACTAGTTTTTTTATATTATTATTTTTATCTGTAAGAACAGAATTTTAATATAAAGTTGTTAGATTTGAAGTTTGCATTCCCACATTTCGCTGACAGTGTGAAAGAGAATTTCTATCCTAACAAACTGTATAGCAAATATAGATGTTCTTTCTGAGCGTTGCTGTGTAAGATTCTTTCTGTATGACGGTTCATAAAATATTCATTGTTATCTGCTTCTGTAATCAGTTACTAAGACAGTGCCTACCCCTAATGCAGTTATTCAGTTTCTCACAGGCTGAATGAACAGTCTGAGTATTGTGTGGTCATTTTCTTGCGCAGAATAATTTAATTAGTCAAAAGTAATGCAGTCATTCTGGTAAAAGCATGGGTACTTGGTTATTGATTGAAAATTCACTGTGAGATATTGTGATGAGAAACAGGAGGCAATTAAAGAGGTGAGGACTTGTACGGTTTCTAATTACCATATTAATCAGCCATTTCTTTTCTTCCTCCAAGCTCGATTTAATGAGCTTCTTTTTTGTAGCTTTGCCACATTAAGTACACCTCTGTAGTGCTTTTTACTCCTGCTTAAAAGGTGCTTTGTTGTGCGTTATTACATGATAAATATCTTTTGCAATGACAGCTCTGTGATAACATTTACCCTCTTGTAACTCGTTTCCTTTTTCCTTTCGCTTGTCTTGTTTGCTCACAGATCAGTCAGATGTTGGGAAATGAGCTGAAGTTTGCTGTGCGAGAGCCAATCGGGCTAAGGTGAGATTTCAGCTGCTCTCTGGCAGTTAACACGGAAACAGCATAAGGGGTCACCTGTGAATCACTTCAAAATCCAGTAAACTTCGATAAAACAAGTGTGCCATCAGTATGTGTTGTAGGAAGGCTATGGTGTGTCATGTTATGTCTCTCCTCTTAGGGTGTGGATACTCATCTCTGCTGTGGGATTCACAGTAATGGCTGTGATGGTGAGTCTTTATAAATTATAAACAGTTTTAAATTCATTCATTTTTAATTGCCTTATCATTAATGAATGCAAAAATGTAGGCAGGAAACTGCTCTTTTCAGAAAATGGAAAGTACATTTTGCCAAATCAGATTCACACTTACTGTGGATTCTTTTATAATTTATTACTGACCGTTCTCTACTGAAACAGCTCCATCTTTGTCAGCTCTAATATCAAATTCTCAATATCCTCACTGTTGTGAACATCCACAGTGGTGCTAACTCAAACGGGAGGATTTTAGGGAAGACAGAATGCTGTTGTGTTTGAAATGACAGAGCTGTGTTGTGCTTTTGTTCTTCCAAACAGGCTCTGGTGTTTCCCAACCAGCTCTATGAGCTCGTTTTTGAGGAGGAGCTCTCCACAACAAGCATCTCTGTACGCCTTTATGGAGCAGCGTTACTCAGTAAGTCTCAGTCTTCAGTTGTGAAAAGACACCCAGATAAGACATCTGAAAAGGTCTCCCATCATGCGTCCCTTACGGCACACTGAATGCTTTCACTTTGCTGCAGCCATGTTGGCACACAATGTCTGTACATTTATTTTTACATGTGCTAAAAATAAACGCTGTTCGACTGCATGTGGTCTCCTGCAATAATGGCTTTGGATGCATTCATTAGAAGTCACACGCACTCACTTTAAGATGCAGCATAAAGAGCCCTCTTTCTGCTTCAAAACCACTCCTGTAGGCTACAAACCGAGGAGGTTTAATCTGATACAGTTCTGAGTGTCTGCAGTCCACTGTGAAGGCATGCTAGAGGCACAGAGAGCAGTTCTTTGGAATACTAACAGCCAAAGCTCCAGCCGCTTCTCGTTTCTGCGGCCTCGTGTGTCAGGTTTAAATCTGGTGGAAACTCAGTGGGGGATGTCAGGACAGTGTGTGGATTGTGTGTGCATGTGTGAGATGGCCCGAAACCCTGAGAGGAGGGAAATTTTCTATGCTCCATTTCAATTTTGCAGCTCCCTCACTCCAAGCTCTACAAATCCAGCTTGATCTTTTTGTTCCATGTCATCCACAGGTGACAGAAAATGATTATAAATATGCCAGAGAATTATAGCATTTGTGCTTTGCTCCCCTTTTACAGAGTATGTATTTTTGAGATAGAGGCAATCATTTTAATGGCCTTAATTTGAGACAAACTGTCACTCCGGGGATTACATGACTCACTATGAAAAAGGAGAATTTTGTACCGAGGTGGCAGAGAAAGCTGGGAAAAGATGTAAGCAATCAGAAGCATAGCATATACGCAATAAATTCTGTTCAATTGTCACTTCTTCTAAATCAGGCAATAACTTTCTCATAAAAACCAGTGGAGAGGAGTAAAATTGTCACACGCTGTTCTCTAATATGTGCATGTCTTGCCTAATTAGTAATGTAAAAGAAGAGCATAAAAATGCAGGATTACAGCTTTGGGCGCGGAAAGATGAAACCTTAAACACAGCTCTGAAAGTGACAATATAAATGAAGCAGATTTAAACGTCGTAAGGCCAACAAAAACCAGGCTTCATTATTATAAATGTCAGCAGAGCTTCAGGGATTATCAAAGATCGAGGGTGATGTCTTACAAGACAAGGTGCAGTATTGGGGGGGGGGGGGGTCTCATCTGCCACACAGATGGATCCTGGCAGGGAGAGGATGCAGTCCATCAGCCCTCCCACCTCGCTGCCCACCCCTTCGTGTTCTCAAAGCCTCACTGGTCTGTGTCGCTGGGAGAGGAGCCCATGAAGAGAAGCAAAGAATAAAATTGTAAAGCACAAGCTCTCATTAAATATCAGACATTAAGTTGAATTAATGAGCATTCATCATGCTTTATATGGGGTTACAGATTTACAGTGCAGCTTTTCTTTTTCTTTTTTGATTTTGTGAACGGAAATGCTTTTCTAGACACGAGTCTTCCTCCCTGGGCTTTATCTTTTATCTGTTTATATTCGTTTGCCCCTGAACTTTTAACCTATAAATTTCCTTTTATGATCTCCTTTCCAGGCCTGGCACTCATTATGTGGAATGGTCTCTACACAGCAGAAAAGGTCATCATCCAGTGGACTCTCCTCAGTGAAGCCTGCTTCTTTGCTGTCCAGTTTCTAGGTGATTAGGGAGCCTTTGCTTTTTAATTTATGACTTGATGTGCCTTTGGGCTTCTGTCACTGTGAGAGTAATAGTTTTAGAATCCCTTTGATTATAATCTTACTTTGATAAAGGAGTTGAAACAATATATATCTATTTTAAATTGTTTTACCTTGTTTTACCAGTTACACATGTGCACATAGTGCCCTCTTGTGTTTAGATAGTGGAGTCACAGTTTTGCATTATTTTAAAGAGGGAATGGCAAATTTTATTAAAGTAAGCCAAACTGAGTATTTATTGTAAAACCAGTATAAATGTATTGTGTTCTTCAGATTCAGAGTACTCCTTATAAAATATAAGCTGAACTGTTTGCAATACATCATCTATAAAAGTCAGAATAAATGTAGTTTATTGGTTGAAAAAAATCTATTTATGAAGTTTTTCCATTAAATGTGCACACTGAAACAAACTGGAGCCACTACAATTGAACCAGACACAACCTTGTAATGGAGACTGCATGGGCTCAGTTTTCTGATGCAAAACTGATTATAAATTTTTATTGTCAGGCAAAATTAATGAGCATAAAACTATCTAAACAAAACTCAGAAAAGAACGTTTTAACTAAGGCAAAATAAACTGCACTTACTCTAAAGGCCCACAGCTGTTTTAGATGATAGCTGAAATGATAAAACACATGGAGAGTGTTGTGATGACAGACCAGGCAGAGTTGATCACAACTGATTCTGTTATTACAAGTCACTGACAAAGTGCTGACTCGGCAATGCATGAAGCGGATGCTGCCGAGGCAATAGAGGACAGAATGGGTCCAATTTTTGAGTGTTAAAGTGATGTTAGCAGCATCTTTGCTAACATAGGCTAATGTTGAAAGCAGTAACAAACTTTCATCGCAGTGCTCGCTATTCCAACTTGTCACTCTTTTCAGGCTTTTCTACCCAATTGGAGCTGTGACATAAGCATATACCAAGCTTTACCGTTTTAACCTACAGGAAAATTCAACTGCCGTAGCCACCGTTCAACCCATAAACGGCAGCACCTAGAGGGTTGTAGACAAAATATTGCAGAATAAAACAAATTTACTCGAAAATGTCCAAATTTGCACTGAAATATAAAGATAATACCCTTAAGGTCCAATTTAGACAATTTATCTGCCAAAAAATTTTGGATTTTTAGTTTAGTTACTCTTTAAGAAACATTATTTCTTCATGATACCATTTCTTTGCAAAAGGTTGGTTAAATACATTGTTTGAAAAACAGAACATATTCTCTGTAATAAATTTATAATAGATTTTCATGATACACGTGTAGTTTGAAAGCTGTAGTTTGTCTTTAAATAAAAATATGTTTAGTGTTTAAAAAGGGAAGCAGTGTGGAGCAGTGGTTAGAGATGTTGCCTAACAGTGAGAAGGTTGTAGGATCACTGCTCGGCCTTTATGGATGGAGTTTATATGGTACCCTTGTGCACACACAGTTTTTCTCCCACAGATCAAAAACATCCATGTTAGGCTAGTTGGTAGCTCTTGTTCCTAAATGTGGGTGAGAGTGTGAATGATTGTTTGTCTTCGTGGCCCTGTGATGGACTTGAACCTCTCCAGGGTGTACCCTGGCTTTTGTTCAGTGACTGCTGGAAATAGAAACCAGCTGCCTCACAATTAGCAAGAAAAATTGGATAAAAATAATGGATGAATGATGGATGGTATTTAAACATTGCTCTGTTGTTTCAGTGACATCCATCACCTTAGTGGAGATCGGCATCCTGCCCAACGCTGCCATGCTCCTGCTCCTCAGTCGGGTGCTTTTCTGTGTTGTCGCCATGGCCTACTACTACCACCTGGGCCGTAAGCCAAAAAAGATCTGAGGCCGACCAGCTGAAACTTCAGGGAGAGGACGTTTGAGCACAGATCACAAACATGGGGGTCATGAAGGTTTGGATTTTAATTTGACTGGGGCTTGGTGCATTGCTTTCATAGTAAATGCCCCCTGACCCCCCTTTTATGGGATCTAGCCTAACATAACCCCCCAGTATATTTAACAGATGAGCACAGTGTTGCACTGCTGACTGTACAACCAGAACAGGAAACCTCATTACGACTCCAAATGGGCCAGGAGATTGAGCCTCACTTGATACACATTCCTTCTTTGTGTAGTTTTGAATGGTCATCCCACAGAGCAGAACTTAGCAGTGCATAGTGTGTTTATGTGTGTGTTACAAGACCAACAATGCCTGTCTGTATTATTCATATATAACATGGTTTCCAGACTTAGTTTTTAATGCTTTTGTCTGGTAATAACTTATCCTATTTCCTCATTCATGCTCAACACTTTGTGCTATCATTTGTATTTAATTTGACGACACCATGGTTGTGAGCCCACACTGCATTTCTGCTGAAGTGAAAACTTGAGGTCTCTGACAGCTTTATACTGATGGAAAAACTATTAGCTGTCCATATGTGGATCGGATCAGATAAATGCTGGATGGCTGACAGAAAAGTTTTTCCTGCAATAGCTTTCTTAGTAAGCACAGGGAAGAAACATTTTTTTTCCAAATCTTAACTTTTATACAACACCCCCCCCCCCCCCCTCCCAAAAGGAATTAATTTGTAGCTTAGCATTTTGACTACACACCTTTAAAGAAAATATTGATGATGCACCTGTTAGGTTGTCTCTGCTGTCTGCGCACCGAGTCAAAGTCTGACCTTTACTGCAAAATTAGTCAAGCATGTCGTCGTGCAGGATAAACGCACCTTAGCTGTTGTCCTAAAGTGATGTAGCACAGAAAGTTATTTTGTTTTTCTATTTTAGCCATGCACCACATTCTTAGTCTTGCCTTAAAACAACTTAAAACATGGTCATCAGCACCTCATCCTACTTATTGTATATATGTAAATAAAAATATTTAATATTACGTGGTGTTCTTGTGAACCAAACAGGGAACTTGTTCAGTATTAGTTCATGATTATTAAAGGTTGATCCTTATCTTTAATGTATTTTCTTTTGTACCTATTTAAATGACACTGTGTTTTGACATCAATCATGTGGTATAGTTTTTCCACCAGAAAAAAATAAAAAAATTGGCTCAACTTTGGAAGCATTTTGTGACCAACTGGAGAGCAAAAATATCAGAAATTGTGACCACAAATGAATGCAGCAACCAAAATGGAATTTCTAAAACCATTATAAAGTTTTAGTTTTAGAGCAGTCAAGCTGTGATCGTTGTACCTGTCAGACAGTAAACATCGACAAATCTTTTTGTGCAAAGAACTGGAAGCATTCTGTTTGGTAAGGAACAAGGAACATGCTGCATGTCTTCAAAGGTTGTCCATATTGTTGGAAATGACCACACAGAATTCTGCCCCAGATGGGAGAGGTCCTGCGGTCAGAGTGACTTTGGCTGAAGGAAAAATGGGCACGTTTTCAGCTCAGACACAGGGTTTGAAACATGGGTGAGGTCTCCTGTACCCCTAAAAAGTAGTAATTATCTTTTTTTACAGTGTTTAATTAGACAAGAGTCTCCACAGTAACATTGTGTGTCTCAGCCTACGTTGCTGCTCTGTGCTGACTCGCATAATAATTATGGAGTTAGAAAAAAGAGCTGCTCCTTTTCTGTCAAATCTGCAAGGCCTCAAATGATCAACTCGTGAAATGTTTAAAGGTCTGCAAGGCAGGGATTTTGGAGTGAGAGGCACTTTTGCAGAGAATCTCAGTGGAAGGGAAGCAAAGAGGCTCTTTCATCATCCTGACTTGTAAATTCTAGAAACTATTACAGTAGTACCCAGTCTTTTTGAAATTTGAAAGTAGGTCTAAAACTGTTTTGTTAGTTTTTTCATCCTCTCGTTTAGCAGATACCATTGATTGGCATACCTTGTCAAACTGTTTCAAGTTGTAGCAAATGTGTTTTTTCTGTATATATGTGGTAAATTGTACAAGGAAAAATGAATTGTGATGAATTTCCGTTTCCATATTCGTTTGAAATAAAAACAGTTTATTATTTGAAGACTTGAAAATTGATTCACTGACTTATTTATTTTTGTCCTGCCTGTTTAATAAATGAAGCACACCATTCTCAGAGAGAAAATATGCTATCTGTTTAGCTCACAAGTTGTCGGTGATAGTTCTGCTTTTAAATGAATAGACAATGAGAGAAAAAGCTTTTTCTGCAGGAATGTCGCGAAGGCCTACTGAAGTTTGCTGAAAGATGAAACTGAGTTTGTAAAGCTAAGCAAAGCAGATTAGCAGATAATAGCTACAAGACAGAAGTAGCAAAATACCAGCTAAAAGCTAAACTAACAAAAACCTAGCTAAGAGCTAAGTGTAACAAAAGTGTAGATAAATTGGAAAGTAGCAAAACAAAAGCACCAAAATTATAGCTAAAAGTAGCAAAAGGCTAAAGATATCGACAGGCTAGCTCAAATCTAAAGTTGAACAAGTAGACAAAATTAGAGCAAATAGGCTGAATCAGATGTCAAAAAGAATGTTTTTAAAGTCATGACAGTGATTTCTCATGTATTTCTGTAATGAAACTGTTTGCAAATAAGGTAAATATAAAAAGTTTACAAACCAACGCAAGTCATCACACTTTGATGTCTGCCATTTCATCATTCTCACAATTATCAGATGATTTTCTTTATAAACTGATACATTTTTTTTGTTTTATTTAGTTTTTTCTTGACTGTTTTGACAGTGGAAAGTCCTCACGTAAAGTTGTTCCTACATTCAATCCATTTTTTCACTTCTCAAAACAAAAACAAATTTGTTCACACATGTCAACGAATAACCTGAGAGCTGTTATGTAATCCCAGTTTTTGTTACTCGTTTCCTGTTTTTTCTGTTGAGGTTCATGTCATAACATGATCATCTTTAAAGTCTAGACAGACTTCTCACAGAGTGAATTCAAATGTTCCACATATTGCCCAGCCCTCTTCTTTCTTTTCTTCCTTTAACACAGACACACATTAGACCGAGGGGGGGAATTATGTGGCCTGCAGGAAATGGGTAAATACTGTAGTTTGTGGTGTTGAAGTGCAAACAGTTCTCATATCCCTGAGTGCAAACATTCTCCTCATACTTCCCTCCAAATATTTTAAATCCCTGTTTATCTCCCAGGGTTTGTTGGTAAACAGAGCTTTAAGGCTTATCACGGACCATTTGAGAACTGCTTCACACATGCTGCTCAAATTTACTTACTTTAAAAGGAATGTATAAAAACAATAGTTTTATTTCAAGCCTACTTCTACCAACACCTGAGAAATGTCTGATCACAAAGTGTTTATATAAACTATATATTGTTTCCTGATAGTTTCCACAATGTTAATATTCCATTAACTTTCAGAGACCTTATTGAACAAGAGACTCATGAAATCTTGCACAATGTTTTGTTTAAATAAAATATTTATATAAATTGAGATATGATCAGTAGTTGGTTGATGTAGTAATGGATTAATGATCAATCCAGTTAGTCGGAGTAGGAGTTTTCCTAACTTGTGCATTTGTGAAATAATTATTTGACATGACAAATCTCTCTTCCCTACGACGGAGTATTAGGGCCACACAAGATTTTAGTCGTATGAAAATAAAAATGTAATATTACGAGATTAAATTCATAATATTACGAGAATAAAGTCGTAACATTATGAGATTGTCATAACGTAAGAATAATGTCCTAAAATTACGAGATTAAAGTCATAACATTACGAGAAAAAAGTCACAACATTCTAAAATTGAAGCAATATTATACCCTTTACACGAAAAAGCATTTACCACTGCATTAAAATGAATGTTGAGCAACTTGTCGTTCTAGCACATTAGCATCAAAGTATCAGTAGCAGGATTTGGAAATGTGCAAACGACCATATGATAAACTCGACCGAGCCGTATTGTAATTAATTTACAGATTTAGTCGTCACATAGCTAAATTTGGATGAAAGCATTTCACACTAACAGTGACCCAAGTCATCGCGGACTTCATAAACACAGACTGTCCGCAGGTGTTAGGAAAATGATGAGAAAATTATAAATCAGGAATGTAAAACGGACATGTAAAATTATGACATTTTACTCATGAGTTTTTTCTCCTAAAATTACAACTTTAATCTCGTAATATTATGACTTTATTCTCATAAAATTACGACATTAATCTTGTAATATTATGACTATTCTCATAAAATTACAACTTTAATCTCGTAAAATTATGACTATTCTTGTAAATATACAACTTTAATCTCGTAATATTATGACTTTATTCTAGTAAAATTACAACTTTCTTCTCGTAATATTATGACTATTCTCGTAAAATTACAACTTTAATCTCGTAATATTATGACTATTCTTGTAAAATTACAACTTTAATCTCATAATATTATGACTATTCTTGTAAAATTACAACTTTAATCTCGTAATATTATGACTTTATTCTAGTAAAATTACAACTTTCTTCTCGTAATATTATG
>JARVJO010000002.1:20689791-20701346 GCA_031762555.1 Cynodonichthys magdalenae | reverse complement strand
TCTTGTAAAATTACAACTTTAATCTCATAATATTATGACTATTCTTGTAAAATTACAACTTTATTCTCGTAATATTATGACTTTATTCTTTTAAAATTACAACTTTAATCTCGTAAAATTAAGACTTTATTCTTGTAAAATTACAACTTTAATCTCATAATATTATGACTATTCTTGTAAAATTACAACTTTATTCTCGTAATATTAAGACTTTATTCTCGTAAAATTACAACTTTAATCTTGTAATATTATGACTTTATTCTCGTAATAATAATAAAACAAATCTTGTGTGGCCCTTCCGTCGTAGGCTACTTTCTACCCCCTTTTTTTTGTGTGCCAACTCAGCATTTTCAGCTAGCGGCCCCCGCATTATCACATTCGTGGAGGCGCCACTGGATTTTAGTTTAACTTCTGGTGTAAGAGGCGGCGGGCGATGTGCATTTTTAAAGGAATTCTGATGGCTGCTTTTGACACTTATTTTACAATAAAAATGCGGGAACAGAAACGCCTCTATTAAATTTGCAAAAGAAGAGTGTGCTGCCGCATGGTGGGAGTGTGTGAACACATGTATACACAGACATACACACACACACCTCACGTAAAAGGAGGCACGGTCAAATACTCAAGTTTCTTTCTCATGGGAATCTGGAAATTTCACAGCAGAGTGAGCCAGCTCGTCACCCCAAAACTGTCTGAGCACTTCAAGGGACTAACTCAAAGTAAGTATTTAATACGTTTTTTTAATTGAAAGTTAACACTTCGTCTATATAAGAAACACTTTTTAGTTAGTCGAAATATGTCTCCTTTTGGTTGTGTGTTGAAATAATGTGCTTTTCAGGCTAATAAATAACGACGTAAATACCGCCTTAGAAAGACCGAGAGCTTCGTCCGAGTTTTACGTAAAGCTAGCATTCAGTGAGCAGCTTTTGGTGCAATACGTTAATGATGAAATAGAAACGTGTTGTTGATATTTTAACTTTTTCATGTGCTTTACTTTTGTTTACATTTCTGAGTTTATCAACGTCACGCCAAACCCAAAACCTTTCACTTTACCGAACTAATATTAATGCTTTCTCACGTGCGGTCACTGTATAAACACCCGAGCGTCTCTAATATAACTCAAACCCAGTTACTTTTTCTGAGTACGATCAAACATATGAACTATCACGCTTTGAAAGGACCTAGCCTGTTGAGCTACACACCTTCAATTTTGTTTAAATCATTAAGCGAAAATGGTAGTAAATGGTACAGTTTTGAGCAGATTCCGCTGAAATCCGCTGGCTGTATGGCAAGGCGGTTTATCATATATTTAGTAATGCTCTCAAATCAAAATAGTAGTAATTCGTTTTTTTCGTCTTCATTCCTATCCAAAGTGGTGCTTGAGAATTGTTAATTATGTAGATAATATGATCAGTTTGTTCATAGAAACATATGTTTGCAATTTAACTAAAAGGAACATAGGGCCTACTGTATGCCAAAGTTTTAGACAAAGATCTTATGTGATCTCGTAGCACTCATATATTGGGGTCTCAACCACTGCCACTTACGATTTTAGCAAAATATCTTTAAAATTGCCAGAGGTATAGTTATTTTTCTGATTGATTAAATGAAATTACCATCTTGAATCAAGTTGACTTCAAAAGATAAGCTGTAGCTGTAGATTACTCAATGAGGTTTGATAAAATCTGTCCAGCAGTTCATACGATATTTTGCTAACAAACAAATTAGCATACACAAATAGAAAATTCTATAAATAAGTACATGGGTATAATACATACATACAAAAGTTACATTTCATTTCCCTTTGGGATTCATAAAGTATTTTTGAATTGAACTGAATTGAATATTCACCCACCTATTGTGGCAGCAAGTCATAAAAATGCTTGTTCAAGTTTTGGGCAGTGTTGTAAAGCTGAATAAAACTAGAGTTTATTTTTGTAATGATGGCAGCTTTATCGTCCAAATTCCCCTAAAGCTATTTTTCTTTTGTCCAGTCTCACCACAATGACTGCTTGAGTCTACACAATCTTGGTGGTTTTTGATGTAACTGGAGTGTTGCCTTGATGTGGACTGGGTAACTTATGCAGCGTTATATTCTATTCAACACAAACACAACAAAGCAAATATGTAAAATTACCTTAAACTCATTTGTACCTCCTCATAGTAACCGTGTGTTGGTCTACATGTTGCCATTTTAATTAGGGATGCACGATATATCGCCATTAATATCGGTATCGGCCGATATTGGTAATTTTTTAGAATATCTGTATCGGTCCGATATGTAAAACTGGGCCGATATTAACGTCCAATATTAATTTCCCTTAGCTCTGTGTTTCTGTTTTTGGGAGTGGAGATGGTTTGTTGAGCGGCATCTGTTTGATCATGATAGTGTTGCTGACACTGCGTAGCCGGGAATAACTGAAGTAGGGATGTCAGAGGTCTGGTTGTCATGTATGGTATCAAAAAAGACCCAAGTGTGTTTGTGCGTATATGTATAATCTTATTTATGTGTAATATTGGTAAAATATGGTTATCGGCCATAACAGCAATAATTATATCGGATATCGATATCAGCTGAAATTTTCATATTGGTGCATCTCTAATTTTAATAAATATATTTTATTAGGGCCGTTGATCAAGAAGGATTAGAAACTTTTTATTTTTTGTTATCATCAACTGGGACAAATGGCAGCTTGGAATTACCTTCAGCGGCACTGAAGAAATGATCGTGATCCACTGGTTCATGCTTTAACTGTTGCTCAAACTGTTTTGAAGCTGTTCCATCCATTAACTAATTATTGCTTCTAACATTGCTCGTCCAGCCACGTCAAAGCATTTCCAAACACAGCTTGCAGGCTACGCTCACAACTTTGTCTCAGCTGCTTCCCACATAATAGTTTTTTTTTATTATTATTGCATCAGCACTTCAATATATTTAGAGAACACTTTCTCCCCGACCAGCTGCAACACAAACATTTCAGAGCAGGGAGGCGCCTCATAAACATTAGATTGAAAGCTATATTTTAATTCCAAGCTCCCCACATGAGATGCCACTGGTAATGAATTATATTGCTTCACTGATAAACTGAGGCAATTATTTGTTATTTTTAGGTTGCTTGTATTTAGTTGCCAAATCTTTAATATGAAATGTCTACAGAAGTGTGCACTGTAAGCAGTACTGTAGAAAACGTATAAGCTTTTGGACCTTTGTATCAATACACGCGGGAACTGATTAATGCGCGTAAACGGAAAACAAAGCAGATGAACGTGTTCAGTTGAGTAGCTTTGTCTTGTTTTATTACAAGTGTTTTACCAGATGCTTGAAGAGCAAAGAATAACAGTATAAGTGTTATACGTTGATTATCGGCCTCTGTCAGCACATGCACTGGCTCCATTACGGCTCAGCCTCTTCGGGTAACTCCTCTGGGAGGCATTAGCATCCGAGCTGCACTTCAGATGTAGTGTTCAATTACCACATTGCTCTTCATATCCTTTTAAGCAATATTGTGGGTAACAAGTGCAGTTGTGAAAAAAAAAACAAAACAAAAATAACAACCCTGTTTAGCTTTTAGTTGTCAGCGCAGATGTTTCATCATTTCCACAGAACGTTTCACCTAGACGTCGGTGGGGGTTTTACTTGTTTTTGTCGTCCAGTTTACCTCTCATACAGATCCGTAGATGTCAAGTGAGGAAGTTCCCCCTAATACCTGGTGACTCAACTGAAACTGTGTTCTTAGAAATGTGGAAGCTCAAAATTCACCTAAATGCAAGCTGTGCTCTGTTCTTACAGTGGGATCAACCACACTGATGCAGATGTTAAAGCAGCACTCTAATAGTGCATTAAAGGCTTTAGGAGTATCAGAGTGGTGTAAAGAGGATTTTTTTTTTGTAAATGAGTCATATTTGAATATTAGAGGAAGCCAGTGGAGGGAGGTTGAAGCATTTTTTTTTTGTGTGCTTAATTGCTCTGTACTGTTAAAAAAAAAGCAATCCAGTCTGATTCCATTGCTTTGCCATCTGCCACTCATCTTCATTTCTGCACATCATGCTTCGGAACTCACTGGTCATCTGCCCAACACTCATTTCCATTGAACTGCCATTCTTTTATTGCACCTATAAATCACATTTTGGTGGGGGAATCAAATCTTCTTTTCTCTCCATACCCCAGAAGGAGGAACATTTGGTCTGTAAGCAGAAGAAAAGTGTGCCTGCGAGGTCACAGAGTTTGGAAAGTTCACTCAGTGGATTTTATTTTTTTTTTCTCTGTAAATTTTGTTCTCTGCACAGCCAAGGTCTCCTCCTCCTCCTGAAGACTTCCTATTTCACATCAGCATTGTCTTCATTAAATGTTTTTACATTTCAGCGTTAGTATTTAGAAGTTAGAAATAGCTTTGCTTCAAATTTTGACTAGTCTTTGCCTTTTACCTTGGAGCAGATTTGGTTTTAGCTTTCAGGAAGTCCATTATGGTTGGCTTTGTCTGTGAAGCTTGTGACTGGACCTGATGGTTGATTTAAAAAAACAACTCCCGATTAATATTTTTTGAAACCCAGGGCATTTCTTCTGCTCCCTGTGGATCAAGTGGCTTTTCAAACCAAAATTGATCCAACCTGGTCTAAACCCAGTGTAAACAGCAACTATAAACAGCTCACGCTGTTAATGGGGCGTTCTTTTTCGCATGTAATACTCAAAAACAAACTACAGAGCAGAACTTCTATAAGCCCTCCTACTGCATCACATCGCGCGCAAAACTCCATGACAGCATGGTTGGCAATAATGGATGTTTATTTTCAGTTTATTACAAGTTAGCAGAAAACGAAGAACACAGTAGAGGAGGAGGAATATCTAGTATTTCTGTTTTTAACCAAGTAGAAGTGCTAATTTACAAAGTTGAAACAAAGAGATCGCCATCGTTTCCAACAGGTGATGAATGACGAGGTGTACTCCCTCCTGGACAGCACAGCCACTCAGAGCCGCCTGTGTCTCCACGCTGTCTCATTTATTCACAAAAAATATCTCCTTCCATGAGTTGTTTGACCATCTTTACATATTTTGCTCGAACACTTGTAAAGATGGCTGTATTTTCTAACAGCTTCAGACAGCTTCTCTTCAGCGGAGCAGTTCAAGCAAATCCAGAGCAGCATAGTTCACCTGCTTTTCAGCAAAAGCGCGCCCACAAAGTTCTGACCAATCACACAACACTTGGCACATACCCCTGTGAGAAAGAAGTTCTGCCAGGAGCTCATGCACAGAACCTACTCTCAGCTGCGAAATACATAATTTTCATCATGCAACTCCGTTAATAAGAACAAACTTCCTAACGTCTTGCTAAATATCTATCTAAAGTCTGATAAATAAAAAAACACACCGTAACTCTGTCGCAATTGCAGGTTACAGACATCTTGCATGTTGGACAGCTTGAAAACATTTTTATCTATATTATTAAGAAAGTCAAATATGGCCCATTTAAAAAATGCTCTAGTTTTCTTTTAATGTTGCCAATAAAAAGAATAACAAAAGGCACTAAAAACAGTTTTATGGTTGCTGGAAACTAAGTCAACAGACAACGGTACAATGGTTATCATAGTTAAGTCTTTTTTTAATCCACATTGCTACTCTACTTCTCGATAGCAATCTTCTTTGAGGATTATCTGCTTTGCAGCCGTATCTGCTGAGTGGTTTGGGCTTTGTGCCGTGTTCAGTTTTGTAAACAGGAAATTATGATGGTATTCAGGTCAATTTCTACATTTAATTGATGGATAGTAGTAGTTATATTAATGTCAGCTGAGTAAGTGATGGCCTGTACATGTTGTGTTTTACATCAAGTTTAAACCCCATCGAACGCAGTCGATCAGGATTATAAGTGCTGCTAATTTTTCTTATTGAACAAAACTGGATCCCATTTTGTTTTTCATATATAGAATATAAAATCTAAAAAAAGGTTTTGTTTTTAAAAAATACATTTGTTGTCCTTTTGCCTTGATTTGTGTAGAAATGTAGACATAATCGCATTAGTGCACAGCACTTTGGCTTTAAAGTGCTTTCTAAAGAAAGTTGCATTGTATTGTAGTATAAAAGAAATAAAAGCTACAGTATAATAAAAGTGGAGTTAAACCAAATCGTAACTTCTTTAGATTCTTCTGATTAAAATGCCAGGTTTTCATGACGCCATAAAATGAGACCAATAAAAATAATTTCAAAAACTTTTCCTCCTTTACTGTGACATATATTCTGTAAAACTCACCTGAAAAAAACTTTTCTTTAGGGAGAAAACTGTAAGATATTAAACTTTGCAATGTGCTGGTTGCCTAAGTTTGCACATCTTTAAATTAACTGATTGAATTTAAAGACTTTGAGCATTTTGGGTACACACCTGTCATCAATTAAAGTCGCTCTGACAAACATGAAGTTCAGCTGCCTGCGGAGGATTTGCCTGACATTTACAGAGAGCTCTCAAAGCATCAACTGGATCTTATTGTTAAAATGTATCTGTCAGGGGAAAAACATACAAAAAAATCATGGGCAGTTAAAAAAAATTATTAAAAGTGGAGAAAATATAGGAGAATAGTAACACGGAAATCTGGACTATAAAATTGTTAAAAAGCGCAAATGAAAACTGTTCAAGGAATCTGCCAGGAGGCCAACAGCAACACCAATGGAGCTGCAGGAATTTGTGACCAGTGCCGGTCGAGTACTACAGATGGCAACATTCACCGGTATAACCAATATGTCCAGACAGTCTTGTAGGGTCTTAAGGTATAAACCAAAAAAACAACAGAAAAAATATAGGCTTTGCTAAATATTAAAGGAAAGAAATAATAATACAGTTTCCCAAAAGCATGTGAGAAATTGTGTCTGAAACAGCTAAAGTTGAACTTTTCAGCCACAATTGAAGACTGTGGAAGACTACCATCCCCACAGTAAAACATGGTGGTGGCAGCATCATGCTGTGGGGTTGGTTTTCTTCAGCTGGAATAGATTTTTTGTCAAAGTGGATAGGATTATGAACAGTATACCTGTTTGTTTTGGCCTAAAACCTCGAGATGTCTGCTGAAAAACCAAAGATAAATAGGACTTTAATGTTTTTTAAAATGATAATGAACCAATAACATAATATTGGCTTCAAAAGAATAAATTCAATGTTCTGAAATGCCCTAAATCAATAGATGCACTGTATAATTCTTCTATTAAAGAACTGCTTGCTATTTTGTTGAATTGTACAAAATATACATCACATTAAAGGTGGGGAAATTGTTGAAATGATTATTTGTGTTATCTTCTTTACATCTCACATCTCTTGCCTTTGATGGGGAATGTGTGAACACTTTAAATCCTTTGTTTTAAACATGTTTCAGATTTAAACAAAGCTTTTCCTCATTTTTTCTTCTGAGAATAGATAAATTTAGAATATACAGCTGGATTTGTTTAAATAGTTGTAAGGGAAAGTTTGATTTGAAGCACAACAAACAACTTCCCTAACTAGTTGTTGTAGTTAAATATACACTGTTATAGATACAGACACTGAACTGAAGGTTTCTGTCTAAAACAAAACAAGCAGAAAGCAGTTTGTCATTTGATACTTGGGGAGTTGTCTTCATTTTTATATTTTTAGACCCCTCGAGTAGCCACAATGGGAGGTTGTATTTTTGGTGCTCCCAGTGAAGGATGAGGACTTGTTGTGGATAATGTATATATTTTTTTCACTTGTGAGGTTCAGCTTGAATCTTGTTCATAATAAGATTTTCTCCATGTGTGCAGCTGACTACAGGAAACCAGTGGCATAAAAAAATTTTACTGAAAGTCGTCATACTAACAGGAAACACAAAATGAAAGTCAGAACTGATTGATGTCACAGTCATGTGCTCAAATTTCAAGTGTCAGGCAGCTACAGTCAGGGTCTGATTTATCACACATTTGTTTAAGTTGTGTGTTTTTGTGGCATCAGACATGGTCATGGTCAGAATGTAGTCATTATGAAAACGCCACTCATGCCTTTGTTGAAGTCTTTCTTTCATTATTTCAAACCAGCGTGGCTCCTCTTTTTTTGCTATCAAACATTGCCATAAAACATGAGACAATGAAGCAATTGTTTCCTCCTAAAAGTGTGAATCAGAGGCGAAGCTGTTCTGAATGAACTTGGTTCTGCTTTGAAGATTATAGCTGTGTTTAATTAGAATTCTAACTGTGCAGATTTTCTTATGACCTTGATCTACAACTCTCCCACAGTGAGGCAAGGCTTATTGTCTGTTTTTATTTTATTGTGTCTTTTCATCTTGAGTCTTTTTTTTTTTTTTTCCTCAGGGCCCATATCTTACTGGAATATTATCCTGCAGGAACACAATCATGGGGAAAGGATGCATCACGGTCACCAAGTACTTTCTATTCCTCTTTAACCTTCTCTTTTTCGTAAGTGATATATATATTTGCTATATATATTTGTCTTCACTTTTTGTTCCTGATATTTGTAGGCTCTTTCAGAAAACATTTCCGCAAAATGGTCACAAGGCCCAGTCTGTCTTTATGCTTCCTCTAGCCATTAATAAATCACAAATGGAGCCAGCCATGTCCCGTATAGATGTGAGCTTTCAGAAATATAGTGAGCATTGCAAAACCAAACAAGATGTAGAGCAAATATCAACTGGTAGCATCAAGCAAAACGCATTACTGTATTTATGGTTGTATAGTGCAATTCAAGTATGATGTGACCCCCCCCACAATTTCTTGAGCTTAAGAAGCATAAAGAAAACTAATCCTCGTGTATAATGTTTCAGGTGATTTAAGGAATTTGTAGTGTTAGCGTTAGCATTAGCTTTCTGCCACTGGACTCACTCTCGCTTGATAAGTGAGAGTGCATCGCACAAAACGTCAATGGCAAATATTAATTGGTGACAGTTTTTCTGCACACGATACGTTTTTTTCCCTAACCTTAGTTCCAGTTTGAGGTGTTTCATGAAAGAGTCTTGTCTTAGAATGACTTTCACTTTCCCAGCTGCTTTGTTTAGTTGATACAGAGAGATAATGTTGCTCCTCTGCTAAAACATTATCTGTCACGACACATTGAGAACTGTTAGATGCCTTTCAGGTTTTTTATTTAAATGTTTATCGTTATTCAAATTGTACTGGAGGTTAGGGGAGAGTCTGCCTAAGGCGAGAGACTTTAAAGAGCAGTCAGGTCTAAAGAATGACATATGGTTTTTGTTTGTTTTATCTTCTCCTACACTCACGCCAACATAAAGTCCAGTGGCTGGGGAAACCACGGGCCTCTTAAAGCGCCCTCTGCCAGCATGTCCAGACCTCTGCGATGGATCTGCAGCTGTAAACCTGACACAGAGCTTTTGATGTGAGCGCACGGCTGGTGTCTAATAGGAAGCGTGTGTGTCTCCGTCAAGTGTTTGTCCGCGTGGACAAGTTCTGCATGGGGAGACTTTGGGAAGCCAGGAAGTGGTGGGCTAATGATGGCCGCTGGGCGCTCAGCAGGCTTTATGAAAGAGCAGCTCCTAAGTACTCCTGCAAATTGGCAACAATACAAGCAGGAAGCTGTGGAGCCAACAGGGCCTCTCATTGGATGATTTTGTGCCCACAACTTATAAACAAAAGCCCTTTTAATTTTGTGAAGATTCTTAGCTTCATAACCCCAATAAAAGTCAAACAAGATAGATTTTATCCTTTTCTGAGGCTTACAGATGCTGCTGAGATGTCCTGAAGTGTTAGCACTTTTGTTTGTCTCAATTATGTTTTTATTTTAGTTATTTATTTTTTATTACCAGACGCTGTTAGTGACTGATTGTGCTACTACAGTTTGGGTTTTAAGTATGAGAAAATCCATATTAACAGTCCGTCTTTATGCATCATATTTTCTTAAGTGTGGTTATGAGAGAAAGAGACGAAGAGAAAAGTCTGATCACATCCAGATGTAAATGGAAGTAATAAAAAAAATAAAAGTAATTCTTTTTGTAAAGACATAAGAGTGCAGATTTTGTGTTTTATTCTTCTATTAGATCCAGTTCCTGATTATTTATGTTCTCCTCTTCCTCTGCAGATATTTGGTGCGTTGATCATGAGCTTTGGCCTGTGGGTGCTCCTTGACAGCCAGAGCTTCATAGCCGTTCTGCGTAAGTGTCAAAGCATCTCATCACAAAAAATAACTCACAGAAGTTTATATTCGGTACATTTAACCAGAGTCCTCTGAGGACAAAGTATGCTGAAATAGAAATTGGAGAATGTGGGCAGGAAAAACAATCCTGAAAGTCTTGGCTTACTTGTTGCAGTTTATGACCACTTTTATCCCATCGGACTTGTTCCCACAGAGCCATGAAGGGATGTTCACACTGTATGAAAAAAGTGATTCACCAATGAAATTTGATGATTTCCTCTGCCAAGCTAACGCGCCCCTGTAGACATACATACATGCCATGGCAGGCCACATCTGTGGGAAGTAGGTTTGTCAGTGGGAGGTGACAGAGTTGATAATAGCATCTGAAGTTGATTTATCTCAGCTTGAAAAATAGCAGTTTAATTTCCCCCCTTTAGTTTCCACAGAATTTACTTTTGACTTACCCAGATGGTAGACGAGCACAGATGTAATCACCCACTTTTACAAATGTTGTCATTTGCACTACATTAACACACGAGGGAAAAACACAACACTTTTGAGTGTCTGAGGGAAGCTAGAAGATCAACTTTTTAAAAACAATTAAACCAAAGTCCAGTCTTGCTGGAACAGGAGAGTATTGAAAGAAAGCTGTTAGTTTCCATAAATGTTTTTATACTTGTAGATACGTCTGTGCAACTAAACAATGTGAACCATTTATAAAAATAACAACGGACTTAACTTTAATTTTAATTGGTAATAAATTTGATCAGTTCTTATGTTGCGATTCTAATAAGCTATGTTGGGTCTAAAAATGAACACTTTGTGGACATCTTAACTTATTTGCAGATGTCATCTGCTTTTAGTTTTTGTTTGTAGGAAATAATAGGTATTTGGGATTCAAATTCATTCCTTTTTCTTCCAAGAGTTTTAGAGTTCTCCACCTTTGCTTTTTAATGTAGCCAGCCAAAAATCAACTTTTTAAAAATGATATTGTTATAATCCCAGCTCTAATCTAGCCTACAACCTGAGGGTGTCCTCTTCTCCTTTTTGTTTATATTTAGCTCTCTCCACATGCCTAATGTTTTCTGCTTGTGGTGTGTTTTCATGGCAGCTTTACAGCAAAACACATAGACTAGCATAAGTACTACATTGTTTGGAGTCGTTTCTTGTGTTTCCATGTGAATGAAAACATTTCTAGAAACAGTTCTGTGTTTATGAAGATATTTTTCAAAACAACAATAAAACAGTTATTTTGGAAGAACTGTTTTTCTGTGCTGAAAGCCATCACTAAACCTCATTATGAACTCTACAACTGGTTCTTGTATCAGATTGGGCATCATTTTGTAACAATTTAATACTTTGTGGACCCATTAGAACTGTGGTTCTCAATTCTGGTCCTCGTGACCCACTACCCTGCATGTTTTAGTTGTTTCCCTGCTCTTCATCATGTTTTTAAGTTCTGCA
>JARVJO010000002.1:20676755-20689117 GCA_031762555.1 Cynodonichthys magdalenae | reverse complement strand
GTCCTCGTGACCCACTACCCTGCATGTTTTAGTTGTTTCCCTGCTCTTCATCATGTTTTTAAGTTCTGCAGGAGCCTGCCAATCACTTGTTCATTTAAATCAGGTGTGCCAAAGCAGGGAAACAACTAAAACACACAAGGTAGTGGGTCACGAGGACCGGAATTGAGAACCACTGCATTAGAATAAGCCTGCAGACCAGATATGGCCCGGGGGCCACCAGCTGACAATGGGTTAACTTGAGTGTAGCAGATCTAAATTCAGTCTGGAGGTCTTTTTATTATGACAGGTGGTTTATGAAGAGCTTGTTTCCTACAGGAGACAAACTAAATACCACCTTCCTGTTTGAGCTCTTGAGGTCTGTAAAATGGGGAGAAATCAGTTCAAGGTTTTACTGAGCTGAATTTTCTAACCTTTAGTTAGACCTTCAGAGAACAAATACAGGATCTATCATCCCTGCCAGTCCAAGGCCTATTGTTGTAATAATCCAGCTGCTTGTCCACAGATGATACGATTCACTGATCCCCTCAGGACTTTCCCCCTTTGTGGGTCTCTACTACCATCTCTGCTGCATGTGTTTTTTGTGGCTGTAACCCAGCAGGGGTCAACCTCGACTCCACCATGGAGTCCGCTGGAAATCTCTTTACCTCTGTGTGAAGGAACAAAAGCTAAAGGCAGCACTGTTTATTGACTTAATAAAAATGGTACCATTGCCTGTCTATAAACAGGATCTCTGTGTTTTCAGTTTCCATTCTTCATGTGTTCTATTAGCAGAAGCCTTCGCAGCTGTCTGAGTGACCTCAGGCAGGAAAACTGCGAATGTTGTGATTTCAGTCCCCTTTATTTTTCAGTTAAAAGATCATCCTCTCCTCACCCTAAAACCCTTCACTTCACTACAACAGTGCTAATATTTTACTCCAGCGGCGTGATTAGTGTTAATCTTACTGTATGTTTAGCCTTGGAGAGCAGATATGTGTCCAGAGACTTTGCCAAAGCACAGTTTGGACAAATGCCTTCTAATGATCCAAGGAGTCATGAAAAGAGAAAGAAGAAACTCGCCATTACTTTTCCTGTAGCTATATAAACTGTACAAAACTGAACATTTAACCTAAAATCGATTCGCTTGTGTTTACTTTTCAAACCTGGAAATTGTGTCAACTGTGGCTTCTCGCCACCTGTACACGAGCTAAATATGTGGCTCTGTTCATGTTTACAGCGGGACCGGCAATGGCAGAAAGCCCTCTCTCCTCCCACAGCAGCCGTTTTGGAAAGAAGCATAACTCTTTCCCCCTTAAGTGGAAAGTTCCATTAAAAGAAGAAAAAAAAACTCTATAGCAACCATTACAGAGTAACCAGCAGAGCCCTGCATGAAAACCTGCTTTGGTACACAACAGTAGAGAACAATTGTTTGCTTCAAAATATGTTTAGGTGTTACCACAGAGCAACACACCACAGAACAATAAGATGTACGAACATCTGGTGCTCTGCAACATTTAGACACCTGCAAAAGGTTGACAAGAAACCACCATTTTTTGAGTTTTAAACGCCATTTAAGAAAACAAATAGCGGAATAGAAAAATAACCCATGATTGTATCTCATTGTTAGCAGCAAAACTGGTGTAAAAACTGAGTAAGAACGGATGATGTAGATGTTTACAGAATGTAGGTGTTGAATTTAAGTTCCGTTTGATTTCTTTTAACAGGAAAACCACACAAACACAACGATGTCACGTGTTCTTGATACCAATCTCAGTATCTTACTACTCAAACTGCAATGTTACACTTAAAAATGGAACCGTTTTTGTTTCTGAATTGGGTTTTTCTGGTATACCCATTGGAGTTTAGCGACAGTCAGCATGTTTTGTGTCGTTTTGATGTTCTCATTCAGTCTCCTGTTAGCAATCAGACTACTTGGAAGTTTTTTTTAAACACACTAAACCCCCACATGTAATTAATATGTTAAAGAAACCTATGCACATCTGTTACGTTCAGAGATACTAGTTGTGCTGTGTATTAGAGAGACTAAAATACATTTCAGCTGTGTGCTCCTTATAGAGTATGTTTCTGCCTTCTTTAAGTACAACCCTGTAGCCACATGAACACCTGAAACATGTTGGGCTATGTACTTTAGGCTTTAAATACGCTCGGACCACCACAACATGTGCTGCTGTGGTAACTTATGTAGAGTCAGGGCAGCTTTTGTGCACACTGGAGTTTATTTTGAGTGCTTTTTAAGTGTTCTACCAAGCTACAATAAACGTTTTCAGAGGTCGTTGCACTTGAACTTCATGTTGGGGAAATTACATTAACTATCACTGTAATGTTGCATTTATTAGTTTGACCCATTAGGTTTAAATTTAAAAAGTGCAGAAAGGTTCTTTTTAGTTAAGTTGTGGTCAGGAAATGTTCTGCTGTCTGACACTTCATTTATTTTTTGATAACAATCCAGCCTGCATCCTGTGATAACAAGAAGTTGTGATGAAATCGTAAAAAAAATAACAGAGTTGGGTTTTGAAGAAGAACTAAGAACTTTTGAGACTCACTGACTATTTTTGAGCATGTGTCAGGGCAAAATTTTTGTATAAAAATATAAGGAATCAGCACGTTTTGATATTTAAAATAACTATCAGATCAGCTTTTTTTTATTTCAAAAACAGCAGTGTTGCAGTATATTCATAAAGATTAAACATTTTGGAACTGCTGAGCCAGTCAGTGTCTTCCCTTCATGGTTTGGAGCCACAGATCTGATGGTTCTGCCTGGTTTCTTTTGGCCAGACATCTTTATGTCTTGGAACCATTTCACCAAGCTCAAATTTTGGCTTTGTCTGTTTCTCAAGAGCCCTTCCAGCTCAGATAACACACACAGCCACGTAACAGCTCCTGTTATCTCTTCTTCAACCTTGCAGTTGTTTTCAGTCTCAGCCTCCTCTTCCTCCTCCTCTTCCTCCTACTAAGTCTCTCCCAGTCTACATACACAAGAATGAAACCAATTAATCTCGCCATAAGAACTTGTCCTGGTCCAACTCCCACGGGTGGTATACTGTGTTAAAATATATTTTCATGCAGGAAAAACCATAAAAATATGTTGATTTTAAAATAAATAGTTTACTTTGTGAAAATACCATGACTCATAGTAAGCATCTGTATCCAAATAGTGTAAATGAGGTCTAATTATCGACCAATCTCAGATGGTCCAAGAATTAATTAAATTAGTGCCACGTCTAATTCAGACCAAAGCATTGCATTTCCACTTTATTTAGACCCCAACTGAATGATTTGAATGCACAAAGGAAGGGTTTAAAAGCCTGATATGTCTACTTTAAAATATCAGAGAAGTGCCCCTTTTTGCAATGCAGCTGTATTTGTGTGACGAGGAACATGTTTTTATGTTTTTCTTTCTGTTTTTGTCTCCTCCAGAGGAATCATCACACACAGTGAAAGTGGCCTCATATATTCTCATTGGAGTGGGTTCCCTGTCAATGGCCATGGGCTTCTTTGGCTGCATCGGAGCCATATATGAAATTCGATGTCTGCTGGGTTTGGTGAGAAGCAGACTGATCGCTGACGCTTCACACTTCAGTTTAAGACTAAGCATGCAACCATGGTTACTGCACAACCACTCAGGAAACAAAAAGTTGTGGTGAATTTAATTTATTCTGCGCATTAGATTGAAGGAGATAACTGTGAACACACTAATGGGTTTGGCGGAAACAGCAGGATAAAAAGACTGATTTTCTCTTTACATAAAACATTCATGGACGTGAACCTGCCTGGGCTCTGAAACATGGGTAATAACATGTGATAGATTCCTGCTGACAGTAAAGCTCTTCATCGTGTCTGTTGGGCTGGGAGCTCCCAGCGTGGGCAGATTTACAAACAGGAGGGAGGTGTCAGGGATAAAACCAGTGAAATGTTGGGGGGTGTACAACCACAGGGGGTCAGATCCGTGACCTCGGCTGTGTTAAACCTGTGAGGGGTTGGCTAAAAAACTGCTGCGACCTACTTCTTCGAGTGACAGTGACCAGCTGGCAGCAAACTCCCCCCTCTTGTCGGACACAAACATTCTTGTTATTACCTCATAGTTAAAGCTTGAAAAGGATCCTAAATCTTAATTATTATTTTGAAAATCAAATTTTTCAAAAAAATATGATAATTTTTTTGTTAAATTTGCTGTAACTGCACCTCTTGAGTGCAGACACAATAAGGTGATAGCCCTGGTTCTGGTTTATTCATTAAAAACTGTTGACTTCTGTCACTGAAAATGATTTAAGGCAGTGACACCCTGGGTTGGCCCTGTGATGAACTTGCAACCTGTTCTGGGTGTACCCCGCCCTTCACACAGTGACTGCTGGATACAGGCACCCGTGACCCCCATGACCCTAAAAGAAAGAAGCCTGTAAAAGATAATGGATGGATGAACTCACTGGGTTGTGACTGTTGCAGACTAGTTTGCAACTCACAATTGTGGTAAAATTAGTTTGTTTTAGTTGGTGTCACACTGTAACACCAAACCTGTTATATATATAAGATTTTACATCATCGTGTGGGGTCTCAGTCTTTGAAAATCAACCGACAATTTTAAAATCTTGCCGTGTGAACCAGGCATGAGACATTCAGTCATGTTTTGAGTGGCCAGTTGGTGGCAGTGGACAGTATTTTATTGCCCACCTTGATTTGCTTTGACTCTCACCTTGGCAGCCGTCTCTACTTTTATGATTCACATCCACAATGGTGAATACAGGAATCTTTATTTGACTGAGGATGAGTAGGACAAACAGAATTTATATACCAGCTGTGTCTTACCGCTGTTTATCCACTCGTGCAAGCGCAGAAAAACTATTGACTGCAGCTGCAGGTAGAGTGCACCTGCAATTTTGCATCTTTGCGAGGGGTTTTCACAAAGCTCTCCACTCTGACCCCTGGATTCAAACATCTTTGGTTTCAGAGGAAACATGCTCGGTTGTTGCTTACACAAACAGCTGAACCGCAGCAGAAAAGTCACAGTATTGTGTAAACCAGGCTTTAGGGTTTCACCACAGTGGGGTCCCAACTCCAGTGTTGGAAACCACTGATTTAGAATATTGTAAACCAAAATAGAAGAACCAATCAATCAAGCATTAGCCGGATTTTAATACTTAGAAGCTAACTGAGGAGAAAGACTAAGGCTTTTTTGATATTTTTTTTTTCCCATTAAATTTTTCATTACATAGTTTTGTGATTAATGTTTTAAACACTTGTGTTTCTCTTTGTTCCCTGCAGTACTTCACCTGCCTTCTCCTCATCCTCATTGCTCAGGTCACTGCTGGAGTTCTCATTTACTTCCAGAGAGATCGGGTAAGGTGTAGTTTCCCTTCATCACTTCTTCCTTAAATTAACTTGTTTATAATTTACATTTTATTGTTTTCTGCAGTTCATATTGTGCAGTTCTTAATAAAGTTACCCCCTTTTTTGGTCCCCCCACCTTTCTCACTTTCCACTTCACCACCTTTTTTTTCCACTGTTACAACTTCTGCCTACTGGGGGTTCTTGTTTTCCCCTTCCAGCTGTGGTTGAATCTGGGCGTTTGGTTAAAACCGTTCAGAGACCCCACAGTATCAGTTTTAGATCATCAAATGAAAAGTGACAGGATGTCAGTGTATGACTGATCTGACATCAGGTTCATGAAAAAACACAAGACAGTTAAAGCAGATGGGACTAAAGAAGATTTTATGACTACTCTAGCGGAAGTAGCAAGCAGATCCTGTTGTCGTCTCAGTTACTCCTGTAGAATATTTTTTTGTGGTTTTGCAGCTAGAGAGACTGAGGAAGGCGAATAGTTTTTCAACAGATGTTACTAAAGCTGTCGCCAATTAACAACTTCCTTCTGTGTGAAAAAATGATGGTCTCAGGGACAAAAACAGCACTTTTTATTTAAGTCTTTGGTGACACACAGCCCCCTGTAGGTAGAGTTAATAAATACAACATTTAAAAACTTAGTTGATAAAAAGATTATTTGAAAGTTAGATTAACAGTACCACAATTAAAAACATATTTAGTATCACAAAACGTTTTTTACTTCTCTATATGAAGATTAGAAAATCCTAAAATTAGTGTATTTTTCTAAACAAAATAGTTCAAAAGTTGATGTCATAAAGATTTTACTTTAAGACTACATTAAATTAGTAAGCTTTACACTGGAAACATATTCATTTTGGTAGAAGTATAAAAAATGAAACCCACTTTATTGCTAACAGTGTATGTAGATTTTTTTTTTCCACATAGTACTGTTTGAGTCATTCACCATTTTTGCTCATTTGTAAACCTACTGGTTGTCAGAATGCTGTAAGATGATGCTTTCAAACTCATCTTAAACATGCAGCCCCTTTTTATGACCACTGAGCAGAAGGAGTTTGACAGTCCTGTGTAATTACAAGTGTAATGAATAATAGTGAGGCAGCATTTTTGTTTTAAAGGGAGTGTTTTGTTTGAACACATCAGTGTCTCTGACATGTTTTATTTACAGAGGACTAAAAAAACTGCTCTGTTGATCAACCTAACCAGAGTGTTTGTGGAGGTAGTTTTTAGTGTTTGTATGTGTATGTGTGTGTGTGTGAACATGTGTATTTCTGTGACAGCACATGCGCATGTGTAGCCCTCCACACACTCCCTGTGTTTAAGGCTCACCACAGGGCAGGGTGGTGCCCTTTCCCAGAACAGGGTGAGGCTCTCACTCATCTTCTGCAGAGCTGCATCGCAGCTCTCACTCTGTGGTCTTTCACTCGTAAACCCAGTTAGTCTTTCGCGCTCGATGTTGTGTTTTTGTAATGTTTCAGCCCAGCATGAGGCTTCACACGTGTGAACTGTGGCATCCCACTCAGAAACATGAGGTTCGGATAAAAATGATGAATTGTGTCAGAAGTTCTGGTGTGGGTATATTTGTTTTCTTGGCTTTGGCACTCTGTTTGAGGCAGAGATGAGTCACTCCCTCAGGCGAAGGAGTTTGTTTCTGAGTGTCTTGTTTACAATAGATGGTAGACTAGAGATGGAACGAAGGATTGGGGCACTCGTTCTTACTAAAGGTGCAACGATTGCAGTTTTCTGGCCGATCACAGTCTTTAAAAAGTCTGACCATCCGATTCCGACTTTAGCCAATATAAATTTTTTTAAATAACTGTCACTGTTAGGTGTTATAAGGTCACAATACACCTTCAAAGTTCCAATGTTATTTTATTGAAAAGCATTGAACAAAACCCTTGAAACAATACAAACTTGTTTAAACTGGACATTAGGTAGTGCTCACAGCAAAAGAGGACAGTGGCTGATTTTCAGACTTTTGTGGAGGTAGATGAGAAGCTGATTTTGTCCACTGATCTTATCTAAGTATTAGCCAATCTTTGATCTTCCAAAATTAAGGAAATGAGTGACGATAAATGGCAAAGCTTTAGATTTACCTTTAAGCTTTCACCTACGGTCATGAGGTATGGATCATGACTGAAAGAGCAACGTCCCGGAGACAAGGGACTAAAATTAGCATTGTTGGGTGGCCAGGCTCAGCCGTACATAAGGTGAGAAGCTCTGGTATCCAGGGGGAGCTCGGAGTAGAGGAGGAGTCAGTTGAGGTGGTTTGGGCGTCTGATCAGCAGCCTGACCACAAAGCGATGGATGGACAGCTTTAGCATTAGTTTTTTTTTATTCATGCAAGAAAATTGTTGCCTAGTTTTATTAATGTTGAACAGCTGATATTTAAAAATGTGCACACACAGAACTAAAATACTTTATAATAAATGCTTCTGACAAATAAAGATGGGCATCCCAAGTGAAACTCTTAACAGAAGCTGAATAAATGGATTTAAGGTGAAGAATTATATTAATCACTGAAAGATTAGAATCAGTGCTGTTGTGGTTAAGGAGTTACGAAACTGTTTTTTTCAAGTCTAATACATACGTTAAGGAGGATATTTATGTATTTATGTCATCTAGTATGTGATCTTGCTGAGTATGAATGTGAACAAATAAGACAGTCAGAGTCCTGGGAAAAAAATGGTGGTTTCTGTTTTCCAAACTTAATCCAAACAGAGGCTTTCTGCTTTATAAATAAAATCCTTAAACTCTGCTTGTAATAATTTACCCTTTTTTTTTTATCTTTCCAGTTGAAATACGAGATGTCCAACATCATTAGAGACATGATAATCAACTACACGGGACAGAACAGGACCACAGAACAGACCTGGGACTACATTCAGAGGACGGTGAGTCAAAGCAGCAGCTTGTTTATGTAACTCAAAAACTGAAGAATAGATTTATTACAGTGAAACTGAACAACATTTAAATCCATCTCAGTACTAACAGAATCATATTTCCCTTAATCTAAGAGTCTAGTTGTGTTTGATTGGCAGATGTGTTTACTGAAAATAATTGTTGAGCAACTTAAGTACCTTTTACTTTAGGAACTTCAGGAAGCAGTTGTGTTTTTATAGGTATCATGATGCGACTTGATTTTGATGAACAGTTCAGTTGAGGTCATGAAACAGAGAAAAGTAAACACTGACGATATATTGGTTTATATTTAGTTACACAAATTTAGAAACTCTGCATCTGAACCATCCCTTCAGTTTGTAATGGTGGTTTTAAGCCAGAGTGAGTGAAGTAATGAACCGATCTACTTTAGTTTAAAAACCTACAGTCAGTGTTGTCAGTGAAGATGGTAAACATGTGGTCAAACCTCATAGTTCTGATAAACTCCTCTGATTCAAATAAAATGTTTTGCATTTTGGAACTGATCGAAGCCTCCTCGCTTAAAAAACAATGGTTTTAGAGTTCTCTGAAAACAAGCCTGTGTTGTAAAAGGCTTAATCTATATTTACAGATACATGTAAAGTAGTGATAAGTAACCTGAATGTGATGAAAACTTAACAGTATTCACGTCTAAAGTACTTGAAGAGTTTGGTTTTTGCAATGTCTTTTTATTCTATACGTTTAAATCCATCTGGTTTTCAGTGTCATTTTGTCTTTTCATATGATGAATAAGTGAGACTTTGGTAAACTCTTAATTAGGGCTGGGTATCATGGCCACTTCTCCAAATCGATTCCATTTCGATTCATAAGGTTCTGAATTGACTAATCATGATTCGATTCGGTTCGATCTGCTCTTAAATAATGAAAATGGTTCAACTTCGTTGCAAAATACAATATCACTTTATTTTTTCTCTTCACCATAAACAACAGGTTTTAAGGAAAAACTTTTAAAGTAAACAGTTTAATATTGAAAAAAAAACTGTAACACGTTTCAAAGGTTTTAAATTAATAAGGAATTGCAGGTGACAGTGTTGTTGGATATATTCATTTTTAAGAAATAATAAATTTCTTGATCACTAAGTGATGTAAGTGATGGAATTAGGTTGCAGGAGAAGAGGTGGGCTAATGTAAATATACTTCTGCCCACTCTCTTTGAGTGTATGAAAATTGTATATTTGTAATGTTTCTGTTAGCTTCAATAAAACTTATTAAAACTTATTACAGTACTTATACATTATTAAAACAAATAATACAACTACAATATTTCATCACTGTGGATTTTATTAAGACGTGTCTTTAGGTTTAAAAATAATAATATTGGTAACAAACTAAACGATTTTGTTAGGATGTGGTCTTTCACACATATAAACATTCTGTGGAGAACAGTTTCGGTCAGATGTTTACATAACGTTTGTTTGGTTCGAGCGCCTGAACGAGTCGCTCGTTAACCCGCTTCGTTTTCGCCACCGTGTAGGAGCGCAAATCTTTGCAAACAAAAGTTGCCATGGTCTCTGTCATCTTTAAGTTCTGCTGAGAATTGGCTGATAATGTGAGCGATTCTTTAGATTTTTTGTTCTTCTCCAGACAGCTTTTATCGAAAGCTAACGTTAGCACTGAACGGCAACCGGATCTAAACATACGGCAAGCCAGGAGTGACAAAATATAGAAACGCGCTTCAGACACGCACACAAGATGCTATGGGGAGGAATCGATCTCATGCCCTGTGAATCAATTTTCCCAAATTTAAATGAAATCGACTCAAGATCGATTAAATCAATTTTTTTTACCCAGCCCTACTCTTAATGCTGCTGAGTTTTAATAACTTTAGTGCTTCACGGTGATTAGACCAGAATCTCTTCACTTTCATTGTTTTTTCTGGCAGCTGTCAGACGTAGATACTGAAACTTAGAAATTCAGTATGTTTTTGCCCTTTGGATGCACCGGCTCTTTCAGCTAATCAGCCTATAGCCTTCTATATCCTCCCTTCCTCTCCTCTCCTCAGTCCTGCCAAGTCCCTTTTGTTCTGATTTCTGTAGAAACTGCTGCCAGCATGAAATTGCTTTAGAAGCGTTGGCCTTCATCTAATTTCACATCTTTTTCTGTCTCTCTTTGCTTTATTTAAACTCCATCCTCTACACACGTTTTCTTTGCCTCTCCGTTTTTAAAACTGTTCCCCCTTTTCTTTCATGTCATCCAGATGAACTGCTGTGGATGGACCAGTCCAGGCAACTGGTCGGAGAACCTTTTGATCAAGAACAGCACCCAGAAGCTCTTCTCGTGCTCCTGTCGCAACGAATCCCTTCCTGGTCCTGATCTAAAAGAAGGAGGCCTCTGCGCTTACATGTCTTCAGAACCACCTATCCATGAAACCGTACGTCACCGCCGATGAACAATCTGCATACTTTAGAGCAGGGGTGTCAAACTCAGTCACACAAGGGGGACGAAATTAATACCTGGTCCAAGCCAAGAGCCAATCTTGGTCAATATATTATTGAAAATAATAATATTGATTGTGCTTTATAACATAATACAACACATTGTGCTTGTAGAAATACAAATGACAGCTGGAGTTTGGTTGCTGTTGCTTGTTCCACACTAAGATCAAAGATTAATGAAAAATTCCAATTCTTTTTTTTCTTGGCTTTAAAGTTGTACATCTGTCATCTTAAACTGCACTAAATACAACAAGCTTAATTTATTAAGGCAAAACGAGAAACAATAAAAATATTTTACATTTAAAATATCATCTTTGGGGCCAGATCAAATGTTAAGGAGGGCCAGATTTGGCCTGCGGGCCTTGAGTTTGACACATGTGCTTTAGAGGGTTGTTATGTTCCTCAAACCATTCTCAACAAGTTCTAGCAGCACGACACGGCAAACAGTCATGATCAAAAACAGGATTGTTTTTATTTATTGGATCTAATAGAGATTTCCATGTCGTGGCTCAGGAATAAAGAACAATAAATCTGTTTGTCAGACCCACCGTGGATCACTTTAGTCCCGACCATGTTCACACTTGTTTGGTATGTCTTCACAGCTTGGTTTGTCTTGTGTAACTCCAGCTCAGTTGAAGGTAATCAGCGCAGGGATCACTGACAGCTGTGTGATTGGTTCAAACACCAGGAAACTGCTTCTCTTCTGTTATGAGTTTGTGCTTCCTTCAGAACCTTACAGTCCCTCTCTAAGCTCCTTCATTCCACAACCCCACCTGCTCAGACTCGGTCCAAAACCAGCAGTTGTGTTTTTAAAAGCTTCTGAGCACGTCTGGCTGCGATCACACAGACATGTATCTTTTTGCGTGTCCATGCCCCCTTCCCACATTCTTCTTAACCCCCATTTTTCTCCTCGTTTCCTGTGTTGTCTCCTGCAGGGTTGTGTTAGCAGAGTGGAGAAATGGCTGCTGGAGAACTTTGGAGTCATTCTGGGGATCTGTGTTGGTGTGGCCGTGGTGGAGGTACTGTATCCATTTCTTCCTCTTTGGATTTTTATTTTAAGGTCACCCTGATGATCCTCTGCACACAAGCTTTTCATCAATAGATTGCAAACACTCTGAAGTCAATCATTATTAGAGAAATTGCATTTCCTGTAAAAAAATGCTGAGTGCTGAACGACTTTGCTGAAATTTGTTGAAAATTTTGATTTTAACTGATTCTGTAAAGTAAAAACAATTAGAACAGATGCTAAAATCTGAAAAAATAGTAGCTAAAATTTCTAATGAGCAAAACTATTGCTGAAAGCTAAATTAAGCTAAACCGTAGAAAAATGCTAAAAACTATTAAAACTGTAGCTAAAAGTTACAATGAGCGCACAAAGACAAAAGTGAAGCCAATTTGCTTGAGCAGATTTTACAGAAGACTGTTTCTGAAGGAGTTTTAGAAAACTCTTACGACTTCTGTGGGGAGTTTTTTTTAAAACAAAGTTAGATAAATCAAAAAGTAAAAAAGTGAGAATCTAAATCTATAGCACATTGTTCCTGATCGAGACAAATGTGATATGTCCGTCCGTTTTCTTCCACTTATCCGGGGTCGGGCCGCGGGGGCAGCAGCCTAAGCAGAGAGACCCAGACTTCCCTCTCCCCAGCCACTTGGGCC
>JARVJO010000002.1:20664175-20676575 GCA_031762555.1 Cynodonichthys magdalenae | reverse complement strand
GTGCCCAGAACACCTCACCAGGGAGGCGTCCAGGAGGCATCCTAACCAGATGCCCGAGCCACCTCAACTGGCTCCTCGACGTTGTTGTGATATGTGAATTATTAAAATAGTGCAAAGTATGTGGAAGTGATTTGATTGTAGAAATGGTTTGAAAGTATAAATATAGGGAAAAGTAAACAGTGTGAATGCTGAGTTTTGCAGTTTATTGAATTCAGAAACTAAAACCGGATCAATACTTTGCTTATGCAAAATAGAAGCTGTTACAGTAAATTACATGCGTTTCTGGAGGAGATTAGGCTGTAATCTGCCCCCTGCTGGTTAGACAAACTCTTTAATCCTTGTATACTAAAATTTATGTCCACACTGTCAGTAAAAGGTAAATTACATTTATTTCATTTGGAGGGAAATAAAGATTAAATACAATGATTTAGGTCTGAGGAGAAGTTCTGTCTGTCCTCAGATGTTGAATTATTATTTTTTTTAGTGAATGTTGGTCAGTTAAACTTCCTGTGACAATCTGACATTTCTGTTTGCTCCAGCTCCTGGGGATGATCCTGTCCATGTGTCTGTGCAAGAGCGTCGTCCAGGAGGATTACACCAAAGTACCAAAGTACTGAGAGGAGGACAGAGCCAGCCCACATCTCTCCCACACACACCCACACACACACACACACATCTACAGGTGTATGGACGAACTCTCCCTCTTTCTCCCTGCCTCACATTCTCACACACACACACACACACACACACCTCTCAGTCAGACCTAATACTCCTGTTGAGCATAAGTTTATTGACTTATCATTTAAATTTTATTATATTTAGTTGAAAGTTTAGAGGTTTTGCGTTCATTGTCACACAAATGTTTTTTTTACCTTTAGTCATTTTTCTGTGTGAAGCGCTGCACTTGGAGTCTGATGGAGTTTTACATGCAGATCGTTGTATTCCAAAGCTGCAAAATGAAGGAGATATTAAACTTTGTGTGTGTGTGTGTGTGTGTGTGTGTGTGTGTGTGTGTGTGTGTGTGTGTGTGTGTGTGTGGACCCTCTAAAGGATTAATGCCATTTTGTGATCCTGCACCTGGTATTTTGGTGCCATGGGTGGAGGATGGGCCAGGGCCAGAGCTGCTGAGGTGGAGGTTTTTGAGCTTCCATTGTTGGCTCTCTGCACACAGTAACCCTGATATTACCCTCTGCTGACCCCACAACACACACACACACACAAAACACACACACATTACCTGTTATCATCCTCTGTGAGCCTCGCTGTCTTCCTGTTGTCTTTAAAACAAACATCCCTGCATGAAGAAAGTGTCCGAGTGATGTTTTAATATTTTTTTTGTGTCATCGTTTATATTATGTCATCTGTGTTTTGTTTGTTTGTTTGTTTTTTTAAATATACACATGTCTTTAAGGGCTTATGGGACTTGAGGTGACCATCGCTGCACTATTTGGATCTGAATCAAAGAACCCTTAAAGTGAAGCTCTCGTCACTCTTGAAGTTATATTTGTGTTCTTTTACACGTCATGTTTTTGGGAACAGAGGGCCACAACCCAAATGTCTTGATCCAAGCTCCTGACGGCATTTAATTTCAAAAGTTGTTTTTTTTTTTTTCTTTTATTGTACTTGTATATTGGTGACAGAACACCTGCTGCGAGACCACGATGCTCTGTTTGTTTTGTAAAGCATCAGAGAAAAAAGTTAAAGAAGGGGTTTTCCATTCTTCAAGAGTGATTTGAGCTGAAAACAACCCTTCATCAGCTTATTCTTTCTACTTAAAAAAGAAAACATTTCATTGTTTCGTTATCTCACCCCATCCACTACATTTCACTACATTACACACTTAGAGCTGCGTTTCGGGGTAATTTAGTGAGTGGATTGCACTTTTAATGTGGCCCATAGTGGCCCTTTTTTCATGCGCTCTCACAGGAGTTTTTAAATCGCGTTCATCAAAGGAGGAAACTGCAAATCGTCAGTCATGGTCCGCTGCGTTTTTCATTTCTGAAAGTTTCTACGTTAAGTTAACTTGTTTTATTTTTATTTTTGTTTTTTAAGGAAGGCGTTTCATTGTTTTACAATATTTTGTATACATATGTTGTTTGATAGAAAAAAAAATGTGGGTGTAAAAGTCATGTTTAGAAATGTTATATTGTAATTTTTAATATGAAAATTATTAATAAACGTCAACCACAAAAATAAGAATGTTTGGGTTTTTGTTTTTTTTTGCTTCGTTTCCAGCAGAGGGCTGTTTCACAAAACTAGGATTGGGGATTAAGCTGGGATTTTCTAGATATCCTGGCTGAATCAAGCCTCCATTTGGTTTCACAAAAACAGAGGTGAATAAGTAACCATGGCGATTCAGTGCAACTAACCTGCTCCAGACCAGGCTAACAGCCAGGCTTAGTCTGTTCAGTCAGTGGTCACGCCCATCAGAAACCAGTGTGTTTCTCTGTCAGTCTGTCTGTTTTGGACTTTTTTAATCAACCTGCAGTAAAACACCACTGATTCATTTTAACATTCAGTCAAGTAGCTACTATTATTTTAACATTGTGATGGTTATTATAAATGTTATAACTCTCCATGTGGGCATTGTTACTGTTCCACTCTGTTGAATACTGCTGTTCTACTTTTGACAGGCTTTTTATAGACTATCACGTGTCGAGGGGATTTCAGAAATGACTGAAAAAGAAATGAAGTCAAACTATATAAGTAGCTCCAAACACGTGTCGTCCTTTACAGTGGTTTGTCCAATTTTGAATGACTGTTGATGATGAAGCATTTATATTGAGAAGGGCTTTCAGACTGGAAAGAGTGTTTCAGGACAGGTCTGACTTGTTGGCTTTTCCTGACAATTACCTTCATGAGTGTTACCTTTTCTGGGGATGGCCTCTACCTGTGCAGACTGCTGGGTCCCACAATCCAGCATGGCACACTGAGCGGCCCATACTACAGAGATGTGTGATTATGTTGCATAATCAGTAGTGGAATGATGTACCACTTGTGAAGGGGACAGTTTTTATGGGTGGAACACATTCAGTGACTTATTTCAAAAACAAAAAAATACAAAATATGCATCTAAAAAATCTAAACAAAAATAAAAGAACAACATAAATTTAAGTAAAAGGAACTGAGAGAAATTGAGAGGTCAAAAAATTGTCTGGCTCCATGCCTGTCCTCCCTCCTACCCTTAACTAATCACACACACCTGCTGTTTCTAAGCTAATTAAATTCACATGTTGAAGTCATTCAAATATACATGTAAATAACATGTCATCAAATATCTATTTAAAATTCTCATGAAAACACACAAATATGAACTTTTAGTTTTATCCATATCAGTATTTCTTTTTATTTTTTAACTTTAATAAACAAACCGTAGGGCATTTAGGCTTCTACTCCTCATAAATCTGCATCAAAAGATTTTCTTCATTTGGTGAGAAGTATGAAGCACGAAGTTTCTCCATTGGAGAATCAGTCAATCTGTGATCTATCCCATGGTGTTTTGAATAATACTGTGGACAAGCATTTACAAGGATTATTTACACCTCTTCAGCCTGGTTTGGCCTTTGTGAAACGGATGAAGCCAGAATGAACTGATCAAGCTATGTCAAGTTTAGATTTATCTCTTATCCTGGATTTCTCAATCTTGCTTTTGTGAAATAACCCTCAGCTCTGTGTGGCCAGAGCTGGACTAATGTTTTCGCACACTCCTTACGTTTTACTGTGACAGATGTGGTACCTAAAGCAGCCAGGAGATGGCAGTATAATCCCACTTCATTTTCTTTGCAGCCCTTTGCTGAAATATTTTGTAGTCCTGGGCTATTCAACTAAATTGCTCCGGGGGCCACACTCACGCAAGTCAACAGCTCAGGGGCCGAACATCCAGCAATTAAAGTTATTATGTAAACAAACCAAGAACTACAAAGATCTGTTACCTTTGAAATAGGTTTGGTTTATTTTGCTGTATTTAATCATGAATATAACATACAGAACCCTATAAAACTAGTGATAATTAATATCAAAAACAAAAAAACCCATGCCTCGTATTTAACACAAATATTATTTTGACATCTCTGAATTGCCAAATTTTTAAACCAATTTTATTTTCACTTTCATAGTTTTATCTTCAATTGCTTCCTACACCTCTGAGGTGAATAACGATGTATTTTGTTGTGTTTTTGATGCTTTTTGCTCGATTATACGAATGATCCCTGTGGCTCAGCAGCACAAAGAGCTCTACATACATAAAATCTACTCATATGAGATTATTTCTCTGCTGTAACTATAGAAACACTCTTTTCTCTTGATGTCATGCAGACACAAGTACAATATTTCACCATTGACTGCAACCTTTAACCTTAGCAACACTTCCATGGCTCACTCACAGACTCTCTGTTATCTACATGGTGTGAAGAGCTCAGTTCCTCCCTGGAGCCTGATTTTAATTTAGTTCAGCAGAGTTTGGTTTCATCTCTCCATATGTTAGAATGTGGGATGACTTGTGTGAATTCCCTCTTCCTGGACACTGAACTATTTATGACTGGTTTTAGTTTTAGTGTAATATAATTGTGACAACAGGAGGAGCAGGAAATGAGAATGGACGTACAGGACATTTTCCTGTCCTGTAAAACAAAAGAAAAAAACCAATCACTCAACATGACTAATGAAATGAATGAAATGTTTTACTTTATTGTTTGACACTAAAACGACTAGAAATACTTTTGAAGACATTAATAGTTGGATTAATAATAGGGAAAAATTAAATAAAAAAGAATATTCTTAAAGACAAAATCAGCTTTTGAATGTTTGATTTCTGGATGTTTTGTTGAACAAAACTAACAATCCTGATCAAATGTTAAAATAATAAAAATCATGAAGGTTCAGTGTAATTGGTTACTGCTTAGGGCAAGCTAGTTGTGTATTTATTCAACATAATGTCCAGCATCAGTTTGTGGATTTTCTGCACTAGTTGCATATTTGGTGCATCAGTTCAACTAATAGTGACACTTTTTTGTCCAACTTAAAACCGAAGTTATACTAGTCAGCCATGTTGTCTCACCAGTAGCCTGAACTAATTGGCTTTTTGACTCACAAATCAACCCCTGGACCAAATTAGTTACCTGTACTAGTTAACAAAATGCTCATTAGCCAACTGGTTGACACATTTTTGTACTAGTTAGTAGTTAATTAGTACAGCTACAAATTGTAAAATTTGTTAACTAGTTGTTGCACTGCTGATCTAAGGTCAAATCTAGTCATACAAGTAATGTTTTGTAGTTTAGTAATTAACTAGTTTAGGTGCACTAATCGACTAGAAAAGGTCAAATGCATCAACTAAAAGCATTTTAAAGTTTTGTTGTCAACAAGGTAAATGTTGTCAGTTACTAGTTAATAAGTAAGCGTAGTTCTTTGAACTGGTTTTGATGTTTATGAATCAACTTGTAGAACACTGTAATCAATAATTAAAAACTAGTTGGGACGTTTTCGCTACGTTCTGAGTAGTAAGACTTCTCCTTTAACTAGATGGGTAAAAATGCGCAACTAGATTTGAACTAGTGTGAAAAATTTGCAATTAGTGCAGAGTAGCTCTAATGACTTTTGATATCAAGAATATTAAACAAATACACAAATGGCTTGCCATAACTGCTGCCCTTGTAAAAGCTTGACTCTGATGTTTTCCCTCCATGTTGGCTGTTTGAAAGCGTTGCTGCTGCTGGTTTCATCTGAACACATAAACAAACTGTCAGGGTCAAACACAACAAGGAAAGCCGCGCTGAAGACGCGACTGACACATCTGTCAGAGGAAGTGAGACGGATGATGATCCTGCTGAGAACAAATGTAATAAAAGAATGAAAGATGACGATGTGGACACTGGTGAGCAACAAATTACTGAGATTAATTTAGAAAGAGAAAATAGAAAATGAAGGTTTGTTTGTTCTGGGAACAGTTGAAATAAATTTTTTTAACACTTCTGTATTCATATGGCTCATATATTTATACTGAATACAATCAATCATAGACTATATGTTGGATTAACCTTTAGTATTTTACTTCTGATACTATTTCTTATTAATAAAGTGTGTTTATTATACAGATTTTTTCCCCATTTTCCATAACAATATAGAGAAAATCTTACAAATAAAAAAAAACCCTGTAACGCCGCATTTTGTAATAATGAGGCATTATGTAATAATAAGGTAATAAAATCGGACATCAAAATGTAATAAACCCACACTAAAACCACATTGTGTATTAACTGAAGCAAAATGTAATAAAAGTCTTCAACGCAATTTTTAATACTTACAGCAGCATTATGTAATAACATTATTACATTTTGTGGAGATTGTTACAAAATGCAGTTGTTGCTCTTTGTAGAAATCATAATGTAATAATGTAATAAACGATCACAAACCAGTGTTAGTTCATTCTAATCAATAGACTTGTAATAATGATTATGTTGCAGATACTAATCTTTGAAACTTTAATCAATAAATTACAAACTTTTCGTAATTTAGTTGCCTATTCACAGCCAGATTCCAGCGCCATGTTCGGAGCAGAAATACAGCACATCTGTCTCACCTGAGGACCAACGTGCACCATGTGACGCATGCACATACACGCACACACACACAATGTCTTGCTTTTAACTTGTTCAAATTACGAAAAGTAAATAAACAAGTCTAAATAAATAAAATAAACAATTGACTAACGTCATTTTAGTGACCATCAGATAATATAATTCCTCCTTTGCAAGAGGAGGAGGAGAGAAAAAGGCATGAAAGCAGAGACACAGCGTCAGCTGCACAACGCGCTGCCACTACTGTTTAAGAATAAATAAATAAACACAGGGCAGAAAAATAGATTTGATTTATGCAAAATGTAATAGAAACTATGTTAAACAAACAAAAACACAGCAAAACAAAGACTGAGAAGTGGGTGGGATCAGTAAAAGTCATTTTTAATTTTTTCATGAAGGGAAACAGAACAAGACTGTAAACATGATTCACATTTAGCCTATTTTAAGAAAATAAAATAAATTTTAATGTAGTTATTTTTAAACACAGCAGCGGAGCGTTGTGATTGACAGCTGCATCTCTTCCTCATGGCTTTCTCTCTCCTCCTTCTGCAAAGGAATAAGGAGGCATTGTCTGATGGTTGCAAATTACACTAAAATAATGTTAGTCATTTTATTTTATTTTATGTTTTCACTTTTAGTAATTTTAATCAGTCAAAAGCGAGACATTGTGTGTGTGTCCATACGTTCTCCTCAAGATGTTTCTTGTTTACTCCTCGTTAGTTCTCCTTTATATTCAGTGTCCTGTGCTGAGTGCTTTGTGTGTTGTCCTGCTCCTTGTGTCTGTACCAGTTCCAGTGCTGTAAGTACTTTTTGCTCAGATCGTTCGAGTCAATCAGTCTACACTTTCGGTTCAACTTTAAACCAAACATGATAATATTTATGATTAAAAAACAAAAACGCTTGTTTCATGTGAGAATACTAAGAACTTTTTCTAAATTTTAGGCATCCTATGGGGTTGATATGTGCGTTTGAGAATTTAGAATGAAACTCCTTTATTTAAAACATTTATTTTTTTGACCCGTGCCAGACCTTTTTCTATTTTAGATGCCCATTAAAGGTGGACATATTCTGGTATAATGTCCATCCGTCCATAAACTTTCTCTTCTTACACATTATGTATCATTACTGGACAGAGTGTCTTTTCATCACTCCAGCTCTAAGATCATTTCCAAAGGTCTTCATTTGTCCATCCATGGCTATAGGCTGCTGTAATACTTTGTAATGTGCCGTATGCAGTTCTGTTGTTGAGCTTTCCCACCATCAGATGATGATGGACGTCCCTCTGCAGCTGCAACACTCCACCTCCCAGCATCCTGTTGTGGCCTCATCCAGTCAGCACCCACCAACTCCACCTGCAGACTGACCCCCCCCAAAAGGTCCCTTTCCTCCCTCGCCTGTCTTTCCTGTTTGCCATCTCTCTCAGCCATCTCTCAAAAACAAAGTACTCGCGTATCTCCCCGACAGGGATGTATAATAACATAAGAGTCTGGTCTATCCAGAGTCTGGTGCAGATTACTTTTAAAGCCTCGGGAGCTTCTAATCAGAAATGAGCAGTATGAGTCACAGCGCCTCTGTGTGAGCTGGGAAGAGGATCAGTCTAGTTCCATTAGCTCTTCAAATTGTTTCAAAGACAGGCAGAGAGGCGGCAAGTGGCTTCAGGTCAGTGGGTGTCCTCCGCCTCATTTCCTGCCCAGCGGCTTGTAGAGTCTGGAAGAATGATGGACCTGACTCCAGCTCGGATCCTCCTTCCTTTCTCTCGCCTCAGCTCATTTTACCTCTGTACTTCCCCTTGTGGGCAAATCCACCTCGATAAGGGAAAAGCTCCCTCTCTCCACGTGGCCCCTTTTGGCCTCTGCAGAATAAAAGCTGCTGAAATGACTCTGGCACAGCTCCAGTGGCTGGCCAAACACAAGGGAGCGTCAGAGTCTGGGAAAAACATACGGTTTCCACTAGAGTTCAGTGAGATGGGAGAGAGAGGTGGGAGGGGGTTAGTATAAGAGAAACAAGGAGGAGTGAAAGACTTAAAAATAAAAACCTACAACAGCCATCTAACCTACAAAAGGATCTGAGAGCTTCCATAAACAGAAATGTACATTTTAAGGCAGTGTTTCACCACTCTGAGCACAATCGTAGCACATTTTATCTTCTATTTGTGTGAGAGATAAATATGCAAATGGATTTAGTTTTATACAGAGATAGACCTCCTTTCATCCAGCTGTTAGAACTAAAACAAACCTGCATTTTCTTGTAGTTTTACAAATGATTTGGAAATTTTTAGAAGCTCTTTCTTTCATAATCATGCAAAGAATTTGATTTTTAGCAGCTTGTGTATGAAGCAAAACTTTCTTTTATCGTAATTTATTTTAAATTAGTGTTGCTACAAGATCCACCAGAACAAAGCAATAATCCACACAGAGAAAATATGAATAAATGAAAGCCCCAGCCATGTGACTCGCCAGAGTTTTTAAATATTTCCATTATTTGTTGAAAAATGACAAAGTTGTAACCATTTTAGTCGTTGTAATGCAACAGATGTCATCTGTTAGCACTCTGCGTTTGTGTTATGAATGACTATCAGCTACTACCACACCAAATCTGACCTCAGTATCTGTCAATTTCACTGAGTTCCAGTCAGTTTTGTGCAGGAAAATGTTGATCAGCTGTGTTAATCAGTTTTAGATGAACACAATGTTCATCTAAACCTCCTGAGAGTTTCATTGAAATCTGTCCAAATATTCATTAGATATTTTGCTAACAGACCAGTTAATGTTAATCAACTTTTTTTGGTCTCAGAGAGAACATGTATTTTTAAGGGAATTTCAAATATTCAGTCATTATTGACTATTTATTAGTTAAATGTTTGCTAAAAATCAGGTTTACTATCAATCAAACTTAACTATACCCATTTTTAAATATAATTTCATCTTCACAATGCTTGATAAACTTTTTTTTCCCTGAATTCATTTATCCATCAAAATAAAATACTTCAACCAGTGATAACATTTTTCTTTAGGACTTTTTTGATTACACATCTACTTACTGATCACAGATTCAGTTCTGATCTGTAAATAGATTTTAGTTCTTTTTTCTAAAATAATATTTACAGCTTGTTATACTGCTTTTTTTTTTAGAGCTCCTGAAAATTTACTTAAATCCAAACATCAGCTGACTAAACATTCCTGTTAGCTGATGATGTGATCCTCAAATCCTTGTGGTTTGATCACATTTCACTCACAGTGGCTGTCCCTGACAACGAAAGGAAAAGTGAATTGAGAATCTTTTTTTCTATCTGAGCATTGGTGACAACCTGAGGGGAGAAAAAAGACCCTGTAGAACTGAAAACCAGAAATCTGAGGTGAGAAGCTGTGGTTTGGCTGAGGATACTGTACTGTGTTCATGTTATTCATAGGAAAAGACAGCGAAGAGGAAAAAATAGGTTTTAGGCCCTGAGAGGAAAAGATCTGAATACATCCGACACCGTTTTTCCACTCAGAGACCTCATGGATAACAACAGTTTGATGATCACACCTGAGGGCTGTGCTTGAAGAGCTAATTATCTGTTATTGTCTCCATAAATACCTCATAATCACACTGTAATCTGCTGCACCAAATTACAGCCATAATATTGTTCCATCACTGTACGCCACGAGCCATAATGAGCTGTGCTCAGTTGTTTGGATGTGGCTCATGTTTGGGCGTACTGTATCCATCCATGTGTTTGTGCTCTTGAGTCAGGACGTCTGTCAGATCTGATTGATGGAGGAGGCATTGGAGGCTTTGCTCCCCTGATTGCAGCTACAGACAGCACCATGCCTCTCATTAACCTATGATAATGCACCTGTCACCCAAATACAAAAGCCTCAGAGCGCATTTGTTGCGGATGGCTGCTCTCGATCTTCCATCCCCTCTTTGTTGATTTCTTTACTTATTTTTACCTCGTATATTTCCCCTCCCTCAGTTCTGATTCCTTATGCTTCCTAACACACAGAACTAGCTCTGCCCATAAGATAGTATTGCCGACTCTGAGCTCAAGCTGACCACAGCAGATGGAGGTCAGTGCTGGATTCTCCCTCCCACACAGGCTGCAGCAGCGGTTACAGCGTTTAATAGGATCTTTGCTGGCTAACCTACTGGGAACAGGGTTGATACAGGATCAACTGTTCCAGCTTTCACGTCTGTGTTTGTGGGTGGAATACAAATGTGATGCAAGCATGTGCAAATGGCTGTGCTTTCAGACAACGCAAACCTTCTGAGTAAAGCCATGTGCTGGCTGGTAAACAGGGTCGCCAGCTTTTGAGAAAGCTTGGAGTGTCTTGAAAACAGAAGAACAAGCTGCATGTTATAGGCTATAGTTTTCTGATCACAAAGAAAGTATTCAGACACTTCACATGTTGCTGTTTTTTATGTTACAGCTTGATGCAACATTCATTTAAATTATCTTTTTCTCTCTCAGTAATCAACACTCCCCCATAATGACAAACTGAAATCAGCATTTTATATGGTTTTATAAATTTATTACAAATAAAAATTGTCTTTTTGCTTCAAAATGTATTATCAACTAGGAGGCCTGTAGTAGATGTGAGCCTCTCCAAATCATGTCCAGTCAATTAAACTATTCACATGTAGACTCAAATCAAAATGTTATTTAAGCAGCTGTAAAAAAGAAATGTGAGGCACCAAAGCAAAATTTCATATGTTGTTGCAATAAGTACAAATATGTAGGTGATTATGTCTTTTTTATTTAAAGATTTACTAATATTTAGAAAGTATATTTTTGGCTTTAATAGGGATATGCTGTGGTTATTAATAATTACTTTTTATGATTTTTAAAAAAATCTATCCAATAGTTCCAGGGACATTTTTCTTACCCCCACAAATAAAACACAGTTAATAAGGGCCACAATTCAAAAAATGTTCTTGGCTGACTAGTATAACTTCTGTTCATTTCTGTGCTGTAGAAAAGAAAACATCAGCAACTCAGCCTAAAGTCATACAACTACAAAACTCTGACATTTAAAGAAATAATGGGAGATGTCCTATTTATAGTTTGTTGACTCTGGTTCAGGTGGTTTAGTAGTCACATTATGAAATAGAGACTTTTGTAACAAAGCAAGAAGTTCTTCACCTTTATTCTCACCACCTTGGTGCCTTTAATCAGAAACCATCTCCAACCATGTACTGAACTTTGCAGAAGTTTTTGTCATACTGGCACTAACTAGTGGGAAAGTAGTTCAATGCATTCCCAGAGCTGCAAGACATAGTCGGGAAGACCCATCATCACTCTGGTGGTGGATTACTGTGACCTACTGTCCAAGAAGCATTGAGCGTGGTGAGAATGTTTGTTTGCCCAGCATGCCATGACTGCAGTTGGGATCATCACATCCCAATTCCAGACCTTTTTAGTGTAGTGGACAGGATCTTCTGCAGAATGGCATTAAAACACTTCACTTGACCATCCAACTGGGGGTGAAATGGCGAGTTGTGTGTCTTTTCAATCCCTAACAGGCAGCATGTTTCTTGGAATACAGCCGACTCAAACTTGGTCACCTGGTCACTGTATATGGCATGTGGAGCTCCTTACCCACCCACTCAGTGGTGATTTGTCAGCCACCATTCTGGCCTCCTATTCGGGGACTGAATACTCTTTGACCCACTTACTAAAATAGTCACTTACCACCAAAATGTAGCGGTTCCAAGATGGCTGCCATGTTTTGATGTTGACACATTAAAATCCAAGATGGTCACTGTCATACAGTCCTGCTCAACATTATTGGCACCCCTTCATGATTTGCATAGCTGAGTGAATATCTTCAGAAATAAATGGA
>JARVJO010000002.1:20615097-20652118 GCA_031762555.1 Cynodonichthys magdalenae | reverse complement strand
TTTTAATACACTTGCAGTAAGCATGTTAGAAGTACAAATGTACAATAAGCATACTTTATGAATTTGTAATATACTTTAAATGCCTTTAATTGTACTTTTTTTTCACCTGGGAGATTTATTTTTTTCCCTCTGCTTCCTTTTAATTCATTTATAAATTGTGTTTTGTTCTTTATTGGTTATAGATTTTTTTTATTCTTCTAGTTTAAATGAATGAATGAGTCAAATCCAAATAAATTAAAATCGAGTGGAAACCACCCAGCCAGGTTGCAAAACGTGTTCAGTCACTAGAACTGTATCTGTGGGAGGAAAAGAACAAATATAAAGAACACTTCAGACAACTTTTGTTTATCAAGGTTTTGGTTCCACATTATTGGTTATTGCAGTTTTGATTTGCTGGGACCAGATGTCTCCATCAAGGGGTGGAGCTGCCTGTCCAACTGAAAACTATACCTTTTTTATTTGTCAAAATAGCCTTATCTTTCTTCTAAAAAACTTGTTAATCAATCAGTTGGACTGCTTATGAAACCATTTTATTGCATTATGAAGAGATACAACTAAAATTATCTTCTTATAGACTTATAAAATATGCCTTTTTGTTTGTTTTTTTACTCTTTATTGAAAGGATGCATGTTGAAGCTACATTTGAATTGACTTCGTTTTTCAGACACAGAAGCTTCACCCATGTTTTATGTTCAGTTTGTTCTTCAGCAGCAGGAATTCAGGAGCGAACACGTCCACCTCTGACTGAGCAGACAGAAAATAATTCTGTTTATTTTATTTCACCAGGTGGTCCCGAGTGTGCTAAACACATTTTTTTCTGAGATCCACCCTTTATGGTGTTACTGGCCTCATGAAGGCTGTGGAAACAAACTGTAATATAATCACCTCCAGTGGAGCTATTTGTCTGTGAGGTTTAACTCTGTCGAGTTAGCCCACACAGACTGTCATGAATTAATTGTTAAAATCAAAACATGAAGTCTTCTCTGCTGGTTTAACTGTTTCTGTGTCTTAATTCAAATTTATATAAAAAACACTGAACATTAATACAACATTTTCGAGGCAGGAGTTTAAATTGATGCTTCTTCCTATCTGGGGACAGGAGACAATTACATTCTCCTCTTAAGATCTCTGGTGACATTTTAGGTTTCATTGACATTTTTCGCTTTATAGCAGTCATTAACTGAATGGGCGCCGCAGCTTGTTGTCTGGGGAAGAGAGACATCAGAATACAGCATGTAATGTCAAGCTGTCTCATTAGGCATAAAACAACCTTTTCCTTTCACAAAGGTTTTCATTTGATTTATTTCTGCACAGGACAAGAACCAAAAGCAGGAATCATTCACAACAAAGTTAATTTTTATCTCTTTTTATTATAAAACACTGGATTTAGGCACTAGTTATAGGAGGTATCAGTCAGTAGCAGCTCGTTTGCAGTTTCTCTGCGTGTAGAAACACAGCGTCAAACAGCACTGATGCGGGGGAAACATCTAATTTGTGTTTTATGATCTCAAAAGAAATTATGCATGTGAATTCTTGCACTTTGAACATGTCTGAGCATTTCCTCTGAGGGAGCTGTGTTTACAGACATATCTGATGACATCTGGAGTGTGAAATATGGAAAGTAAGGGGGGGGAAGAAAATCATCAGTTTGTTTGTCTAAATTTCTGCTCAGAGTACAGCAGACAGGTGTTTCTTAGTGGCAGGCCTGCTCCCTCTCTCCTGGTCACGCTGTGCAAACAAATGTGTATATTCTCGGAAGGTTTCCCCGTGTCCGGGTGAATCTCACATAGAGCAGACAGTAATGAGAAAAAGGATAACTGTGTTCCATCAACAGCTGAGCCCTGCAGCTCCTGTCAGCATTTAATGCACTCAAGTACAGCTGCTGGCCTTGCAGTTGCTAAGGAAGTGCTGGTATCCAAGCAGAAGTTGGCAAAACAGAAATAAATAAATAAATAAACAAACATTGATAAAGTTAATTCAAGAGATTGGATGCCGATGGAGTTGATTTCAAAATTTACCCAAAACTCATCTATGTGTATGAGTTCTCTGAAGAGACGAGGAGAAATTAGTTTGACAACTGTAAAAAGGATGTAAATGGAAGGTTAGATGATTCAAAAATAAACTCTAATGACGTCATTACTGATCCTCTGGACATCAGGAAAAAAATCATAGTGCCGATGTTGAATTCAAATGTTCTGCTGGTTTCCACATTACTTCATGTTGGTGGAGTGAAAAAAAAAAGTAATCATGCAGCTTTCCAGCTAAAAAAAAACAGACACTAGATGCTAACACTGGCTGTTAGCTTTATTTTGTGATTAGAATTTTGTTTATTTAGAAGTAATTTTATCACCATATTTATGTGAATTTGTAATCACCAATAGTCATTCTAAAAGAAAAGCCAATTTCTAACTGGTGAAATGTAATCACTGCAGAGTCAAGCAAGAGTTTCCTGATTTATTTCAATGTCAGAATGAGGTTCAAATACAAGCAGACAACCAAAGCACACAGGCAGCAAGCAAAAGAAAATAAAAACTGAGCACAAAACTACAGTAACTAACAAACCAAAGTACAATTTTCAACAAGATTTTAGCCGTGCTACCAGTGAAAAGTAAAAAGCACACAACAGTTGAAAACAACAATATTGTCAGGCGCTGTGTTTTTTGTTCATGTTTTGGTGGTCTGTTGTATAAACTGTTTGATTTATTCCTTTTTTACTCATTTCATTTTGTTTTATGATTTTTGTTGATCAGTTTTCCTCTGTGCCATCAGCCACTTCTCCTTCCTGTCAGTCACGCCCATCTCCACCTGCCTCCTGTTTCATCAGTCACAGCTGCAGCCACTCTGCTCATCAGCTACTGTCTTTATAGTCCCTCAGCTTCACCTCACTCATCATTTGTAGTGCTTACAGGCAGTGCCCCATTAGTTTGTGCTGTAAGTTTTTTTGCTGTTGTTTTTTGTCGCCACAACAGCTTTTGTTTAGATTCTTTGCTTTGGGTTCAACTTGAGTTCCTTGTGTCAGTCTGCCTTCCTGGTTTCACTCCTGCTAAACCTTAATTGGTTAAAAATCAGACTTAGATGATGGCAATATATTGTTCCTAAAAAGGACAAAACATAAGTAAAACAGCATTCCATGAAAGAATTTATATCACCTGGTGCCTTTCATGTAAAAGTGTGAGACAAAAATCTCAACAACCTGTTAGCGATAAAAGTATGTGATCAGGAAGATGCTCAGCTACTATCCACCAAATTTTATCTCAGTATTTGTAAAGCTGATAGAGTTTTAGACATTGGCTGAGGTCACATTCAGGGGCTGTGTCCTTTGAGGGAAAAAAGTAGCTGTGAATTTGGACAGTCTAGTCCTCTATGTTTTTGTTGTGGCGGCCATTTTGAATTGAGTTGACACCAATATTTATTTAGTTGTTAATGGAACCCCAGTGACTACAGATAAATGATAAATTCTCAAAAAAAAACACTCTAGTCTGAAGTTGTACATCGTTGGAACAACAATAGTTACATCAAGCATAACTTTTACTAAAATCCCTCCTTTATTCACTCAGAGGATATACATAAAACAAAACATGTGAGTCACTAATGAACTTCAAGTCCTATAAGTTTATTGTAACAAGTTTAACAACCTATACTCTGTCTGAGGCCAAAAAGCCTTATTAAACATATAATGATTAAATAGTTTTCTAGTTTCACCATCTTACATTATCTGACTAAAAAAATGAATATAATAGACAAATACCCTCCAGAGCTCCATGTAGGTGCACAATGAAACCACGTGTTCCTCTGACAAAGAAGCTCATCAGTCAAGTTATTGGAGCGAAAACTGCCAAAACATGCTTAGAATAAGTTACAGACAAAAAGAAGTGCAACAAAAAAAAAATCATTTGTGAAATAAAAAAATAGCAACGTTCAGCATGACATACAAATGGATTTTTTTCCCCCTCCGAGTGAACCATATTTCTGGAGGAGGAGGAGACAGCAGTGGCTCGCCTGGCCTACTTTCCTCCATTCATCAGCGAGTTCTTCCTCCTGGGAGCCCTGGATGTGCAGTAGATGGAGGGAGTTGAGCCACGCTTGGCCTGTCACCGTGAGACACCACTGAGATGCTTCTGCAGTCAGAAAAAGGGCCAAAGGGCTGGTGGAGAGTCAGATTCAGGCGCACGTAGTCCTTATTTCCAGCTTTGCTCTTTCTCTTTCCTGTCACCTTGCTGCCTTAATGCGTTGTGTGTGTTCCTCTGGGTTATGTTTAGACCATACAGATGTTTCAGTTGTGCAGATTCCTGAAAGCAGAGGTGAATAAAATCTCTGGATGGATTGACATCCAGCTCTCCTCCTTTGCTTTCCCTCCCTCATATCCCCAGGCTCCTGTCACGGAGCTCCATCAGGTTGACATCTGTAATTATTAAGGTGCACTAAAGCCTAACACTAGATTACCTACAGATGTTTTTTTTTTTATTATTTAAAGGAATGTGCTTGGAAACAGCAAAACAAACCCCTACCTGAGTGCATAACACATCAAGGATACTTCTAAAAGCTTTCTAATGCCTGATTTAGCGTGCTAAAACTTCCCACGGATTCGTCCAATTACTCCTCTAAACAACACCGGGGGGCTTGTTGCTAGGTTACCAACAGGTACGGTTACCACAGACTTGTTAAGATGAGGGTGTTTTTGATGATTCCTGGTTTTGAGTGAAACAACCATATATCACCTTCCAGGGTTTAAAGGACAGATGCAGACGGCCTCAGGAAGCCAGAAGGAGCCGCATGAATTGACGCCATATTGCATGATGTGAAAGCGCACCGATTTTCAATGGCGTCCTAACAAAGTCATTCAAAGGTTTGCCACTGATTACGCATACGAAGCCAAAATATCGTGAAACTCCTGCCAAAAGTTTCCCCTCTAGACAAGAACATGTCAAAGTCAAATCTGGAAAATGGGATTATGACACAGCCGCATAAAAGGCAGATTAAAGCAGCGGGTTTATTTAGAGGGAGTGTCGCTAAATATGTGGTACGTTTCCCTGTGAGGCCTCCAGGAGATGAGTTGTCCTCCGTCTACACCTCCTGTCTCAGTTTGGTTTTCCAGGCCTGGAGCCACAGAAAGGGGCAGGGCTCATGGCATGCCTCCCCCCAGCACTGGCTGATGTCCCATGACAGATTGAGGCTGAGAGGACGCGTTCGCAGTCTCTCTGAGCATCCGTGCTCGCCTCTGTGTGTCTCCAGGATTTTACGTGAATCAAAATGACGGGAGACAAACCGAGCAGTCGGGAACAAGTCCACTGCAGCTTTGTTTGTTTGTTCGCATAATTAGAAGAAGATTCAAAAGTAAACAAGTCATGAAAACCAAATTATGAGTTCTTTGTAACTGATCACCCATCTGTGTTTTTTTTTCAAAATTGCTAAATCACTTTTTAATTGAGTTTTTTTTATTTATAGAAAGTTAAACCTCGTCGGCACAATCATTTTTCACTTACTGCAGAAAATATGAGAAAATATGGCAAGATGTATCCTATAACATTCATCTTTTTAATGTTGTGTTTATTTTAGACTTTGCTTTCCACTAACATCAAAACACTACTAATGAGTAAATACTCTATTTATTGCAATGATGATCAACCAATCTAATAAAATTCCAGTGAGTAGTAAAATTTGAAGAAATTTGAGTTTAGCAGAAAAGATGGTCGAATGTGTTACAAATTATGTATTTTTTTAGAACAATTTACAACTTATTTAACTGTTTAATTCTGTTTCTCCTGTAATAAAATTTTCATACCGAAACAAAACAATTCAGCATAGAATTATTGCAACATGATTTATAGGAAATTCTTCCTGTGCTGTTGCTTGAGAAAGCTCTACAGACCACCGCACTTCATTGAGTTTGTGTGTGTGTCCACGACAATAAGAGCCACTGTGTGAAGACCTGTGAGGCGTGACCACGGCCTCTTTAATGAGCTAGCATGTGGTATGAAGCGATGCGTGTGAAAAGGAAGTGCTGACAGTGCAAACTGAATAAAACAGGTTAACATGCCAGAAGAATGAGCGCATGAGGAGCGTTCTGTAAGTGTGTGTGTGTGTGTGTGTGTGTGTGTGTCTTTTGTGATGAACATGAACAAAGGGCTCATATGGATATTTTACTGACCACAGTTTAGATAAATGAAATATGAGAAGACCACAAACCAAACTGCACAATAAATCAATACAAACATTTTCTTGTTTCTCTCTGCAGCAAAGCATATCTGAACATAATCTGTAAAACCTGAAACTTTACTGAGTTTGGACTCTATGTGTACTTATTTGTCTCAGGTTTTGGAAAATATATCTGAGTTAGACAATTTTCTGATTTGGACTCTTGATTGTTAGTGAAATGATTTTTAATGAATGTTGAATGTGCTATATTTCATTGTCTCCAGGAGAATTTGAATTTAGTCTCTCTGCTTAGATATGTTTTATATTCTGTTTGGGTCATTTTTTCAACCTGTTCAGTTTTCTCTATTTCCAATTACTTTTTCTGAGCTACAACACAGAATTTGTGATGGAACTGCTAAATAAGTTCTGGACTTAACAACTACAGTTATGTTATCTTTATTCTCCTCTGGCTCTGAGTCAAACAAGTTTTCTGTTGTTGATTTCTTTTAATCAATGTGTAAATAAAAAGCTTCTGTGAAGCTAGATAATCATAAACCCCTCTATCAAACTGGACCAGCATGAAGTGCCTCATTTGGATTTAAAGAGACAGCCCCAAAACGAGTTGAGCTGAGACACACCTCAGGAAAAAGGGTGAAAGAGGGGCTTGTGGAGCTACAATAAGGAGGAATTTAGACCAAAGCATTGCAGTTCCACTTTATATACACTCTAAAAAAATTAATTTGTTGGATTTACCTAATCATGTTATGTCAACTGGTTCCACTTAACTGAGTTGAGTAAATTCAAAACAATATACCAGTTTTTTAACCAAAGAACATGAGTATGTTGCTTTGAATTTACTTAACTCAGTTAAATGGAACCAGCTGACATAACATGGTTAAGTAAATCCAACATTTCATTTTTAGAGTGTAGACCCCCAACTGAAGGATTTAAAGTTTTTATGTTTATTTAAAAGTTGTCTTGCTTAAATAAAAAAAGGCATCCCTCAAAAGTTAAGCATATTTATATATAAGCTTCATCATGTGCACAGACAATCACAAATCCTGTATTTTGAGCTGATAAATTGAGTAAATGTGTCTTTTCTGTAGGATTAATGAACAGCTTCAGATTCTGATGATCAGCTGTGCAGTTCTTGGTCCAACTTCAGTGAACTCAGCTCAGTAAAATATCAGTGTATAGGCATTATACTGTACATACATTATGTATATGCAGCATGTTTTATGGTACAATTTTGTATTTTATTTACAAAAAGAAACTGTCCATCAAAAGAAGTGTTTGAATTGTGTCTGTTTTTAAAACCATAATAGCAATCATTGGTTGTTATTTAAATGTAATCATTCTGACAATTTTTACATTATTAAATAAATGTTTGGAGGTTGATTTAACTCAAACTGATCATGGTTTTTGTAAAAACTGCATCAGAAAACAACAAATATTTTTTTGCCTTTGTTTACTTTACAAAAATTCTCCTGTAAGAGTTTAGAGTATCTCAGCACAGCTCAGTTGCATTTAATCTTAGCTCCAACTTTTACTTTAATGTTTTCCACCACTGAATTTCTTCTCTAAAGCACCTCTCTTTCTGTCAACTCTACCGTTTTCACTTGTTTGGTCAGTGCTTCGTTGGTTTTTGGCTCTGCTGTCTCTGACTGCATTGTTCTCCTTTTGACTGTTTAAATCTGGGGATTATTTCACCAACTTAACATATTTCACACACAGAGAATGTCCACAGTGTACTCATAAATGATTAAATGTAAATAATTGTTGGCAACAAAACACAACTCTGCTGATTTTGCTTATTTACTGCAAATTATGGTGAAGACTTTTGGTATTGAATGGTTAGTGGTTATTTTTATCATACATGATACAAAAGCTCTTACATTAAAAGCAACATATTTTGACATCTAACAGGGCTTTAAGGCAGCACTGCCTTCAAAATCATATTCATGTTGTCCTGTTAGTGTTTATTGTCAATCTGTTTTACCTAAAACTTCAGGATATTTCTCACCATGGATGAAGAACTCAGGAAAGCAACAAGGACTCACTGAGTCACTTTGTCATTTGGTTTGACTCAAAGAGACTGAAGGCAGATTGTCAGTCTGTTTGTGTCAAAGGGAATAAAACAAACATGCTCTGATGGATTATTTTATCCAACTGTCTCTGAAGAAAGTTTTAAACTCACCTTGCAAACACCACAAAACCTTCTGGCTCTAAAATGACATTTTTAGATGAATCCGAAGAAATTGACTTTCAAGGGCAGCATGTGTCTCCTAAGAACTGGCTGCGGACAGCCTATAATAAATATTACAGAGCAATTAATAGTGTATGGAGTAATTATTGACAACGTATAGGTTATCTTTTTAGTTTAGCAGCAATGACTTATTAATAATCTTTTGACATCAGTCTCTCAACATTTTTGAATATTTATCCACAGCTCAAGCTGAGATCTGTGCTTTGATCAGCTCGAGTTTTTTTTTCCAGTCACACAGTAGCTGCTGTGTGTTAAGTCTTTGTCCTGTTTTATGGCTCCATTTGGGCCGAGCTTCAGCTGTCTGACAGACGGCCTCACATTTGTCTCTGCAGGTTCTGTGTCTGTAAAACAAGCCCAGATCATCGCCCCTCCACCACCATGTTTGACAGTCAGAATAAGGTTTCTGTGTTGAGACGCTGCTTAGTTTTGACATTTGGACATTTTTCCAGAAGTCTTGTTGGTTTGATCAGACATAACTCTGCAGACCTCTGCAGGGCTGTCACTTTCCTTCTTTTTTTTACCTTCATAAAATTCATTATTTAGTAATTTAATGAGATGTTTAATCTGAGAAGTAGTTCTCTGATTGTCTTAATAACAACGTTGTTTTTACGTTTTTTTCCATGTGTAAAATCTTTAAATATAAATCTTAAAACCCTCCTACGATTTACAAACACGAACAGTTGTTCTGTTTTTTTCTGTGTTAACATGTTTTTACACCTTAATTCTCTGGAGCAGCAAAAAAACATTTTTTTTCCAGGCGCTGACTGAGCTGATCACCAGATATTCAGCTGTATTTAATTAACAACTTGGTGCTATTTTCACCTCTAACCAGAGCAGAAAAATTGTTTGTAGTTTTCACAAAATGCTTTTATAATTCAGCATGTTTTTCTCTTTTTTTATGTATTTATTTCATTTTAAAAGCTATTTTATTCTAGATATGATGATTTCTTGGTAATCTTTGAATACATTAAATGTCTGAGGTGAATCAGGATGTCTTTTTTTGTTGCCCACATCTGTAGATGCATGTTTTTTTCCACTTTTCTCTTTAGATTTTTTTACCCCAAATCAGTGCAATCTTATAATGTGTTTCCATTTTCTAATATTCTATCTGTCTCTTACAAGGGGGCTGTGGTGGCCCAGTGGTCAGTGCTGCCATCTGATGCTGTGGGTTTGAGCCCAGGTTAAACCAGGAAGAGCTTTTCCAATAATTTGCCAAGTTTTTCATGTGAGTATGTTCACTGTGGTGACACATGTAGCTTTTATAACATCTAGTTTCTGATGGTTCAACAAAAGAGTCAAAATCCAACTGATAAGATATTGGGATGAACAGAAACATAAATGTGTGTCTTGTTGCATGGCTTTCATTTGGACAAATACATTTGGTACTGAGGTTGATCCAAGGCAGCTGCCTCAGCTAATCTTTCTCAAAACAAACAAAAACATTTCAGTCATTTTTGCAGATGCTGAACTAAAATTTGATTTATTGGTAGCTGAGCTTCATTTGTAAAATATACTTTATTAAGAGCTTAAAACATTTTGTTTATTAGGCTACCTACGTACCCTAGATCTAGCTTTTTAGTCAAGATTTGAGGCCAAAACATGAATTTCAAGTCAAAAAGATCCTGGTTTAAAAGTTTGACACAAAAGATAGTGACTAGTGTTGGAAAGGCTAATCTCAAAGAGAAGTTTGGAGCTGGCTGGTAGCTTTTGTGTGCTTACAACTATCTGAGATAACAACTGGATTGCAATTTGCCAAAATAGAATAACGACCTACAATTTGGGTCAGATAAATGGACAACCTCTTATTTCCCATCACTGACCTGTTTGTTACCAACAGAAGGTTTTTTTATTGTCAGATCAATACCTGATTTACAGAGAGACAGCCTGCACAAGCAGTTTAGTCGTCTGATTTATGTTGTCCTTTTCGCTGTGCCATGTTTACTTAGAAAATGTTCCAACCCTCACAAAGAAACCTTTCCAGTCTTTTCTTGCATCCATTAACTTTAATTTTTACCCTTGTTTGAGTGATTGTGGGTTGTTTTTGATTGCATTTTAAAAAGCATGAACATAAACTGGGCTGCGAATCATGTTAAAACATGAAGCTTTCAATTGGTTTTGGGGTTAATCAGTAAAGTATATTTACTGATTGATCACTGATTATCTGTGATAAATATTTTCTTTGCTGTTTTTGAGACTTAAGAGAGGTCTCCTCCCAAAAGTGGTCTGTGTGAGTCAAAGGGGAGGGGCGCTGTTTTTAGTCACCTCAGCCTTTTTTACACTTTAAGTCCTCTGAAAATACCTAAAGAGCCAAATAGAAAATACCTCACAGCTGTTCTTTCTGCTGCCAAGACATTCCTGTGATGCTGCTCTTTACTCTATCAGAAATGGATCCTGACAAAGTTTGGAAAATCACCTTTTAAAACTAACATTTGCCCAAAATTTACCTTCTGCTTTTCTTGTTGTTTTCTATTCTCCAAAAATTCACTTTATGTTGCTCCTGGGGGCCAACGAGAAAAGGATTAGATGAAAAGAAAACAAAGTCTTGGAGGGGGGGTTGAAAGTATCACGTATGCTGGTGGGAATGTCGGTGTCACGACCTCAGAGGAAAAGGCAAAAAGATCAGTCTCTGGAGCTCTTATCTCGCTCTCCATCTGTAGTAGATTTTGGTGGCACGAGGAGCACAGAGGGAGAGAAAACACTTCAGACCCACTCCAAACGCGGAACAAAAAGCTCTTCTCTTGTTTTCTGGCTGGGCAGACAGGCGCACAGCATGAATAATTAACAGGGGACAAACAAGAACTATCAGCTGCCAAATCTGTAAGTTACTTTCTTATCTGAGGATGGAGTCGGCAGAAGCAATGAAGCGTTACTTTCACACAGTTAATATGTCAGAGGAGACGTTCATTTGTTTTGTGTTGACAGTTGTTTTCCTCATTTCTACAAAGCTATTATGCTTTACAATTTCTCTTTCTGTAAAAGCTTAAACATAAAAGTTATGATGTACATTTTCTTTAGTGTTTTTAAAGATTTACATGAAAAAGGTCTGCTTTAAATGACAAACCACACTAACATATTAGGCAGTCATCATTTCCAAACATCACATATTGTTTTAGAAATAAACTTAATTACTTTGACAAAATTAATAAAAAAATGCAATTAAAAAAATATTTTATATTTTCTGGACAGAGGAGAAATGCGCATATGTTTTCTTAGCCTACACATCCTAAATCTGAATATATTTGGTTTACTCTCAAGAGATATTTAGTTATTTGTTTATACTGAGGATGTGAAAGCAATACACCCTTCCAGAAGTAAATATTGGCCCTCGCAACAGGACAGGATGTAAATGTTTAAAGTGTTTGCAGTAAAGTGGAAGATCAGGAAAGGAAACAGCAGCTTGAACTATGTGGGTTTTATTGAAGTCAGTTGAAGTGTTTGTTTTTCTATGCATCACTAGAAATAAAAGTTAAACACTGTTTATGTCTACAAATATCTGCAATTATTATTATTAGTAGTACTATACTTTATTGATCCTTGGTGGGGAAATTAATTCTCTGCATTTTACCCATCACACCTGTGGAGCAGTGGGCTGCCATTTTTGAGACGCCTGGGGAGCGGCTGAGGGGTAAGGAGCCTTGCTCAAGGGCTCAAAATGCTGGGGCTGGTCGGTCTGGGGAGTTGAGCCGTCAACCTTCCAATCACACGCCTGCCTTCTCTAACCTCTGTGCCACCACTCCCCATCATTTCTCAGTTTGATTGTCTGAACTGTTCCAGCTTACAGTGCACAACAATTTATGTTGTAGTGTAAATCCGTTATCCGTCCATCCATTCTTTCATCCATCAACCCATCATCCATCCATCCATCCATTCATTTATCCATTATCCATTATCCATCCATTCATTCATCCATTCATTCATCCATTCATCCACCCATCAATTCATCTATCCCTCCATCCATCCATTCATTCATATAATCATCCATCCATCAGTGTATCCATCAATTCATCCAGCCATCAATTTATCCATCGATTCATCCATGCATCCATCCATCCATCTATTCATTCATCCATTATCCATCCATTCATCTATCTATTCATTTATCCTTTCATCCATCCATCCATCAATTTATCCATCCATTCATTCATCCATCCATCCATCATCCATCCATTCATTCATTCATTCATTCATTCATTCATTCATCCATCCAACCATACATCCATCCATCCATCCATTCATCTGTTCACCCATCCATCTATCTTCCATCCATCCATGCACCAATTCATCCATCAATCCCTCCCTCCATCTATCCATCCATACATACATACATACATCAATTCATCCATCCATCCATCATCCCTACATTCATTCATTCCATTCATTCATCCATCCATTCATCCATTTATCCATCCATCAATTCATCCATCCATCCATCTAAAGGAAATTTTGTAATTGATCAACTGAATGTTTGATGCAGTTTAATATTTTAAACTGTCTGTTCATTGCAGCAGTAAGTTTAAAACAGACAGAGTTGGTCTCTGTGTTATCAATGTGTTCTTTCTGTCTATAAACAAAAATTGAGTTACGTTCTACGTCTGACGTAAAAGTTACCACTTGTAGGAGTTGTAACCAGGAAGAGACTAAAGAGATTATAATGTGGATGTTTTTTAGTAGGAGGGAGAGTTTTGCAGAGTCTCTGTTCAGATCCAGTCTGAACAGACTGGGGTGTTTTGTTTTGGTTTGGCTTAAGGTCACTGAGGCCTAGGTATGTACTGCTGAAACTGGAGTCAGAGACAAGAATTGTATTTTTCTGTTGTATGTTGAATTTATGTTGTTTTTAAATGAATAAACTTAATAATAATAAAAAAAAAAAAGAATAAAGGTTTTGAGAGAAATCCAGTAGATTCCTGCATTTATTCGAACATACCATTTTGAATGTCGCATTTTGTATTTTACACATCTATCATCCATCCATCCATCCATCCATTTATTCATCCATCCATCCATCCATCCATCAATCTATCCATTTATTAATCCATCCATCCATCCATCAATTCATCTATCCATCAATCTATCCATTTATTCATCTATCCATCCTTCTATCCATCCATCCATCCATCCAAGCTGACACTTACACCTAGTGATCATTCAGAGCAATCTAACCTTATGTAAAATAAAAGTTTTTGGACTGTGGGAGAAAACCAGAGAACCAAGAGAAAACCTGCACAATAACAGAGAAAACAAAGTGCATGCAGAAAGGCCTCAGCTGGGAGTCAAATCTGTGACCTTTTTCATGCAAAGAAAAAAAACATGCTGTTAGCATTTATCCTTATGATCAAAATGTCCATTCATCCATTCTTTATCAGCTTTTCCATGCAGAGTCAGAGGGGAATCTTTCTCCAGCCGTCACCGGGCAAAAATTGGGGTACACTTTAAAAAGGTTGCCAGTTTATCACAGGATGACTTTGAGACAAACAACCATTCACACTCTGTCACAGCTGGTTAGAGCTGTTAAACTTCCATGCATGTTTTCAGTCTGTGGGAGGAAACTGAAGAAAACCCATGTATGCACAATATGCAAACTCCAAACGGTAAGGGTGGAGCTGGGTTTTTAATCTGAACCCTCCTTGCTTTGAGTCGACAAATCTAATGAACTCGGAAAATATTTCATTAAAATAGTCATTCATCATGAATTTTCTGTTTGAAGAACTTGGTGCTTTAATGTACCTATAGGCTCTGGTTTTCACAACAAGTGTTTGTTCATTTATTTATTTGCTTCAAGGACTGGAACAGATATTGGTACATGAGTCTCCTGATATTTAGCACTCTGCAGATGAAACGCTGCACTAACCCCTCGGCACCACCACACACGCTGTAGGTTTATTAGCGCATTCCTTGATCTTCAAAGGAACTCTCTTTTTTTTTTCTTTACCGTGGAGTCGATCAACATATAATCACCTTCATCATTTTTAGTTGCATAAAACATTGTCACAACCTTCCAAATTCAATTAGCTGAGAATATTAAACAACATTAATAAACACGGTTATTTTCTTAAATCCCCTCACAATGAATAATAACCTAATGATGCTTTCTGGGACCCACAAGAGCTACTAGAATGTGGCTGGATCACAGGAAATTTAAAAAACTTCCTTCATGTGTGAACACTTTAAGGATTTTTATCGTAGCTATTCCGCATGACTGTCATAAAAATATTCTATTCATTTTACTGGGTTTTGTTGCTATGTGGATCTGTCAAACTAGATATAAAGGTAATTTATTTTCTGTACCCTCAGGTCAGATTTTAACGATTGCTTAAATATTTTTTTCTTTAATTTAAAAGTCACACTTTGCACTGCAGATTTTAAAGTGTGTTTTTGTTTCTGAACAAGATAGACAAACACAAGTCCATCCTGAATAAAAAAAAATCCTCAAAGGTCTCTTACTCATTTTTTTTTTCTATTGAAGACAGTCGTGTTGATTTTATTTCCTTAGATTAAGTATAAAAAAGTTGCTGCTTAAAATAATTTCTGTAAATTTGAACAAGTGAAATAAAATTTTATTGAAATTTAATGCAGTGGTAAGAGCTGTCATCCCCTCAGCAAGAAGGTCACAGAAACACCTCATGCTCTGGGACCTTTCTGGACTTTACATGTTCTCTTCGTTGTACTCTGGTTTCCTCCCACAGATAGGTTAATTAGTTACTCTAATTAGTCCCTAGGTGTGAGTGAGAGAGTGAATGGTTGTTTGTCTCTGTGACTGACTTGGACCTGTCCTTAGGTGCCCTCCACCTCTAACACAGTGATTGCTGGAGAAACACACCAGCTGTCCTGCAACCCAGAAAGGAGAAAAATGGATGCACAGATTCAATTTAAGATAGATAAGAATTCATTTAGGTTCATTGGGCTGCGATCCACCATTTGGCTACCATTACTCTAGACTGGATTTATCTGGACTGTGGCCCCTAAAACTTTTTAAATCATGCTTTTGTGTTATAATCAAAAACATATATTTCATAAATTTTCTGGGTGAATACTAAAGGTGATGCTAAATCCACATTTTTGCCCTTCGATTGTGTACTTGGAGTGCAGAAAAGTTGAATTTAGTCTAATAGGTATCTGTATATATTTTTTGGGTCATATTTTTTTTTACCAGTTTTCCCTATTTTTGTATGATGCTTTTTTGAACTATTACATCACAGACTTTGCTACTGAATTTTTTCTCAGGCTCTGGCTCCAACGTGTAAGGCTGGACCAGTCTTCTGTTGTTGATATATTTTAAATAATTTGTAAATAAAAGGTTTCTGCGCTGCTATATAGCAGCTCATTTGCATTTAAAGAGGCAGCCTCAAAACAAATTGATCTGACACACCTCAGAACAGGGGTGAAAGAGGGGCTTGTGGAGTTACAATAAGGAGGAACAAAACCAATGCATTGCACTTCTACTTTCTATAATGCCCTAACCCCAACTCAACCATTTAAATGTGAAAAAGAAGGGTTTCAAAGCATGATATGTCTCCTTTAAGACAACTACAAGGATGTGACTATTAATAAACGTACCGCAGAACTAAAACTGAGTGAAAGTTCTGCTAAAATCAGGACCAGAGGTTGAAACCAGAGGCGTGTTTTTGTCGCCGGAGAGTCTCCGCCCTCCGGAGCAGAGCAGGCTGCAGGACGAGCCTCTCTCTTTCTGTGAGTTCAACAAACTGTTTGCGCACCAGCCTCCCCCCCCTTCAAACACTGCAGGCTCGTTTGAACCGGGACCGCAGAGCCCGGAGCGGTGGATGGATTTTATTCAGTCCGGTGAACATCCCAACTGAGCGGTTTATTTTACCTGAACCTGAACACACCAGGCTCCGGCAATAATCTGCTTTAGAGACATTTTTCTCAGAGGAAAACGAGAGGAGCTGATCACAGACGAGGTTTCGGGTGGTGAGGTAAGAAACGACTCTCTGATTTTGGAGAAGTGTCTCTAAGTTAAGCACCGTGTGCAGATATGAAGGTTGGGGGTTAAAGTTTAAATAATTTTGTTGTTTTCGGGTTTGAAACGTTGAATGGTCTCGTTGGGACCACAGCGCGTGTTTGTTTCAGGGGTGTTTGTGCGCAGTCAGTCCTGACACATTGGATCAAGTTGCGTTTTCTCCCCAAAAAACAAGAGTATTTAAAAATAAATAAATTTTGCTTTTTGTTATTTGTTTATTAAGCTGCAAACTCAAATCGGGTCACTATTACATTTTTTGTTCCTTGTTTTTATGCGCAAAAATAAAATGTCCATCTTGGTTTAATAATTTAATGCTGCATGAAGACTGAATAGTTGTTTTTTTTAGAATATGGTAGGCTTTACATCCCTGATAGACTCCAAGCTGACTGGCACCCTTCCCACGAGGGGGGCGCTCAGCCTAAACCGTGGAGCGTGTCTCCGCTGAGACGGAACCAGATGGACGTCTGTCTGACTGAACTACCTTTTGCTGTAGGGCAGGAATTCACTGTCAGATTGCGTTAATCAGAAGGGATGCATCATCTTAAAAAAAAAAAAAACCACTCTAGTCTTGCCTGCGTTCTGTCAGGTCTCCACTGGACCGAAAATAATGGATTCAGTGGCTCCAATTGAAAAAAGGAGGACACTCTGAGCACAAGCTCCCAAAAGTCCAGTCAGGTCAGGGTTAAACTGTCATGCTGAGAAGTTTGCAGCTCACATCAGCAGAAAAGTGCAGAGTGAAAGTAAAAAAAAAGTTTAAACCCAATCACTAAAACAGGGATCCCATTCGAATCACTTTTTGCCCCAAGGAGATGGTCTCTAAGGGACCCATTAACACACATCAGTGTCCAGGTGAGGGTGCTCCAAGTTGAGCTTCCTGCCATTCATCCATCTCTCTCAGGAGAATCAAATCCGTCCATTTGAGCAGACTAACAAATGGGCTACTGTGCTGATGAGCTGCTGCATCCTCACTTTCTGCTCTTAATTTCCCCTCAAACATCATTTCCACCCTCAAATCAAATGAAGGGAAGTTGGTAAAAAAAAAAGAGAGTGAGAGGAGCGCAGAAACTGGAAACAGAAATCTGTTTGTTCACCTTGTTGCGGGAAAACAGTTGCCTTGTCAAAGAAGAAAAAAAACATATAAGGAAAGAAAGAAACAGTAGTATTGATGTGTTTGGAGCAGCTGCCAACACGGATGACTAAACTCCACCTGAAGCTGTTCTCTCCTCTCGGCTTGAGTCACATGAATATTGGGAAATGGAAATAGTTTCTATTTATTCTTTATTTCTTTTTAGCTCGATGATGGATTCAGAGTAAACACAACTGTGAATAACAGGCTTTCTAAACCTACAAGGGAATTTATGCATGGAGTAAAGGTTGCAGCAGCAGTAATGTATGTTTTTTTTCACTTACACACACAAAAAAGTGTGATTTTAATTGTGCCTTCAGTCACATATAGCTTTTAATCTTTGCGTTTGCCTAAAGGCTTCAGCGTTCCTGTGTCATCCAAGCCCCTGGCAGGGACAGAAATGTGTGAATTGTCGCAGTTTCTGCTAAATGAAATGAGGTGACCGACTTAATGCCGCCTGGCTTGGCAGAGCATCACTCATTAAAGACCTGAGATTAATCAGTCAGTCTGGTTCCACATGGTTGGACGCCTCCGATTTGTCTCTATATTCACACTTTTGCTCTTTCTTCCTTCATATTAGCTGGCGTGCCTGTAGAATGAAGTGGCCCTGTGTTTCATCCAATCATTTTACACCCCCGTTTCCTTTTATAACCACTCTGGGGCTTTTTTTTAACCTTCCCTGTATCATCTTATCTGTTATCCCTTCTTCCTCCTGTCCCCTTCCTTTTCCCATCTTCTACCACCCCATGGGTATCTTTCATCCACCTTGCAGAGCACGTTCACACCGATGGCTCCAGAGGAGCATAGTGTGGGATAGGGGGGTCATCACTCTACTACACTCGCTTTCCCCCAGCATCAGCCCCCACTATGTCAGCAGTGGTCCGTAGAGAACCCGGAACTAAATGGAGTATCTTTCTGTTCAATGAGAAAATTGCTTTTTCTTTTTTTTTCCGATTGCTAGAGAACCCTTCATTTAATGTGTGTGATGCACACGCCCCAGCCTGTAATGGGTTCAGCATCTTTATTGTTGGGAGACATGAGAAAATGAAATTTGCCTTTCAGCTGGCAGAAATAATTTACTCTCAGAAAGGTGTATTTTTCACCTACCTGTTGAAAAGCCCTGAGATGGACCTCGTTAGGAACAACACGTGCTGACTGCTCTTGGCTTTGCAGCTGGCCTGGTGCTAAAACTGAATTTATTTTTGTTTTTTGTTACGATGTGGGTATAGCATACATTAGAGCTATAATTTTGAACTAGTGCAAAATCATACCCACTGAGGGTCAGAGGTGTTTGGGTCAATCTGTAGCCCTCTTTTAGACTTGAGTAGCTGCTAAATTTACATGAAACTACTTTTAAATATCAATAGTTGAAGATCATAATGCTCTGTGGGGACTTACAACCTGTCCAGGGTATGCCTGCCTCTCCCACAGTGACTTCTGGAGATAAATACTAGTGATCCCTGTGACCCGGAAAGGGACAAAATGGGTAAAGAAAATGGGTAGACAAAAAAAATCATATATCATACTAAAACAAATCTAAGGCTGACACTAGATTGGAGTTAGACTGGACTATCCGTCCATCTATCTATTATCTATGCCTGCTTCTTCCTTTCAGGGTCACGGGGGTCACTGATTCCCATATCCTGCAGTGACAGTGTGAGGGGCAGTGTACACCCTGGACCGGTCCAAGTCTATCTCAGGGACACATACCAGTACATACACATACACACACCAGTCCTTCAATTCTGAGCAAAGGAAGGATGCATTTGTCGGCCGCATCGGAGGAGTTTTTGGTTTTGGACAGCCTCCGTCGCGGCGCTGTGACGTAAGCGGTCAACGAATTCAGCCTTCGGAGGACCCGGTCTCTCGTTTTGGACACAGCATATATTGCCAAAAGTATTTGCCCACCCATCTAAATGACTGTGCACCAGAGCACAAAGCAAGGTCCATAAAGACATGGATGGAGAGTCTGTTGTGGATGAACTTGACTGGCCTGCACAGAGTCCAGACCTCAACCTGATAGAACACCTTTGGGATGAATTAGAGTGGAGACTGAGAACCAGGCCTTCTCGTCCAACATCAGTATGTGACCTCACAAATGTGCTTCTGGAAGAATGGTCAAAAATACCATAAACACAGTTCTTCAACCTTGTGGACAGCCTTCCCAGAGGAGTTGAAGCTGTTCAAGCTGCAAAGGGTGGACCAACGTCTTATTGAACCCTATGGATCAGGAATGAGATGTCAATGAAGCTCACATGTGAGTCAAGGCAGGTGAGCAAATACTTTTGGCAATATACTGTACATTTAATTTGGGTAAAATAATGGGATGAATTGACCAAAATGAAATGCAACAAATTTAGGCTCAATGTGAAAATAAATTGTCACAATGAATGAAGGATTTAGTCACAAGTAGTGTAGTGAGACATAGGCAGCTGTTCATTGGTAGAAAAAATTGTGACAATTAAATTTAGCTAAAATATGATAAATGTATAACTTATGTATAGATCCCTTAGGGAAATGTTTAAAATATAATCATAAAGAATATTTTGAAGCACTTTTCTGAGCAGTACCATTAACTGACAATGAGTTCTGTGCACTCTAGCAAAGATATTTTAATAATAGTTGGGAAATCCCAACATCCAAATATGGTTTAAGGTTCCCTCTTTTAAATGACATCAAGAAATCTTTATTAAAATTAACTAAAAATAGGATTCAAAACCATTTTCGTCCCAATTAGCAAGACAAATTCAACCATAGCGCTGGAACTGATCAAGCATCAAAATATAGCTGAAGCCATGAATCTGAAAATGTGCTTGATTCATTTTGACTAAACTTAATCAGTCTGATGTAATGGGTCACAATTATTAATCCTGCAGGTCATTTGGACTGAGGTAAAATACCCTACCTGAAAACGAGTTTTCCTTCATATTTGCACATAAAAGCCTTTTTGCACACCCTGAAACATAAATGCCGCCACTGAATATGTCACTCAAAAAATCGTAGGTTGCATTACAGCCTCTTATGCTAAAAAGATTTCACAAAAAATAACTTTGAGTATTCTTCTGATGTTAAGCTGCTGTGGTGCTTTTACTAACCAGGAAATTAAGCCAGTGGTTTTAATTGCTTTTAGGTTTTGTTATCTCTCAAAAATAGACAACAAAATGTTGAAGATTTCAAAACGGGAAAGAAAAAAAACTATTTTAATTTTGCCACAAAATTTAAAGTAAATTGAAGAAACAGAAATTTCTCCCATTTCAAGCATGATGTCGAATCTTTTTAATCTACTGTTTATTTTTTTTGTTTGTTTGTTTATTTTTTGGGGGGGGAGGGTCTGTTAAATAAACTGTGAGCAATTTTGAAGCCTTTAAAATGCAACCTATATTTGAATATTTGACAGCATGATCCCAGGAGTGAGCGATCTGCTACCCGATGACAAAACTTAAATCCATTTTTTAAAAATCATCTATGCTTCTTTGTTGCTTTCATCAAGTTTTAGAATAAATTTGTGCTTCGATCATTTTCAATGCTGGTGTTTGAGCGCTATTATGTTGTGTGCGAGACGTGAGCACATCTCAAATGAGATCGACCACAAACATTATCCCCGTGCGATCTTATCTGTAGGGTTTCATTAACTCACTGTCATTCAGCGTTTGAAGAATATTTCTCCTGAATCGTTTTCTGTCGGGCATTTTATCGTCTGCTACAAAACGAAAAATCACTTTAAGCTTTCTGCATCTAATTCTCACTTGAGGAGCTCCATTTAGAGTTAAAGTCTCTAATAAGGATAGTATCAACTTGAATAGAATTTATTAAACATACACATTATAAGAATTTCCTTAAGATTTTAAGACAAGGAGAAACTCATTGGACTTTATGAAGTTGATCATAAGTATCAATGAATTCAGATGATGCTGGATATGAATAAAGGGGAAAATTCCTGAGTTCCTGCAAGCAGGTGTTATTTTTGTGTCTCAGATAAATAAGCACAAAGAATGAGTTTATATTTCGTCTGAAAAAAAAAGATCAAGCATTTTTCTCTGCTGTTTTTTCTGCCTTAGTTTTGAAAATAACCTCATTTAATACTGGAAAGGGACAGAGTTGTAGCCATTTTGGTCAAACATGGTAAATGATTGTGCAATCGTGTGTGTTATGAGATATTTCACTCTTTTGACTTCAGCAGCAATCCATAAGAAGATAATTTTTTCCACAGTTCCAATGTTAGATGAACCGATGTTAACAAGAACCAATATTTAGCTCACAGAGGCACTTAAACATGATTTATAATGTTTCTAAATGTTTGCACAATGTTTATGAATGGCAAAATGCTGCCAGCACTTCTTACTGTGGGCATCTATTTTTAAAAAAATCCATTTTAGAATCACTTTTTAAAAATCCATAAATCAGAAACATTATTCAAACTTTCCTGCACTTCTTTGTCCCTTGCATGTCTCCATATGAGCCAGGAAGCAGAGGGTGACCAAAACATGGGGCAGCTGGCTGCTCCATAGTTCACCGAGAGCAGGAAGCTGAGGGGCCCCTCGCTTCCTTTTTTTATCAGAAGGAAACAGGACGGCTGTTTTTGTGCTCACCCTAAGAATTCTTTGTGCTTATCTCGCGTTCACTCCCTTTCCTTCAATAATGGTTTGTGCTGAGCAGGTAATGAGGCAAAAGGTATGTATTTGACAAGCTGGGCGCGGAAGATAGCGCACCCTTCCAATAGGCTTATATCTCGGCTTTTAAGATGAGGCTACGCTCAACCCCATCTCAGGATGTTCCCCTTAGCCATCTTCTTTTTGCATTTATTTATTTTTTCCCTCTCAGAACTTGTACACTATTTTATGCAGGTATCCATTAAGAGCTGAGGTCATTACACGGAGTGAGGGCGCTCGCTAAATCCCGGAGCTTTTTGTGCCAGAGGTTTTCTCCCATCACCTTGGGCTCATTTCATCCCCTCTCCAGATGCATTCAAAGCTCAGAAAAGGGCTTAAGATGTCCAACTGTCTAGATATGTGACACAGGTCCAACATGTGGGGAGATTATCTACCATGGCTTTAGAGAGAGTGGAGTGGAACTCTGATACACTTAAGAACTTTTCTGCAGGAGAAAGCTTTGTACAAAACATGCTGCAAGAACACCCAACATTTTTGGACCTTTTTATATGTATTAAAGGGAGATGTTTGCCACAGTCAGCCTGGCCTTATTCTTCACCTGGTTAGTTTTCTTTGAGTGCCGCCTCATTGGGGGTGGGGGTAATCATACCAAAAATACACAAACCTTTGTCATTTTATTTGCGACACAACAATGGACAACAGAAAGCTAGTGGTACTTCTCTTTGCTCTCTATATAATTTAAGACCAGCTGAAACAGAGTCAACATCCAATTGGCCTGAGTAGAACCCCAGGTCTCTGGGTTCCAGGAATCAGGCTGGATGTGGGCTGTTATGGCAAATGCAAAAAGGCAAAAATGCAGTACTCTGGTTTGAGCCCAGGCCAGGCCTTACAATGCAAAATTGCCATTAGCTTAAAAGGATAGTCTAATCAGTTTTGGAGTAGTGTTCTGTTAAATCTGAAGTACCTTATCAGCTGTGACATCAATACCATGGGAGATTTTTTGCAAAGTAACACAAACATTGGATCGGTTGAGAAAATGGCGACAAACTAAAGAAAAGGTGCAATGCAGAAGTGTAGAGGTATATTATTAGTGAATGCAGCATTTTTTCACACCAGTATGTCAGTTTTGAGAAATAGCTGTTCTATAAGGCTGAAAAATAGTTAAAAACAGGCCAAGTTTTGGATATCTATTACCGCAGTAGTTTCCAAAGTTGAGATTGCGACCCACATTAGGGTCCCAAAACATTAAGGTACTGAAAATATTTTCTGAATCAGTTACATTTAAAAATGTCTACTACCTTTTTTTTTTGCATTAGTTGTTAAAAGAGTAAGGTTAATGCACTTAAAATGGATAAAAGTAGCATAATGTTACTATGACCTGATACCAATGTTTTTCAATCAATAATAGTTGGGGGAACAGGTCCCTGCTACTATTGTGTGGGTCAAAAGCTGAAAAGTTTGAGAGTCACTGCATTAGCCAATTGCCTGGATGAAGACTTTTGCTCTTTTCTCCAAGCTCTGTTCTCTGTCACCGATGCTAATGAGGTTGACAGAGCATCAGTTCAAAAAGGACCAAACTATCCCTTTAAGTTCAGAGTTGGGACAGCAAGCTGGAGGATACAAACAAGCTCAGCACCAGAGAGAAACGTCTCTTGTTTTTAATTTATAGTTGTGTATTTGTTGTCCGTGCTCACAGCCTAACACTGGGCCTTTTTAATTCATCTGACTGTTCAGACTCTGTTCTTGTATATTTTTGAATAAACTAGCTGTTTTCCATCATCACATGACTAATTTATCAACCCAAATGGAGGAACTTGACTATGAATCAATGAAAAGAGAAAGTGCCTGCTGCAGTCTGAATAACATAATTGTCTGTATGTTTCAGAGTAAACAGACTACATCTGTAGTCCGAGGAGCCGTCTCTGTTTAGAAATTGGAAACAAGCAAAGTCTTTAAGTTGGGGAAGTCTTGTCCTTTGGCTGCCTGTTTGAAACACCTCAGGGATTTATCTGGGTGAGCATGATGTTCTTATTTAAGTGACTGGAGATAATCATTAACTGAGGTTTTAATGGTCGCAACACTTGGAGTTCCCAGATATTTCTGATTTTAAAATCTTTTTGAAAAATTGAAGACTCTTTTCACCCTAACTGATACAGTTTGTATGTGCAGAGAATTGGCCCAAAAATCTGCAAAAAGGCACTTATGACTAAATGTATGTTCCTGGGTAATCCCATGCATGAAACCCTTGTCCTCCATATTTCATCAGGACAATATTTGTGTATTCATGCTTTGCTAGTAGAAACAATGGGCTTGCATCAGTGCAACTGAAGGTTTCTGTGATTTGTTTGTTTCTTTTCTTGTTTAAAAAAAAACAAAACACATTATTTCTTTAAGCGGTGGGTCTCTTTATTTCTCTGGCGCTAACGTCAGTCACAGGCTTTCATTCAAGCCCAATTGTTATTTAAAACATTTGCTGCTGAAATCAGAGCAGAGTGGAAGTCAACACATTAACTTTAAACCTGTTAATCAGTAATATATTGTCCTGTATTTGTTATTTTAATACATTTTACAGTGATTATGGCAAAAATGAATAACTTTTGGCATTTTGTCAAAATCTTGTGTATATTACTTTAAATGGAATCAGTATTAAAGACAAAGTAAGTCTTTTTTCATTCAATTTAGATTTCATTCTCCTTTAGATTTTTGATCATTTGTTGTCTTTTTACAAAAACAAATGATATAAAGGATCAAAACTTTAGAATTCTATTATGGTCAGCTTCTTTACTGATCAAAAGTTCAAATAATTCTAATTTTTTATGACCCTATCCACCTCTGCCATTCAAATCACATTTTATCTGGAGCCACTGTTACTTGATGTTTATGTTGTTTTTTTAGATGTGAGCTGCTCTGAGTTCAGATCTGTTTTTTACAGCCTCTCCCTGTGACTCATTGGCCTAATGGTTCTCTCATCTCCTGACTCAGGCATTTTTCAGATGAAATGGGACTCTGTCCCAGCTTCTGGACTTTTAATTTTACCATTGCCTCAGCTGCAACCCTGTCCCAACTCTCCTTTTTTGTCCTGTCTGCTCCTGCTCTTTTCCTTCACCTTTCTACAATAAAATATCAAACAAAAGTACCGTTATTAGTCATCAGAGGCTTTTTAATCTGTCTCATTCTGTTACACTTTGAGCACTCTCATTTTATTTCCTGGGCCTGGATGTGATCTGACCTGCTGTAAATATCCTGTTTATTTAGTTATTCACTGATGATGGTCTGCGCAGCTTAATGGGACGTGATAATTGTTGCTCACAAATCCAAATGCACTTACTTTTGTCACAAATTAATTTGGAAATTTGGAGTGCAAACATTATTGTGAGCATGGACTGCTTTCTTTTTTTAATTTTTATTAACGGTTACCCAGATAATGAGGTCATTATGATTGTGAGCAAATTGAATGTAAGTAGGAGCTGGGTGTTCACTCATTAACTCATTCTCCTGCAAACATTCGATTATGGCGTGAATAATGGGAGGGAAGTTGCGTCGGATTTGTAGACACAGAGAGGACAGTCGATGAGTGAATATGACAAATTCTTGTTTGCGTGGTTCCACTGTAGCTCCATTATAGAGCGCCTCTAAGAGATTTATATCCAACATGAGTTGGGTTTGCATGCCGGGCAGTTAATAACATTTAAATGCTTCAGGCAATAACACCAAAAACAAGCTTATATTACTTGCATACAAATATGCTCGACGACCACCTACATACAGGCTGGAGCCACCAGAACAAAATGAACTGTACGTGGGTTTGTTTTATATTTACAACATTTCAGACTGTTCTACATATTTAGTGTTTAATTGATAAACATGGCACAGATAAAACAGCTAGGCTAAGCTGAAATTTGAGTTGAAAGTGAATAATTTAAGCGTAAGCAGATGTAATTGGGCTAATTATATTCTCTTGTTCTCTTTTTTTTTTGCATAATAATTTATGTGCATTTGTATTGTATATAAGCTTAGGTACCTAAGTCTGCATTTTCCTAACTCTGCGGCGGCTGTGCTTTCTGCATGCCTTTGTAGCCCACACACCTCGTCCACAGCACAGCTCCCTGCAGCTTCTGTGGGATAGCAGCAAATTTCTGGTCCCTCCCACTGGGTGAGACCAGCCGCGGGTCTATTAGACATATGGGCTCCACGTCAGCCTCCACGACTTTAGAGGAACGGATCAGAGTTTGATTAAAAAGGAAAACCCACAGCAGGCTGCAGCTTCTACCTGGAGGAACTTGGGGGAAGGGGTGGTTAATGATCACTCTCCTGCCAGGATCACAAGCTTCTGCGCTTGTATTTGACTTCAGCTTGTTAAGAAGGCAGGAAGTGGGGATCGTTAATGCTTATACACTGGTAACCGTGTGGGCGTTCATCTCAGCTGCGTTGTGTTTATATTTAAAGTCGCTCTACCATTGTGCATTACTCAGCAATAATGTGATCCCACCTGAGGTCAAGCCACATCTTGCTTTTGAGGTAGAATCCTACTGAGTTGCCGCTGTTGGAGACACAAAGTTACAATAAAAAGTACAATTTTTTAAATTTGAATCACACTAACGGACACAAATTTATAAAGTCCTGGCAAAATTTGGGCAGACTTTTACCAGAGGTTTGCATACATCTCCATAAGCAAGAACACGGTGGTGCAGCTCTTGCAAGGAAACTGAGAACTCCTAAGAATCTTTTGCAGACATATTAGAAACTCCCATTCAAATGCCATTTGCATTTTATCACCAACAGTCGCTTTACTGTGTGAGACAAGCTTTAAATCAGGTCCAGTCAAGTCAAATTAATTTAGAAGCTCCTTTAAAAATCACAGACGTAGACCAAAGGGCTGAACACATCAAAGGTACAGCTTTAGTAGGTCTTGTTTATTAAACAGCCTATGATTGAAATAAGATCAGCCTCTGAACCACATCATTCTTTTCCACAATAATACATCCTGAATAACAATGTGTTACCTGATTTGAGATCTTTTGCTAACAGACAGATAAACAAACACATTCACAGGTAGTTACAGGTAGTTTGCCTGTTTTTCATGGTGCAATCTTTATTCCTAATTTTTTGTTAGACTGTTGTCTTTTTTTACCAAAGGTTTTCTAGAAAGCTTAGAGTTTAAGGGCCCAGTATGATCCATCTGAAGCCAAATCGTCGACGCATGGTCACGTGGTTGTTCAATGTTGTTTTTCACACACACCTTTCATAGCCCCGGGGCAAAACCTCAGGGAAGCCCTTCAAGCTGTGGTACATGTCCCTGTACAGAGTTTATTTTCACTGAAGCCCACACTGGAAAAAACAAACAAGATTTGCTGTTTTTTTGGCCACAAATCTTTCCCGGTTAAGTGCCAGACAGATTTCTCAGTGTACAACATCTGTGCTATCTCCATCCATGAGTTTTTGGCCATTTGACCATCTTTAAATGTCCGCTTCTAGGTACAACAGTTGGTTTCTGGAAGCAAGTAGTTAAAGCAGAATGCAGCGCTTTCAGCATTAACAAACACACCCATGAACTCCTGACCAATCTCATAATAATTTCTTGCAGAGGGGGTTGAAAAGTTCTCCCGGCAGGTTGTGGCAAAAAGAGGTGTTAGAACTGTGAACAAAATGAGACAATTGTTGTCAACCAGCTGCAACAACGAGAGCCGATTTCAGCAGTTTGGATGGAGTATGTGAAGGTCTGTGGAGTTTTGAATCAAACTTTGCAATACATTTGCTTTTGCAGTATAAGTAAAATGTTCCATGTTTCTTGTATCTAAATCATCATAAATATTGTATTTACACATTCTCTTGAGTCAGATATGATATCATTTTGAGGCTATGCCTATAGGCAGAAATCCCAGGTGGGTTGGGACACCCCCCAATAAATCACTTGAGGAAACTATACATTAAAACAACCTAAAAGAAGAGAAAAGTATATATACCATTCAAACTGGCAAAGCTATGCTTTTATATCTTCAAAAATGATATCTCCCTCATCACCCTAAAGGTGGTTTAGTCAATTTACACCTGCTTTAAGCAACACAAATATGCGCAGGAGGCTGCCTGAGGACCAAAGCGGTGGAACATGAAGAAATAGCTTAAAGGTAAGCTCTCGCTTGCTGCCGTTTCTTGTACACATAGTGGTTGGTAACTGTCAGATATGTGGGAGAACTCAGTTCAATTCCCCAACAGGGCATTTCATTGTTTGTTTTGCTTTTTCCATCTATTAAACCTTCTTGTTTAATGCCCTCCCCAAAAATGAATTAGAATCTCCACCCTTGGCTTTGCTTCTGGCTCTGAACAGCTGCCTGCAGTGTTACCAAAGAAAGCCAACTGAGGTTGCTCCAGAAACATATCCTCCAGTGATTTCAGTCACGGTCAAAGGACAAACACGCTTTTAAATGTAATTTTTTTTGTCGGAAAAGTCTGATTTATTAATAGACTTTTGCCTCTTTCACAACTGCGGGGTTGTAAATGTTCTAGTAAGTTCCTTTCACTCCTTTTAAGAGAAAACAATTAGACAGCCATGCATGCTTTTTTTTAATGGTTGCTTATGAAATTTTTAACCTTCATGTGTTTTAAAAGCGCTGCACTGGAGACGGCATTCGTGGGTCACTGCACTAAAACATGGACTCAGTCCTTTGGGCAAACAGTCGGTCAGAACCAGCTTGAGTGTTACAGCCACAAGCAAACCGTGCCATTAGTGTGGAAGGAATGCACTGCATTTTATACACACAGTCATGCTGGAAAGGTCCTCAAGGTATTCCTAGGAAACTTTAATTTTCCATAAAGAGAACAGTGAAAATAGATCGGTCCTTTTGGATTGAAGAGTTATTTTCTTCACTGGTGGTAATAATAAGGGTAATCACCAGCAAACAGTAAAGTCTAATTCCTTTTTTCCCCCAATCTGGAAATTGCTGTCCTTTTCTTTGAAGCTTACAGGGAAAATAAAATCCACTGCATAGGAAATGTAACCATTTGATGTTTATTAAAGGAGTTTGATAAGTAATGAAAATGTAATTGGGTCCAATTTTCCACACTGTAAGAAGCAGAGATAACTCTTGTGTGTGTTTGGCAGAGATTGAGTAAAAATGGGAAACAGTGGGTAAAATAAGCAGTCGCTCTGAAAGAGTAATTTCAGCACCATCAGGTGATTTTTCTTGCCGATGTCTCACCTTGTGGGCATCAAAGCCGTACAGGGTGATCCTGACCACCTGGCTGCGATGCTCAGAGGTGTTTGACGACAAAACAGACAACTCAGGCGATGCTCCAAAACTGTACACCTGGGATTAGCGAGTCCAGATTATGTTTCCAGATAAAACTTGGCAGGAGAGGATCCCATATGAAATGTTTCAGCTCCAGTGTTGAAGCCAAAGCAATTTTGTTGTTTTTTTCTAACTCCTGACTGAGCAGAGGTTGTTTTGGCCTCACAACACATTAATCAATCATCCACCTCTTGCACTCGTGGCTCCAAGCTACTGTTGTAATTACATGTCAAAATAAAATGTAACTTTTGTTAATATACTTCACATTTAATCAGTAATTGGACATAATCTCATGCAGTAAAGGAACAATGTAGGCAGAGGAAGCCAGTGTTTGGGGCAATTATGAAAATCACTTTTTCTTATCTTTTGCAGGCAGTCTGAAAATAATAAGACTATTTTTTTCCAAATGAAAAATGAGAAACAGATGTCTGCCCTTTTTCAGACCCCAAAACATATCTTGTTAAGCTTCCATATATTCTCCATGTCAAGAGTGACCACAGTCTGACGCTGCAAGCTTTTAAAACACCCACTTCAAGTATTTGGCCTGCTCCCTTCTTTTCTGTGGACTTATTCTGTTGCTTTTGGCCCGAACCACGGGTCTGTTGTTCTTCCAAGAAGCTCGAGAGTTTGCTGACAGCCGGAGATTTCCAAGCTAAGAAAAAGCTGTAATATCTCTGACAGAAACTCTTCTTCTTATGATACCAGATACGATTTGGAGTCTTTTTTTTTTGTCTTTTGTTTATATCTTCAGAAATGTATCAAAAAATTAAGGACAACTGGATTGGTTGTAGCTTTTAAAGACTTGGACTTAACTTATTTTATCATAAAAATAAATAACTTACATTCTTTAAAGGAATGCATAAAATCCATTGCTTTTATATACCAATGTTTTAAACCAAGATCATCTTATTTGAAAATTGATAACTTTTTTGAAATATTAAAAATGGCATTATGTGTGATAGCATGAGATATTTGAAAGAATGGACTCATTTCAGCTACTACCACATCAGGATTTAGCTTGATTTTTGTAAAATAATTAAATTAAAGCAATTATTTTGTTTACTAAGGTCAATTAGCTGAGGAAACCACCTTGAATTGGGCTGACTCCAGATATGCAACTCTAATATTAACATCCAATGATCAGTTTCTGAACATTTCATTAATATTTGTTGATGAGACATGTTTTAACAAAGATTTTACACAATCTGTTGGCACTCCGACTATATGATGGAAATAACTCTCACCTACTACCACACCCAATTTTAGCTGATTGTGTTATTGTTATTTTGAGGTTTGCTTAGGTTAATACCTGATTCAAAATGGTGGCCATCTTGAATCAGGTTGCCTCTAAAAGTTAATTAGTTGTAGATTCACCTCCGATGATTACTTTTTGAGTTTCATTAAAATCCATCAAGTGTTTCGTGAAAGATTTTGCTAACACAGAGACAAATGAACACACGCAGAGGCAGGTGTTACATTATCACCTGGTTTTCATGATAGTGGGTGATATTCACTCTGCTTTAGACACCCTGTGGTCCTATTGTAGAAGCAGTGCACTAGATAGACTGTTTCTTCATGACTTTAAGGTGGAGCTGATGGGGAAATATATCTTCATTAAAGCTGCAGTGCAAACTTTGGGGCATTACTTATGATTTCATCACCTCTCCAATTAGTATACATGTCAGCATCAGCAGCATCTGCTACAGCAAGATCACTTCAATCACTTCTCTCAGTTGAGACAATTGAAAGTAAGTCAGTAGGGTTATTGCTTTTCAGAGCTCATCATCTGCAGGAGCTCCAATGCACTGCAAGCATAGCTGTTATTGTAGTAAAGCATCCTACAGCCCATCATCCTAAATAAGTTTGACCTCACTATATTACCCATGTTTCTCTGACCATACTATTGCCTCAGATCCATCATGTTTTGCGGTCTGAAATCTATTGACTTGTGTTTCTTCAGGGACTTTGTTTTGGAGCCTCTCCAAGCGGCTCGGTTTTCATCCTCTCCCCATCTTTTCCTCTCGCTTCCATAAATCAATGTGATGTAATTGCATAAACTCCCTTTCCCACAGCTCAGGACTAGAGGCACAATATTCTCAGGGAGGAAGAGTTTCTGACCGGTTAACCTTAGCCTCTTGATTCCCACAATTGTCGTTCCTGTTTAGTGAGAGTTTTATTTTGGGCTTTAAATATTTGTTTTTGCTTAACCTCTCCTCAGTGATGTTTGATACAGTATTTCGAGGGGGTTATACATACGCATTTTTTTATTATGAAACACTTCCCTTTGCATATGTTTAACACTTTGGCTGAGTTTAAAGACATGCAGAAACTGCGGAAAAGTTTGCTGGATGATAAATTGTCTTAGAAATTATTGCTGTAAATAATAATATTGTTTGAACAACATTTTAAACTAATATAATGATATACATCCCCCCACCACCACTGCACGCACGGTCTACTACAGCCATCTTTATGGGACATTGCACAGACTTCAAATAATTTCTATAGTCTAACCTTGACCCCTTACCCTCAACCTAACCTGACAGGTGTGTATCTGACCCTAAATCTAACCTAAACTTAATTCACACCTTAGTCCTAAACCTAACCCCTGACCCACTAATGGCATTTCTCCCCATAGCGACAAGACTTAGGTCCCCTAATGTACCAGTTGGTTGCTACAAGTAGATGTGTATGCCAAAAATTGTCCCCACGTGGAGAATACCTGCCGCACACACACACACTTACGAAGTTTACAGAAGTTTCTAAAATTTCTGTATGTAAAAAACAGTTACAAACTCTTCTGCACAAAAACAGCTGCTAATGCTGTAAAATTGCTTCCCACCTCCTTTGTCAAAGCCAGTGCAATTTATTCTGTGTCTTCTTTTGTCTTTATAAAACAACAATGATCACCCTCATGCCGTTTACCAAATTTACAGAAGTTTGCAAAATTTACGTAAAGTTATGGACGGACTGGGAGCGGAGTTTGTGAAAACACACAACAGCCACTAAAGCTATACAATCACTTCCCACCTCCTCTACGAAAGCTGTTATAATTTACTCTTTATGTGTCTTCCTCCGGCTTCATAAAATAGTTGTGGTCACCGGCTTACAAGGTTTACGAAATTTATGTAGTGTTAAAAAAAGAACAACTCTGTGAGTCTGGCAAATACCTGATGCAAGAGTTCACTTCTCCCTACGCTAAAGAGTAGAAAAGAGGAAGACACGAAGAAAACAAACAAGCAGCGACTTAAAATTATCAACCTCATTGTAATTTATCGTGTGATTAATTGATTTATAACTTATCGCGACAGGCCTAAACACGACACCTAAACTTCCTTCACATACTCAGTCTGTCTTAAGGACTTCATTTAAATCATGAATTTAAATCATGTTTAACAGTATATGATGTGTTATCCAGACTGAGCTAAAGTCTAAAACTATTAAACATATTCACACCTCTGTGGCCCTTCATACCATCTTTTTTTAGACCCACTGACAGTGAATCCATGTCCTTCAGACAGACAGTTGAGTGACGGGTGGATGTATAGGTAGGCAGGGAAAATACAGCTGTGTGTCCACATAGCACTTCTTTTTCTGCAGGAAATCTCAGGGTGCTGGAGTGTGATTGCCTTGACAGCATTTCATCAAAAAGTGCTGTTTTTTTTTTGTTTGTTTCTATGACAACAAGTCTTTGACAACACATATCCAGTTTAACTCGCAGTAACCGTTTTTATTCATATCTGTCAATTTCCTATTTAACTTTTTCTAATAGAACCACATGTAATAAAGTAAATATTATTCTTCTGACCTTTTTAGGTTAAACAAAGAACAGTTTTAAAGAAAGATTTCCCTTTAGAGGGTTGCTTTGTCTTCACAACACGATGTTCAGGAACATGATGAGCCCCTCAGAGGGTCTGTGTTTGCTTTGCTGTCACCTACGGGACAGATGGGGAGGCCAATTTTATTTTAACAAGACTGTTTCAGCTTTGTGGTTATTACATCATTCTCTAAACGGTTCAATGTGACCACATCATTTGTCTTTTTGTTGGAAACAATGCTGGTTTTTGGATAAAAACATCTGAAAAAACTGATCATCTAGGTCTCTCTCTCTCTCTTTCAGAGTAGCATCATAAACCTTATATTTTTCTAGTTATTTGTAAGGCAAAGGAAGAACACAGGATTACATAAAACAGACATTATCTTCACAGATTAACATCTTATCAAATCACTGATAGAAGTTTTGCCTCCAAGTAGTTTTCTCTGGGTCATTGTGACAAAACCACTGATGATCTTGATGCCTTAGTTGCAATTTTCAGACTCAACAGTGACTTCATATCTAAACAGACCTGAAAGAAAGCCACCTTAAAATAATCTTTGTAAAATTTAAACATTGATGGTTTGAGCACAAAATCAGAGTAAATTGGAGAGCAGAGAACAGATTATTTTGTCTTTCTTTCTTTTCCACCATAGAAACTTAAAGCTATATTTATTTTAGTGATGTTGTTGTTTAACTCTCTTATTCTTACCTAACATATGGTTTAAAATGTATTTTCTTTCTGTTTTGCAGTTCATATATGTAGAAATTGGTGAAAAAAAAGCTAAATATCTCATAACCAGTGGATATATTGTATTGAAACTCTCAAAGTAATCACTGACTGCACATCTACAACTGATTAACATTTGGGGTTAACTAGATTTAAGGTGGCCGACACTCCTAATCAACATTAGCAGCTACAAAAATGACTCTAATTCAGTCAGATCTACAGATATTGAGCTAAGTTGTTCTGTACATGTACTCCAAGGGTTATTGGATCATATGAGATCTTTGTTCAAAATGATATGCACGATGGTGACCAACAAGCAAGTTTCTTTACGAAACTATGCTTTTATTAATTTTTTCAACATTTTAAAGAAAACTAAAATGTTATGGAACTCTGAAAAAGGTTGAAAAGTAACATATTGTATTATTATTATTATTATTATTATTATTATTATTATTATTATTATATTTTAACTGCCCAGACAAAACTGTTCTGTTGAAATAAAACTCCATATTTTAGTTTAAAAATATTCTGAAAGTGGGTAGAGCTAAACAAAAGGGTGCTCTCACAGAAAGTTATTTTTAATAACTTTGCACACAGTCAGCTGTCATCGTGTTTTATTTAGTTTGTCAGATGATGTCACATTTTGCAATCTGTGCACACAAACCTGGAACCACTGAGCACCCCATCTGGCAAAACTCCAATTTAACCCCTGATGTTTTATGTATTGTATTTTCTTTTTCCAGGCAGCAGATGGGAACTTTCTCACAGCAAACACTGACTGTTTACATCTAGCTAATACGTTCTAAGCCACGCAGATTAAATCTTTTTTCTCTGAGTTCTTTCTGCGTCGAGCAAAGCCTCAATTCTTCTTGCCTTCTCCGTGCTTGCGGCACTCTCGGTTGTTTGAACAAATGTTTCTTAAAGCACTCCTTGCATTTTCACCAGATTAACCCACTCCCTGAAACCCCTTTTTTCCCCCCTCCACATTTCTGCTTTCTCCTGGCTTGCACTCTGAACTAACCTAAAGCAGGATATCTCCTCAAGAAAAATCTTTCAACTCATTGTCCAGTTTGGAAGCTGGAGCTTAATGTTGAGGATAGAAGTGTATCCTGAGGTCTTGGGAGTTCGCAGAGTTCATTCTTGTGTGGTTAAGACTTTTTCCTGTTCCCAGATTCCATCTTTCCTCTGCCTCACATCCTTTTACGCGCTGCACAAGTGATAGACCCATTTTACTTCTCCCTTCTCGCTGTAACACATTTTTTAGAGTTGCTCGGCCATTAGTGCAGCCACGTCTGACAGCACAATGTTGCTTCACTGCTTCGTCTTTCCTGTGACTTTGTGTCACAACCTGTTACCTGCTGCTTGTTAAAGAAAGCTCCAATCGGACAGACACCGATGGTTGTTTCTCTAGGCCTCTTTAGAAAATGTTCAGGTTTTATGAGGAGGAGTGTGGAGTCTCTGTGATGAGGAAACAACCCAGATGTTAGGCTCCTGGCTGCTGTAACCCAGTGGGACAGCTGGCCTGCTGCTCCTGTGCAGCCGGCAGGTAAAACCCACAGAGACAGACACCTTTCTGCAGCGGAAACTTTTCCTGTCCTGTTAGAATATTCATCTTGTGGTTCATGTGTTCTGGTTCTGGTTCTGGTAATGGAGTTCTCATTTGAGGGCATCCGTAGAACAGAACTGCTGTTTTGCTGCTGGAAGTCCACATCTGTTGTCGAAATACAAACAAAAATAGAAAAACATTTTTATTAATTAATTTTAGCTCTTAGTACTTGTTTTATTGGTTCAACAGGTGGTTTGTGCTCTTTTTTTTATAAGAACATTTTGCAACATAAGGACAAATGGAAGCAGAGGGAATCGGTTCATTTAGATCCATCAGTGTTTCCTATTAACACATGTAAAATCCTCACTTAGTGCAGGATAATGATTGGTCCAAACATTTGTGTTTTGGCATCATATCAGTTTGGAGAACAGAGAAAATAAATTATCTTGCTTTTGTTAAGCTTGTAAATCTTGTAATAATCCATCCATTTAAAAAAAATAATGCTTTTTGCCACTTCAAATTGTTCTTCCAGATGTAAATTTACTTTTAACAAGACGAATAGCAAAAGATTTTAACTGTTTTTCCCAAAGGACTTTTAAAAATCTGCTGTTTATGGGCTAAATATGGCCGCCCTGTTCTTGCAGCTTTTTTTAAGTCTTGTTTTTCTTTCTTTGAAACACTGTTAAATTCAACAATTTTAAGTTTGCTGGATAAATTAATCCTCCAGTAATGGATAATCTGTGATTATTTTATTGCTTATTATGAACTGATGTGCAAGAACACTGAGATGTTTACTGGATTGTCAGCTAAATAAATAGCTTCAAACGTGTTAGTCTCACATGAGGGTCAAGGATTTGGTCTATTAGGTGAACCATCCCAGTTACAGCTATTGTTTTAGGTGAAGTACATTTTTATTTTTCTCTGCTAAGTACTTTGTGAAAATAATCACAGCTTCAGTCTCCTTCGGAGCAGAATCTGATTTCAGCAACCGTCCTGCTCAGTGGTATTTTAGCAAAATTGAAATGAGGCCTTAAAATTGCTACCAGATGTTTTTTAACACATGTTTTTGTGGCTGGGTTGACTTCCAAGATAGCAGTGGCCCCATATCTCTACGTACAAATGTCGCGTAGAAAACCAGGTGTCGTTTGATTTATAAGCTGTTACCTTTGTGCAGAATGATCACAAATGCTCATAAAGTGATATAATAAACTGAAGTTACAATTTAACTGTGGAAAAAAAACTGGATTCTTGAAGGAAGATTCAGTTATTGCATACTTTTAAAGCAATACTCAACAATACTCATTCTAACTTGTCAATATATATAATTTTTAATACAAATTTTGCAAAAAATTATATATTTTTATTAAATCACTGGCATAAATTTTGATAAACCATCAGAATAGAATAAAATAAATCTTTATTTCAAAAAAGACAAAACAACAAAATGTGTATATACCAGGGGTGGGCAATCCTGGTCCTCGAGGGCCGCAGCCCTGCATGTTTTACTTGTTTCTCTGCTCCAACACACCTGAT
>JARVJO010000002.1:20586672-20609754 GCA_031762555.1 Cynodonichthys magdalenae | reverse complement strand
CTCAACTTTATAAGCTAGGTGTCGCATTCAAAACAGTTCGACGTGAACTCGGCGGACAATTTATTGTGCGACACCGCAGACGCGGACGTAAAAAGTTGATCTCCGCGCGGACCAGTCCGGCGGACGGCCGCTTCAAGTCCGCATTGAGTCCGTGCGGACCCCCGCGGAGCGAAGTACGCCCGAGTATGTTGGGGCCTTTAGTCTCACTAAGCTATCTGGGAATTTTTCTGTTGAAATGGTTTAGTTCTAAAAAAAGAAAAGTCCTTGCAACAGGTAACTGCATGAACTGTCTATCACATAAGAACATTATTTATTCAGCAGGCTCAATTACTGCTTAACATATCATAAATTTCTTTATGAGCTGCAGTTGTTAACTGATGCCATGCCTGAAAACTGGAGCTCCTTGTGTATGATGCTATTTGGGCTTAACTATTGCTGATTGGACACAAAGCTGGTCTATGACAAAATAATATCTCCTGATCCGGACCCTGTGCTGCCATGATACAAACCCACTAAATTCTAATTTCTACCCAAGAATTTAATGTAACTCTTTAATTTGAACAAATGTTACCATTGTCAGACTCCAGAGCTGGGGAAGTTCCACAATGAAAAGGTTAAGGCTTTACTTGAAGAGAGGTCTTTTTGTTTCCACTGCTCTGCCAGTTGTAAATTGAATTATGTGAAATGAAATTAGCAGATATTCTGATGGAAGTTGCTGCTGTCTAACAGAAAAAAGAAAAGAAAGATACTGGTGATGTAACATTGTCACCAGAACTTGAAATATTAGCAGAGGTTATTCAATTACCCTCTGCCTTGATGTTCAAATTGCCCACAATCCCCATGAACCTAAATGTCAATTATAAATTGGCAACTGATTTTTTTCAGGAGGAAACCATTGCTCTCATGTATATTTGTGGCCGCTTTGTTGAGCTCTCAGTGGTCTGGCCTTTCTGGTCCCCCCCCCCTTGAGGCTTTATCCCATTGTTGTGCTTTCTCAGCCGTCTGCACCGATCTCTATCCGCACCCCCATAACTGATTCAATGAGGTCCCTGCATCCCATTGGTGCTCCATTTTCCTATGAAAGCGTTTCCATAGAAACCAAAAAAATAATAATGCAAACCCTCAACACTGTTGGTCTCCTCTGGCTAATAGCTCTCCAAACAGGGGTTCAAAAGAGACTACCTCTGCAACAGGCTCCAGGGTAAAATTGGAGCACTCGGCTGCTCAGTCCTATTACAGACCACGATAATGACAATTACTTACTCGTCTGCTGCTTTTGTAATAGTCTGAAACAAAATGGAAAAAAGGATTACTGCATTGTTCTGCCTGGGGATATGTTAGCTAAGCCATATGGTGAATATTCTGTAAATGACTCTTTCAGTAAGCACACATCTTCTGGCTCCTGATGCCTGCAAAGCTCCTGTTATTGTGGCTCTTTTCTTCAATCTAGCAAAATTACAAAGTGTATCATCCAGGTGCATCTCTCCAGTTTGAATATTTGTCCCTTTTCCTTCACTCGGGCTTTGACGGCCTTTTTCCAGATGCAATCAGAGTCTCATATTCTGTATGTGGGAGGATGTGTTGCTGCCACTGTCACTTGGGTTTTGTGTCCTGCTGAATGTGATGTCTGCTGGCAATATGGTGTGTCGACGGGATGATGTTGCTGGCTCTATCAGCCATAATACCTCAGGGGATATTCTCCATCCTCTCCGTCCTTGTCAGAGAACACCCCATCTGCGAGAGCTGCACACTGCCGGTGTCTTCGGAGACAGCTCTCTCCGCATTCGGTGCAGGCTTGTCAGTGCCAGGGCTTTGAAACTGGCTCCAAAGTGCAGTCAGTCAAAATTGCGCTGGCGACTATTTTTGCACACAGAGGGTTGGAGTAGCTGCAGTTTAATTGGCGCTCATTGCTAGATCGTTATTTTCAGCTGGGAGAGGGTTGTGGCTAAGCAATTTAGCGACAGAAAAATTTTTTTTTAAAGCCTTTATGCTCATTAGACACACTTTGTTGGAGACATTTCTTCCATTGACAGTTAAAGTCAGCAATGTGTGCCTAAAAAAAGTGAGGTATTCTACTTTCAGTGAATAATGCATGAGTTCAGACACTCCTCAAGGTCAAGTCAGGAGCTCTGAGAGGAGAATGTGGTGTGTTGGGTTTTCTAATAATGGACAATTAACCTTTGGAGAACCTCCATAGATTCTAATACCTGGAAGAAGATAATAACATTTTACTTGGCTGCAACACCTAGTACTATTACATTTTTTTTTCTTTCTTAATTTTGCCTCACAGCTAAGAAGTGAAATATTCACACAGATAAAACACTTTAGCAGCCTTATAATAGTGCGCTTCTGGGAGCGAGTGATTCATAAATAATAAATGCAAGCTCTATCATTTTAAGTGTCCTAGAATTTCATTTTTGTGTGTGCGTGTTTTTTTTTTAAGCTCACACTTTTACTCCTTTCATATTTAAGGCTCTTACTAAGACAAATGTTTCCACTTCTCTTTCTGCTTGCAGGTGCTTTTCAGTTTATTCGTCCCATTAAACTTAATTCTGACCTGTGTTTTCTCCCTCTGTGCTTCTGCCCAACAGCCCATGAAAACAGGAGAGGAGAGAGAAAAACCGAGGAGAGTCAACACTTCACCTGAGCAAAGACGAACAAAGAGATACGAATGGTATGCAAGTGTTTCATCTTCAAACATTGCTCACGCACAAACTTTCATCTTCAGCATAGTCATGCGTAAAGCACACTTTACTCCCATTGGTTTCCTGCAGTAGGGCGCAACGGCTGCCGTGAGGGGGTTTCTACCTCGGCACACGCATGTTAAATCAGTGAGAGTCACAGCAGAAAGAGGTTGTTGACAGACTCTTTTCAGTAAGATGCTGACAGCAGGGGCGCAAAGCCATTGTTACCGTTGACAGGAGGCAGAGTGGCGGAGCGAGAGCTGGTGCACAAGGTTCGGTCCTTCAAACACAAAAAGAGTTTTGTCCTTTACTCATCACAGCAGGTCGTACTGGTCTTTCCTAGGCTCTGATTTGCACTGACATTTGTTTCATTAGCATTCTGGACATGTCTGAGCAGTTGACATGCATAGACCGAGAGGTTAAAGAGGAGTTAAACCCAACAAATCAGCTGTAGCAGATTCATACAAACTGTTAAACAGGCAAGGCTTTATCTTCATTATATTACCCCCGATTTCAACTGTTGATGTCAAACCTTCACCATGTGTGTGAAGGTTTGTGCATGTTTGCACAACATCAGTTGAGTGATGAAACAGCTTTCAGGCTTTCTACACAGGGGAGTCGGCTTTATCCAAGCTAACATATGGTCGTTCGACCAGAGTGTAAGGGATTGCTCATTAGACAAATGGCTGGCCAAACACTGTCCCCACCTCCTGTCGTAAAGTGCCCGCCTGTGCTCCCCTTTGTTTTCCAACAGGAACTGGTGCAAAGTGAAGATGCTAAACACTCCTCTGCAGACAAAAGTCATTGTCACCATTGTCCTGGTTACCGTAGAGACCAAGGTTTATAGAGTTTGGGGTGGATTTCTGTGTGAATTTAAAGACGAGCTTTTAGGAAAAAAAAAAACTAAATCTGCATTTAAGCCATATGAAAGTGAAAATTGCTTGTTTTTATGTTGATGTAAAAGTGTTTATTTTATTTTTTAACTACCTTAGTTTAATCCACTAAAAGGCCATTATTTTCTCTTACTCTAAACGTATTAAGGAAAAGGGCCACGTCCTCAACAGTGTTTTGAAAAAGTTGTTAAATAGTAATTTTAGTAACTGTTTTTCAATTTGCAAAATGTTTTAAAAATAGTATTTGAGCTGCTTTGCAGTGATCTAATTAAGATTTTCTTTTTTTTATAACCTGAGTTTATCAAATTTATTAAATCAGTGGCTGGTAAAATAGATTCTTTAAAGTACGACTAATATTGAGAATGAACAATGTCACAAAACTTATAGAACTGCCTGCCTGAAGTATAACAACAAAACGAAAGGCAGACTAAGATGTGTGGGGATATAATTGCTCCTGCTGTGTAATTATGAAGCATATCAGTTTGAATTGAGTTATAACTCATTTTTGTGGAAATCCCCAAAGGCGATGTCTCATCCTCTGGAGCAGCATGTGGGAAAAGTCCCAGCAGCTGTGCAGAAGTGTTTATGTGTTCATTGTGCTCTGCTATCACATGCCCTCAGTGCCAGACAACCAGCAGACTAAGAGCTGGACCTGCGGGGGATCAATGCATCATTGGCCCTACGCTTGGGCTGGGTATCGATCCCACTCCCTGCATCCGAGTCGTATCTTCATTTAGCCAGATAAAGGTGGTGAAACAATTAAATAAAGTCTGTTCATATGTTCAGCAGAGACCAAATTCTGCTTATCTTCTTAATAGATCCTTTTTCGGAAGTTAAATAACAAGAAGTTATCGGTGCCTGTCCTGCTTACCCAATCTTTCTGACCTCGAGGAACTGGAGAATGTATTTCGCTGCAGGAGTCCTGACAACAGTTAGCACTGAGCTAACAGCTGGATGGGTGCCCAGTTGGGATGTCAGGAATGCGGCCTGCAGCGGTGTCAGCAACACATGGTCTGCCTGTTTTCTGACTGCATTTGTTGGTTGTGGGAGTTTTCCCTGATTAATCACCCTGTTGTTCAGGCGTGTATCAGCTGCCTGGTCAGACGGTTTTTGCCCTCTGGGATGAATACAATATCTATCCTAAATGAATGGGTCAAGAACTCTCAGCCTCGGGCAGAGAGGAGATTTACAGCCCACCCATAGAAGCAATTTAATTAAACAAACAAATAACTAAAAATAAATAAAAGTCTAGGTATTTGGCTGTTGATTTTCATGCTAGGCTTTTTAACTAAGTACATGCTATCTTTAAAAATTACATATTTATCAGTTTGTTTTTTTAGGTCAGATCTTCAAAATAAAACAAAAGTGTGATCAGACTCAATATTGGGGAAGCTCACGAACTCTGTTAGTGTCAGAATGTGTGTTGGCAATGATTTTGCCCGTACCACACCAATATTTAGCTCAATATCTATAAAATATTTATTTTGTCGTCTTTTCAATGATTAGCTGTGGTGGCCATCTAATACTGGGTTAACTTTAAAAGTCATCTACAGTACGTGCAGTGATAACTTTCTAAGAGTTTCACTTAGATCTGCCCAGTAGTTCATGAGATATTTTTCAAAATAAATTAGCTAACACAGAATTGAACCCGACAGTTATTTGGTAGTGGGTGATAATAATAAAGGGTTTTACGAGATTAAGTTTTGGGGCCGTTAAGTTTCTTTTTTTTTTTTTGTATTATTCAAATTGTAAAATCTTATTTTGCTAAGCTTACCTGTGGATAAACTATTCATAGCTGTCCACATTTAACAAGGACTAAGAATTTTTGCAAAAGGTTGTCAGTTTTCTGACTTTCCTAACCTATCAGTGCCTCCGCTCTGCCCACTACCACCCACACTCTTTCACTGGGTTGCCTTTGAGCAACTTCAGTACACTTTCTCTCTGCAGTTGTTCCTTGTTGTTTGGAAACTTTATGCTTTCTCCAAGCATCCGAAGCTATAGCTGCTGTGTATTCACCACACTTCAAAGCTCCACAGTGAGACAGCACAGCCCTGGGCTCATTCTCCTCTAATTGGAGGTTCATTAAGGGACATGGTGCGCCTCAGGGGGACCCCATTCGTTACCAGAGGATTTCGGAGGGTGTTTATTTAGCTGTGGCTGATTTAGAAAGTTGTAGAGAAATGGGAAAATGAGTTTTTAATTGAAATAAAGGGTGATGCTGCATGTTTGTGTTGTGTCTTAGTGTCGTTGTCAGAGGATATTAAAGCACACTGAGCAATGGAGAGGCAGACACCTGCTCCAGCTACATATGGGACCGGAGGAACCATCCCCCCCAGGGTTCAATTACAGGTGATCGTTTAGAGGGTAAATGATATTTAAGCAGGTCAGGTTTTGGCTCTTAGAATTTCAAGAGGCTTTTGGTGGTAATGATTATTTGTTATGCGGACCCACGTTCATGACCAAGTGAACTGGCTGATTGTGTGGACGGTGGACCGTGGCAATGATTTTGGCGAGGAACAGACAAAGTGTCCTTGTTGTTGTGATCTATTAGCCGTGGGGTGGTTAGTGGAGCAGGGGCATACGAATGAACTTCATTAATCGTACAGAAAGTGACAATTTCAGAGGGAAACCTACTGGATGTGCTATTTAATACATGAAGGACTTTTTTCTTTTCATATTTATCTTTCTTTACATCGCCCACTGCCAAAGGCAAAGATGAAGTGATAGTGTTTTGTCAATGTCGTTCTGTGAGTGTGTTGTATTATTTTTAATGAAAACATTCATCAAATAATTGTTAGAATGACATTTACAGCTGATTAACTTTTTGGGTCAACCTAATTCCAGCCACAGCAATGTATTCTTAGCAAACACAAAAATTAGATAGAATTTGGTGTGGTAGTAGCTGAGACTGATCCCTAAACTCCCATTGCTAACTGATCGTACTAGATCTCTGATGAAATCCTTACCAATAATTACTGGAATCAACTCTGTATTAAGAGAAATCTACATCAACCATTAGATGCATTTTTAAAGGGGCAATATCATATAAAATAAATTTTTTTAAGCTTTAAATCATGTTATAACATTATCCCCTCATCAAAAACAGGCCCGGAGTCTTGCTTTGACTCATTCATGCATGTTTGAAAAATCCTGTAGTGTCCTGAGGCATTCAGGCAGGGGAGAAAAACAGCCTGTTGGACCTAGAACCGCCTTTTAGGAGCAGCTCCTCCTCTGGGCTGTGTCTCCAAGCTGAGCTTCATCACAGAACGCACCTCCCCCGTGAATCCTGTAGACTATCAGCAACAACATCTAGCAAATAACTGGTGAAACCACTTGTCTGCTGAGCTCAGAATACTAACAGCTTCTCATTCCAATTCTTTTCGGATTAAAATATACTTTTTCTTAGGTTCTTAGTAATGGTTGGACTTCATTTTTGAAAGTAACCTTCTGACGGTAAAAAAATATATTTATTTATTTGTGCAAGCCACTTTACAGATGATGGCTTTCTGAACAAAAGGGAATTTAACTATGGACTAATAACAAGAATATCACTAAGAGACAATGAAATTACAACACTCAGAAGGACACAAACATTGTTGTCATCCGCCTAGGTAAGCTGAGAAACAACTCGCGTTGTTTTGTTTGGTCTATCTGTGATCCATGGTTATAATTCATAACTTATATTCGAATCTGTCATCTTTAGTTGGCTTACACCACATTTTAGTAATAAATAAATAAATTAACTAACATTGATGTGTGTGACATCTTACTAAGCTGAAACGTTGTCTCTACTCGCTCTGGGTTCTTTTAGAGAACGTACTTTCCAGTCCGATCGTAAGGTTCAGTTTTATCCTGAGTTGCAATTTTTCAAAACCGATATTGTATAATGTTGCTGCTTTTTTTATTATCTTTACAACAAAACAGGTTGCAACGCTCCAGGTTGTAAACGGCATGAAGCTGTTGTGATGACGCTGAAATGGGCGTGACGGAATCAGAAGGAGGTTCTTAAAGAGACAGAGGCCAATTTCAAGGCATTTTAGAAACAGAAATGATGTGAAGTCAAGTTTATTTTCTATTTAAACATGTAAAAAGTATTTTAATAACAACTGAAGGTGACATAGTTACTTTATTGAGGTACAGAATGGCCCTGTCACACTATAACATTTTAAACAACGTAGACTTTTCAGCTTTTTAAGATGTTATACAATACTGAAGATGTCTACAATGAAGATGGAATAAACAAAATCTACTGGTATCCTTTTTTGGACATATATGTACTGCAATGCTAACATGTTGGACAAATATATAATGTATATAAGCAATTTTTTCAAAACTAAATTTTCTTAGGTCGGCGTAGGCTGTCTAAAACATTATAGTGGGAGAGAGCCTTCAAATGTGTTGTGGTAGTGATTAAGCACTAAACATAGTCCTCAACACATACTTTGAGTGCTAAACTTTGCCTAAAATTGTGGCAAAAAGGTTTTGAGTCTACCCTGTTTCTCTTTTAGCAAAATATTCCACAGGACAGTTTCAATTAAACTCTCAGAAAGTCATCATTGGATGTACATCTAAAACTGATTAACTTTTAGAGTCAACCCAGTTTAAGCTGGCCCTTATCAAACTTCACCTAAACTGAACTTCAAGATCTTGAGCTGAAATTTGGCGTAGTAGTAGCTGAGAGTCATTCACACAACAAGCACACATTCCAAGCTCTAACATATCACACAAGGTATTGCACTTAATATTATTTTCAAGGTTTGACCTAAATTCTTCCTATTGTAATTTTTCAACATAAGATGATTTTAGTTCAAAACACTAGTATTTAAGGTGGCAGGTGAAATGCATTTGTTCAAGGCATGCAAGATTTTTAATCTTTTAATTGGCGTGAGTTGACAAAACCATAATGGCTGATCATGCAGATGCAAAGCAAACGGAGTTGCTCTTGTCTACATTAAGCATTCAAAACAGGCTTGTAGCGATGGTTCAGAATTCCCTGTTCTCACGCTGGGAAAAATGTAGGTCGGATGGTTCTGTCCTCATTACACAGCTCTGACTTCTGTCTGTATAATAAAGTTGATTTGGGTTCTTGGCTTTCATTAATTCACTATCAAACTCCGCCACGCTGAGCTCCACAGCGCGAGCTGGTTGGGGTTCACTAAGAATAAACAAAGGGATCTGGGAGGCGTGTGGTGTTTAATGATGCCAGCAGAAGATGCAGCAGATGCAGATGGAGTTGGCTTTTACAGGATACCCCAGAGCAAAGACTGCCAGTTAAACTGTCATATCAGTGACATACAGTATTTTCTTTTAAGAGAACACTTGTGCAATTGTCTGTAGTGCTCCTTACTGCTTTATGCGATGCTTGATTTTAATGTCTGCTTTTTTGTATGTGTCAGCCTGTACAAACACAACCTTGACCCGCGGTGGATCTGCTTTAAATCTAGCAGCGCTCTGTGTGAGTTGTTGCAAGGTTGCAGTACCCGGGGTGTAAACCTTGTCGAGATAAACTCTGCAGAATATTCAGAGTCTCAGCGGTCTGATCTCTGCGGCTGGGCTGTGATCGATGAGGAGGCCACGGTCCCATGGGAGTCATGGGAAAGCCCAGTTTGTTTACTCTGCACTTTCTGCCCTGGCAGTTTGATTTATACAGCGCTGGTTTTGCACCTTGTTATTTGGAGCCTGGCTAGGCAAGTACAGTGCAGCCCATCTGATTTTTAAGCAATGAATTTTAATGCACAAAAGAAAATTGGCTCCATATCTGACAGCTGGTTTGACCCTGAGATGAAAGTGCAGAGCAAAAAAAAGGAAAGAGCAAGACTGGAAAAGAGATCAGACATTTTGTTTGGGGTTAAAAGAAGCGAGCTCTGTTTTGAGGGGTTCTCCAGCCGGCGGACATGCTCGATGAAATACGGTGCTTGGGATTGACAGCAGGGAGCTGTCGGGATGAGAACGGCCCATTTATGCTGCGTTCTGCAAGATGATAATTTATGCAAATCTCAATTAAAACCTACTGTGACCTCATTAGGCCTTTCAGTTAGGTCTTGGAAAAGGCGGCGTTAATTAAAATCCATCCCAGGCAATGAGGTGGTTGGTAGCTCTCGAAGCATCTCTGAGGGTAATCAATACCTTACCATATCATTATGGTTTACAGAAAGGTTTTAACCATTGCTCTAAACCACTTCCCTCTGTCGTGGTATGAAAAGAATAAAGGAAAGTAATTGCTCCTATTGTTTGTTAAATCATCCCTATTGCAGACAAAGAGGGTTTTTGTATCTTTAATATTGCTCAATTTCATTGTCATAGTACCTTAAACATGCTCACGATGAGAAATAAAAAGCTTTCTCTGTAACGCAACACATAATGAGAAGCAGAATAAAAATGAACCTATGTGAGCATGTAGTAGTAAAAAAAAGATGTTAGGAAAGATGATGTTTTTTTTCTTCATTGAATAAACCATTGAGGACCTAAATATTTGTCTCAGATAGGAGTTCGGTGAAGGTTTTGTTCACCTGACTTGACTGTAAGCAGAAAAAAAAGCTAATGAAAAGGTCAAAGGGGAGTCATGTCTGAGTGACAGCAGAGCGGCTTTGGAAACAAACAGGAATGAAACCTGGCATTGATCATAACCCAGAGTTCATTGCTGCTTGGAGAGGCAGAGAGATTACCCAGAGGAGTCCATTAAGGAGCACCGCGACTGCCCAGTTATTATGAGATGACATCGTGTGGATGTCTGCCAAGTACAGACAAAAGAAATAAAGAAAGGCATTCTAACATTTTTTTCCAGTTTAGAGATCATCAGTGTGTAGTTGTTAAATCTGTTTACAATTCCGATGAGAAATCACTTTTTAATCTGCCTGCTACCGAGTCTCAGTCCCCTCTGCCACTATGAAGAAGCAAATTATTAATCAGTAGTACAAAGCAGGGAGCGCTGGTTCATTTTTGCCAGATAATTAATTATTTTCCTTCAGTGACACTGCCCTACAGATTGTTGCCACTTCAGTGTTTGCTGCACATATAGAAACAAATTCCTAGACAGTTTCTGTCCTCCCTGAGGGAGAAAGACTGGATACTTTGCAGCTGGAAAGGTTAAAAGTTTGCTTCAAAAAAAGCTTTGGGGTTCACATTGTGCTCTATAATTAGCCTAAAATGCACGCTGAAACAGTAAAATTACAGAAACGAAAAATGTAAAAAATAGATTTATGGCAAATGCTATCTTCTGTTGCATCTAAGAACTAATTAAGTCTGCAACTTTCTTGTAGATTTCATAAAGAAAACTGTGGCTTGCCATTAATTTGTTTTTGAATTCATGTTTCAGTTCAGTTCACATTTAGAATAATGGATGGGTGGATGAAACACTGGAGAAACGCTGTAAAACCCTGAGAATAAACATTTTACTCCAAATGAAATCAAATGGCAACAGATCTGTAACCTGACAGGTTATAATAGGAACCTTGTTAGTAGTAGCCAACAAGTTTGTTGCACTCTTTATAAAATATTTTAAGAGTTAGTAACTACAGAACAGCCATTTGTTGCTCCCATAAATGCAAAATATGACTCTGCAATGCAAAGAAACAAACATATATAAACGAGATGCAGAAACTCTGCTTCTTCCTCTGTGCTTGTGGGAATATTGTCTTTTGAGCGTACTGTCTGAATCCAGAAATTGAAATTCACAGCAAACTTATCCTTTGGGTTTTAATAGAAGAACAGTTCTGGGTTCAAAAGCTGGCATTTGTGATGATACGGTAGGGGTTACATGTGGGAAATTTGCACATCTTTGAGGCTGTCATTAATGCAGTGTGGCATATACGGTGTTTGGAGCAGCTTATGCTGCCAGTCAAGCAACAACTATTTCAAATAGGACATAATTCATTTCAGCAGGACAAACCACACACAGCAGATATTATATGAACATGATTCTGTTGTAAAATTAAACTTGCATTCCTTGAAGAAAGGCATATCACCTGCTGTGCTGCATGCCAAAGTTTTGAACAAAGGTCTCACATGATCTGGTATTGCTAGAAGTAGATAATGAGGTTGACACTCTGCTTCTGCAGTTCCAATTTTTAGCTTAGTCTATAAAATTGGCTGAGATGTAGTCATTTTTGTGTTTACTAAGATCAATTAGTTGTGGTGGTCGCTGAAAGAAACATGTTCAAATGAAAGGCCGAAATAATGCAGGAGACCAGTTCAGATATCAGACTTGAATATTTATTTGCACACGTGTATAGTTACCCCCTCACACCGGTGGGCCGATCACTCAGAATGCCCTCTGGCTCAGAGTTTGAGGAAATGGCCATGAGCGATGTCACAATTGAGTTTTGTATCAGAGTCAAGTCACGCCCCCTGAAATGATATCATAGTAAATAAGGACGTTTCCTCTCCTATCAGGGAACTTGACTATCAGACATCAGTTCCTGCAACGTTAAGAAATGAGAACATTAGATGTGTGTGTTGTTTAGTGCAACTTGTGATTACCTACACAGACTTGTTGAAAACTTAGAAACTTTCTAAAAGCACAGTAAAAATCCCAGTAATATAGACAAGATGATCACATATTAATTAAAAAAACTTTTAAATATCTCAATAGAAATAAGTAAAATATCTTACACCATCTTAAAATGAAAATGCTAACTAGTTGTAGATGAGCATCCAATAATTCCTCTGATATTTTCATTATGAACCGTTCACTGTTTCATGATATATTTTGCTAACAGACAGGGTTGACTTCAGTAATTAATGCCAACGTTTTAAACAAAGTCTTGTTGTGATCTGTTAGGACTCGGGGTGTGTGTTGGGAATGACTCTCAGTTACAACCACACCAAACTTTAGTGCTCACCTTTAATAAAGGCTGGTGATGATAATCTAGGTGCCCAACTGGCCTGCTTTGCTATCCAACTCAGTCAACAGCTAAAACATTAGTTGCTTTTGAGAATGAATAAAAACAGAGAAGTTCACCTGAACAGCTAAAATTACATGAAGAAAAATGATTCAACGCTGTGATAAACCAGTCACAACATTTTACTGACAACAAATTTACAAAAATCCAAACATTTCTCTGCTTTAATATGTTCCCTTCATACAGTTTTCACTTGAAAACATGAAATCAATTCATTGCATTCTTTTTCTTTTTTTATTTTTACTGTGTTCTACCCTGTTTTGTTCCTTCATATCAGTACAGGGTCATGGATACTCACATGTTCTAAAGCAGCAGAGGTGTTCCTCATTATCTTCGAGTGCTTTGAGGACAGACCTTCATCAAGTAAATGTGTTTCTGACAGGTAGAGGGTTAGCTGACGGGTGCGGGGGCCTCTCATCTTTCATTACGTTAACAAGAAGAAGCTCCAGACTAAAGGTCAACTTCTGTTGGTTAATGCATAAGGAAACTCAGTCAGGACTTATGTCTTTAAAATGCTCCGAGATAGACAGGTCATGCTGAACCCAGGGACACCACTCATCTGGAGCAGCAAAGTGCTTAGTTGGTTTTATACTTAGGAATAAAACAAGCTGTATTAAATCGTGTTAAAGCTCAGAACTTATTTGAGACCAGTGAGTTGAGATGTCTGTGTTTTCCAGGCAAAACTCATTAAAAGTGGGAGCAGGTCCTTTCACAGTAATATTGTGCATTATTATCCTAATGTATATTTAGCATGCAGCAAAAATTGGAATACTGTCAGCATGTAGCAGGATTTATGTGACATGTTTATGTTGTTTTTTTCAGGGGCAGGGAGAGGCTTCAGCTCGAGGGACAACCATGGAGGGGGACTGCCTCAGCTGCATCAAGTACCTCATGTTTGTCTTCAATTTTCTTATTTTTGTGAGTATTTCTCAGCTCCTTCTCAGACACGTAATCTGGCTCCAGCCTGAAGTTAGTCTAAAGAGTTAAGATGGGCTCCTGGCTGCTCCCAGCTGAGCCCAGCCCAACTGACTAATGGACCCACATTTGCATTTCATTAGCTGAGGCAATCTTGATTCTATCAAATTCTCTTTTGATTCAATTTTAGCGTGCTGACACACATCTGAGGCACTCTGTGCCATATGGAGTTTGTGACTGGCACCTGAGTTTATCAGTCTTGATAAGACAATCAGGGGTAATCCTGTTAGTCTGAAGCCTCGGAGGGACGGGGGAGGGTCGGCGTAAAGAAGGTTTGTCTCTTTTCCCAGCTTTGTTAGGCACAACCAAGCTGCTCAGATGTGACTGTTCAAGGCTGGGCTCATAATACAACCAGCAGAGCAAAGAATGAGCTTAGTGGTTAGCATTTCACACTCCTGTTCTGTGACTTAACAGCATTTTCAAACCCTGAAAAGGTGTCAAAATGGCTACCTGTTCTTCTCAAGTCTCCGTTTTTAGTAGCTGAGATCATTTGAGTCTACTTGTTTTTTTTGTTGTTTTTTTTCATTCTAAGGCAAGAGGAGAGTTAAAATAGAAATGTTAGAGGGTTAGATCTCTTCCACTTACCTCCATATCCACTTTTCTTAATCACACAAGTCCACAAGGTGGTGGCAGATAAGATTTGAGTGAAAAGGAGGATGGGGGAAAAAAACTGAAGCTGCAGCAAAGATTTTTTGTTTCAGATTGAGGAGAGAAGCAGGGTGAATATCTCCACCAAGACTCCCACAATGGCACTGCTGTGGCTCTGTTGTGGCTCAGTCTTTTGTTTCACTCGTAATTGTCAGTTTAACTCCTCAGACATTTTCATTACTGTTATTAAAGAGGCATCTCATGCAAAATCCACTTTTTTTACCCCTTAAATACATTTTATTGTGTTCTTAGAGTCTCTAGGAGTGCCAAAAATTTTAATTTAGTCTCTCCAGGTGCTGCGTAGATATCTTTATAATGAGTTTAGGTCACATTTTTCAATCATTTTAGTTTCTCTATTTTCTATGAAGTTTTCTGAAACTATTACAACACATTATTTGCTAAACAAGATCATAGACTTCCAGCTAACAGATTTCAGGATTCTGCAGGTTCGTCGTCTTCATTCTCCTCTGGCTCTGGGTCCGACTTTGACCTGACTCACAACAGAATGATTCAAAAGCATGATATGTCTCCTTTATAGGTTTAGCCTTTATTTAAATAATGCACATGGCCTGCCTTTCTTTATTCTGATGATTTAAAATAATAATTTTACAATAGAAATCACACAAAAAAAAACACCACACCAGCTCAATACCTGAAAATTTAACTGAGGTTAAGCCATTTTTGTGCAGGCTATGGTCAATTAGCTGTGCCAGTCATCGTGAATTAAGATAGCTCTAAAAGGTATTTCGTTATTAAAGTTTAAATGAAATTTGTTCAATAGTTCATGAGATATTTGGCTAAAATCAGAGCTGATTCCAGTAATCAATGGTCAGGTTTTAAACAGATCTTAGCGCTCAGAGTGTAGTTTGGAGATCAGTTTTAACTATTACCGCACCAAATTTTACCTCAACTTATATAAAATTGACTGAATTATAGATATTTTTGTGTTTGCCAAATCTGCTTACTTTAAAGGTTAATTAGTGATTACTTTTTGAAAGCTTCAATAAAGTCCATTCAGTGATTCATGAGGTGTATCGCTAACAGAGAACCAAAACAGTGGGTACACAAAATGTAACGTACACACATGAACACACACACACACACCCCACACACACAGAAAACCCAAGCAAAGTCAAGCTCTGTCTTTGCTTTCAGCAGGTGATAAATGATAACATGAATGTTTAAGTTGCTGGATATCTATTTCAATGTCTTTAGTTATATTATTGTCTATAATGTGATCTTTGTTATTTTGTTTTGTTTTCTCCTTCAGCTGGGGGGCTCCTTCCTCCTGGGAGTCGGGGTATGGGTGCTGGTGGACCCCACAGGGTTCAGGGAAATCGTAGCAGCCAACCCTTTACTTTTCACCGGTGTCTACATCATCCTGGGGATGGGAGGGATGCTCTTCCTTCTGGGTTTCCTGGGCTGCTGTGGAGCTATTCGTGAAAACAAGTGTCTGCTCCTCTTTGTGAGTCTGCTGGCAAACTAGACAAATATTTTATGTTGCTGGACTTGTTTGTGTACATGTGTTGATAATTTTCACTGTCAGTTTTTTTTTCTTTTTTTTTTGCACTGCCATGTTGGAAACAACCAAAAAAAGAAAGAGCAAAATGCCTTTCAGTTTGCCTTCAAACCTCATGCATAGTTAATGCTGAGTGAAGGGGGCTCAGGCAGACTGAGGTTTTTTTTTTCAGTTTTGATTTTTTTAAAGCTTGACATACAGTTTTTGAGTGACGCACCTACCTTGTCACATTTACTCAAACTCTGCTTCTTTTTTTCCCTTTCTTTTGTCTGACTGCAGTTCTTCATGCTCATCCTCCTCATCTTCTTAGCAGAGCTGGCTGCTGCCATCCTGGCCTTCATATTCCGGGAGCATGTAAGTTACGTCTGTAGCCACATCACCTTCTGTCAGGCCTGGAGGTGAATCTTCACACTTATCTGATTTCCAAACTGATTCTTTCTTACGTTAAATAATGATTTTGACACTTTTTGTTAATTTATTTTATTTTTGGCACATAAATTTAATGGTTGCACCTTATTACCTATAATATCTTTGATGCATTGTTAAAAAAAACGATGCAAAAAATGAACACAATAGCTAAAGATATCATGCCTTTTATTCCCCAAATACTTGTTATTCCTCAATTTTGAACATATTCTTGGATGCACCACCACAAACATCAGTGTACCTCGAGAATAACAACAAAATCACTTCAAGCACAACGTAGTAAACTGCAGAGGAATTCACTTCCCTCCTTAAACTTCTACTCTTGTCCTAAGTGGTGTTACCTCTTGTTACATCATTTTTAACAGTTATGAGAATTTTCACAGCTCTTTTGAGAAAACGTCTAACAGTTTTGTTACAAACATGGTGATCTAATCTAGTCTGAATAAATAAGATCAGAGGATGGAGCTTATTAGTACTTCTTTGTCTATATACTACAAGACTACAGTATTTATACAGTTTTTAAAAAACTATAAAGCAGAATTCAGATCAAGTTTAATTAGCCAGAACAAACTGTACAAGCTGAAAGTTTTTTTTATAAATTAGAACACTGTAAATTAAAACAGTAAATTAAAATGTTCATTGTATTCTTAAAAAATACACACTACAAATCTACACATAGCCATTGTTATTTTTTTTTAAGTGACGAAATGTCAGTTATAAAAAATTTAAGCAAAACATTTTGAACAATTAAGATCAAAGAAATAATTCAGATGTTTTAGAGTAGAATTCTGGGAAAAGATTGACAGATGAACAGTAAATATCTTACCTGTTTTAGATAGCTCTTTGAATGACCTCAGTTTGGAGAAATCGTTTAATTCTGACTAGATTGATGAGCTAATGGCTAGTCCAAGTGGGCCCAAGACCAAAGTGGATCATCTTAAAGGAGACATATCCTGCTTTTAAATCCTTCTTTTTCACATTTAAATCATTCAGTTGGGGTCTAAGTGGAACTGCAGTGTTTTAGTCTAAATTCTCCTTATTGCAACTCCACAAGCCCCTCTTTCACTAATTTTTTTCATTTAGAGGCTGTCTCTTTAAATCCAAGCAAGGTGTTTCACACCCCACCCTTCCAGACTGGTTCATTCTAGTTTGAGATTCTAGTTTGCTAGAGGGGGTTACGGTTATCTCACGGTGCAGAAATGGTTTATTTACAAATTAATTAAAAGATGTAAACAAGGGAAGACTTGTCCATCCAGCCTTACACGTTGGAGCCAGAATCTGACCCAGAATCTGACCCTGAACCAGAGGAGAATGAAGACAACCAAATTGTAGTTGGAAAGTCCAGACCTTATTTGACCCTAACAGAATATTAAGATATCTTTGCAGCACCAGGAGAGACTAAATTCAACTTTTCTGCACTCCTAGAGACTCCAAGTAAACAACCACATTTACTTAATGGCTAAAAAAGTGGATTTTCAGAATCAGAATACTTTATTGATCCCCGAGGGAAATTACAGTTATTTTGCATGATAAGTTCCCTTTAAAACATTTCAAAGATTCCATGGTAATTCCTGCAAAAACTAGTTTTTTTAAACATTTACACTGCTGTCAGTTTCACATTACAATATCTTTTACATAAACTTTTGTGGTTATTTACAAGGGAGCATAGGATCAGGAGCAAGTAGCATTGCTGTGCATCCTGAAGCATTTTGAAAAAACAGTATAATGGGAAATTAACAGCACTGTATAGATTTTTAAAAAATGGAAAATTTTGAAACGGCAGCGTTCCCCTCTAGTTAAGATCCTTCTTAGACTAACTTTTGGCTTATTAGTCCAGTCAGAAATAAATTTCACATCTCCAAACATGTCATTCAAAGAGCTACCTACAACAGGTAAGATAATAACTAGTTATGCTGTTTTTACAGAACTTCACTTCAGTAGCTCTGAATAATTCCTTTATTCTCATTTATATTTTTTTATTTTGGCCTTGAAATGAACACCATTTCCCTGAACCTGATAGTGTTTTTTTAAAGTCACTGACAAGTCTCTAGTGACACTAACCCTCTAGTTTTACTGTTCCTTGCTTTAGCTAACCAGAGAGTATTTTACCAAGGAGCTAAAGAGGCGTTACCAGGGCTACAACAACAGTGACGTCTTCACCACCACTTGGAACGCCATCATGACTACAGTAAGCACACAGCAGAGGGCTTCCACATGGAAGCTTTTACTACTCATCATCCACTAACAGGCTCCAAAAACACATAGCTTTAAAGCTAAGTGTCAGGGTGTTTTATGTTTTTTTAATAAACAAATCCTTCATATTTCACAGGTCACTGCACACTAAGCAAAAAAAATATATATCTTCTTCTCTCCTGTTCTGCCCTTCTTTCAGTTTGACTGCTGTGGAGTGAACAGCCCAGAGGATTTTAAGGACAGCCTGTTCAGGCTCATCAACCAGAATCATGTGGTGCCAGAAGCCTGCTGCCAGCGTGCCAGTCAGAGCGCAGAGCTGGTGTACACCAGCCAGGAGCAGTGCTTATCAGGCAATATGATGTTCCGAAATAACAAGGTAACTCCTGACATCTGCCAGGTCAACCTCTTCCATTTACCCTCCTTCTAAAACACCTCCAGGCTTAATTAGAGCAGAAAACAGTAGATAAATGCGTTCCTGGACTGGCTGACTCTGCCATGACTTGTTAGTGCTTTTTTTTTGTTGTTTTGGGCGTCATGGCAGATCATCTTACTATGCAGTGCCGCTCTGAGGTGGCAGCTTATGCATATGTGTGTGTGTACATGTCTAAAATGAGCGTTTTAAGAAGCTCAAAAATAGAGCATTTTAAAAACATAAATATGTGGAAAATAAGATGCGCTTCACAGAAAATACACATCCAAATCCATGTGCGCAAAGCAAGCCTAGAGTGTAATTACGATGATAGTGCTCTTGTACCAGCACTCTTCTTCTTCCACCTGTTGTTTTTCATGTTATTAGAACAATGAGGAGATACCCAGAGTGTGTGTTCCTCTCTCTCTGTGTTCATTCACACAAAGAGCTCTCATTAAAAGGCTGTGAGGCTGCAGGCTCTGCTTCCCACTCACTCAGCCGGGCCTTTGTTCCAAGCCTCGCTCAATTGAAGCTGTTATGTTACTTTAACTATCTCTGTAATTGTGCAAATTTATGGCCTATTGATTCTCCACTGAGCGTGCCATCTTTGTGTCCGCAGGGCTGTTACTCTGCGGTTGTCGACTACTTTGAGCTCTACATCTACGTAGCTGGAGCCCTGGCTATTGTGGTGCTAACAATTGAGGTATGGTGGAGATTTTAAAATATGTTGCCTTTTATTCTTGCCTCTCCTTGGATCTGAATATTATTTCAGAAATGTGTAAATTTGCATAAGCCAAAGCCTATGTCTACCTGGGAATAGCAGCAATAAACATGCTGTTTGAATGGCGAGGTCGCCATCTGGTGGGAAACACTGGAACTACAAAAACATTTTATACTTTTTTATTTCACTTTTCTGTTATAATGTGGATTCAGTTGCAAATAAAAAGTATACAAGTATGTGTTTTACTACAGATGCTATGTAAGAAGTAAATGTGGTCCGTTGTGGGATTATTTTTGGAAAAGTTATGAACAATTAATATCTTACCTGTTCCTTGAGTAGTATAGTATAAAGTATATGGAAAAAAAAACAGCCTCTTTCCAATATGGAGACATGAAGTTTTCTCATGTAAAATTTTACTTGAGAAAGTGAGGGAGGTAAAGAATGGCCCTTAAAACTTAACCTGGTTCTTAAAAAATGTTCCAGCTGTAGAAACTTGCCAGTAAAATTCAATTCTAAATAAAAATGTTAGCTAACAGCTAGCCTAAGTGGAGCCAAGATTAAAGTGGGTCACTGCCATCTTAAAAGATTCCAATCTCAAAGATTTATTTATTTATTTGAGTTCATGCAGATGTTGTTTTTTAAACCTTTACTCTGCGGTTATTGCAGAATTATCAAATCTATGCCTGAGGTGGCTACACCAGAAGTGTTACAGCTACCTGCTGATGTTGTTTGCAAACACACCCAAAAAGTATGTTAAAAAATGTTAATATAAAGGTTTATAAATTACTGTTTGCTTGAGCTGCTATAGAATCTTTGAGACTGAAGTTTTGAGACAGCAGTGGTCCACTGTGTTCTTGGTCCCACTTGGACTAGCCATTAGCTCTTCAATCTGTTCAAAATTAAACTGGTTCTTCAAACTGAGATTGAAAACTATCTATGGCAGGTAAGATATTATTTGTTCACTTTAAAAGATTGAAAGACAAATCAACTTTTTGAGTATATATTCACTCAAGCAACTCTTTAATACAGTGTTTGATTTTTTTCAAATATCATCTAAACAAAGAAGACAGCGGGTGCTGATGAATATTTAAAATAAAAAGTGAAGTCAGTAATAGATCCTGGTAGAGCTCTGGTTGTATTTAGTCAAATATCTGTTTTTTCTGTATTTTTGGGAGTCATTGTTTAATTTTCCAACTTTTATGTCTGTTTTTTTCCTGCAGCTTTTTGCTATGGTCTTTGCCATGTGTCTCTTCAGGGGAATCCAGTAGAAGTGCTCCATTTGTGAACTTCTTTTTTTTTCCTAAAGAAAAAAAAAAAGGACATTTGTAAATTTGTGGATCTCGTTTTTTTATTATTATTTTTTTTGTGTGTGTAATTGGTTAAAAAAGCTAACTTTTGTACATCACAGCTGGACTTTGGAGGTACAAAGTGGCAAAAAAATAAAAAATAAAAACAGAACATTCTTACAAAGCATTGATGAGATCCGAGACACGGCTGATGTAACATAAAAAAAAAAAAAAGATTTGTGTGCAAAAAGTGGAAATAGCAATTTAGTGGACCAGGTCTAACACAGACTGGGGGTAATGTGAGCCGCTGAGCAGAAGACACTGCACTGACCTTTGGATGAAGAATATTTATATAATGTTGGCTTAGCTGTAAAGAAACTGTGTTTTATGTAAACTCTGGCTGGTAACCTGTTCTCTTACTGTATACTGGAAGTAACTCCCTCCACAAGCTGATTTTTTACTGACACATCTCTTGAATGCTGTATAATGTAAACTCTGTGTGTATGTGTGTGTGTGTGTGTGTGTACACTCTTTATAGATGTGTATGATTTGAGAGTGTGTGAGCAATCTCCATAAGCCCCGCCCCCCAAGCTTGAAAGCAAAAGTTCCTTTTCTCTTTGTATGGTGGCTGTTTAATGCAACTGTGGTTAAAAAATGTGGTTTTAGCTGGTGACATGTAAGCATTTGTATTAGATTTTTTGAAAAGATTGTGACATAAATGACATTTTAAATGACTGTTTTAGTATTGTCTTTAATAATCCTCATAATTACTGATGATGCATTTTAGGAAGATTTAACACAAAAAACAAACCTATCAAAATGTCTGTTTTTTTATGTTAGGATCATTTTACGACATTTATTAGAAAGGACCATAATAAATGAGCCGTGTGGAAGACGGAGTGTTTTTCTTTATCCAGTCATTCCTCTCTCTCTGCTCCGCCCTCTTGACATGTGAAGTATTGAAAGACAAAAGATGGGTGGTGACATTTGTTGATGTTTTGGGGAATATAAAATGCCAACAGCGTTCACCTTCGTCTCATGCTGACATTGCAACAAAATCAATCCCATCTTGATTGCTTTTGTGGATCGATTTATTTTCTCGCAAGAAAAGATTGAAAGTGTGGACGTAATGAGAACAAACAAAAATGGACGACTTTGAAAAGCCCTGTGAAATTGATCTGTTGCAAAAATCTCTGACAAGAATGCCTTAGCAAATAAAAAAAGAAAAAGAAACAAAATATGGTTATTTTGTTAGTTTTACATTGAGTATTATAATTAATGCGATATTTGACATTTAAGTCATTTTTCCCCTCAGTTAACTGAATTCCATAGAATAGACTCCTACTATTGATCTGCACAATATTTCATATAAAGGAGCCAAAGCAGAACTCATTGTTCACATAAATAAACCAACCAGTTCAAATATTTTCTCTCGGTACATTTTATAAATGCCTTTATTTTATACATGTATCAGAAATATGTGGCGTTTTCTGTCAGCTGCTCTTTTCTGAAGGTGGTGTGTGTTCTTGTGTGGAAATGTCATCCCTCCATCATTATTCACACTCCTGTCCACACAAATGCTCAATCTTTCATGTGTTCATATAACCCAACACGTTAATCTTGCTTTTGATCTGACCAAAACATGTGCACTTATATGAATCAAGGAAAACAAAAAGGTAATTATCTTTATAGTTCTAATGAGACAGAGCTTTATTTTGTGTGCACGTGTCAGCAGAACAAATTAGAGTTCTGATTCTCTGAGTGGCTTTTTTCATGAGGAAATCTTCCATCTGTGCTCAGACTCTCCAGTTGTGACGCAGAAGACAGGTGGTCTATGGAAGGAACAGGTGTGCGAGAACACTCGTGATCTACTCTCCGTTTTCAGTATCCACGTGGCAGACAGTTGGTCTTTTCACTCAGTGTATCATGTTTCCAATGAGACCATCATTCTTCTTCTTTGGACAACCCTTTCTGTAGGCACTGTTCAAACCGGCTGACCTGAAGCAGAATCTCAAATTGGTCTGGTTAGCTCACATCTGTGCTAAAAGCAAATAAATTATGTGTTGATTTCTGTAGCCACTGTTAGGTCCTCCTAAAAAAGCCAACTCAAGCTCTGCCTCTGAGCCAAATGCTAATTTCTCATTTATTGTTAATGTTTCAGTGGCAAAACATTGATTAATTTTGTTGTCACAGGCACCACTTTTTAAATAGAAAGGAGGTGCTTTTGATTAATTAACCTTCATTTTTGTGTTTAATACAGCAGCTTTAATCAGCTGATAACTGATATAGATTTTACATGAGGGATTTGGAAACAAGTACCTTATTTCCACTTTGCATATTGTTGAGATCATGTATTTCTGTCTGTGGCTCGCCTTTCTGATCTCTCCGAGTTCGTTTATCTGACAACAGCTAGACTGGAAGGAAGGAG
>JARVJO010000002.1:20534227-20547415 GCA_031762555.1 Cynodonichthys magdalenae | reverse complement strand
ATTAGAACTGGAGGCCAGATTAATGCCATCCAGAGGAAGTGAAAGGCTGCAAAGTTGATCCCTAAGATGCTCGGGTCCAAAAACCACAACCTCTGTCTTATCTGAGTTTAGAAGCAGGAAATTAAGAGTCATCCAAGTTTTTATGTCTTTGAGACAAGCTTGTAGTTTAAGTAACTGGTTGGATTCATCAGGTTTCATGGACAAATATAACTGAGTATCATCAGCGTAACAATGGAAATTTATCCCATGCTGTTTAATAACCTTACCTAATGGAAGCATATATAAAGTAAATTGGGTATTTCAGTGGGTATTTGGTTTTTTTTTTTTTTCAGTTATACTTGACCTGTGCCAAAAACAATGACTTAGTTGTACCATTAGATCCCCCTAGTTTGAAGTGCAAGTCTGACAGCTGAAAGCAGAAATTTGTTTGGTTAAAGTGATTTTTTGTTTTAGGTCACCCTGATCCCCGGCCGATCCAATCCAACTCTGTTCCTGTACAACCTGAGCCCACACAAGTAAGTATTTAGGTATAAACATGATCATAAAGGTGGTGGGCATGTTATAAAACTATATTAAGAATATGATTAAACTTTTTGGTTTCAGGTTCCCATTGTCTCCCCAACGCCACCACAGATGTATCAGACCTCACACACACCAGATCCTCGACCCCCAACAGAGTCCATTGACCCTATCCAGGTAAATCAGCCTGTACTCTGATCAAGGTTTTTTTGTCAGTTGTTTGTCTATCATCATATTTATTCAAAACTGGTGTTTCTTGTCTTGCCAAGAAAGCATATTCAGCTGTTTTGTGGCAACCAAAGGTATGGGTCAGTTTTCTGTTTGAGTTAGATCACACATTCTAAAACAAACCGCAGCTTTAAAATCACTCAAATCTTTGCTTGTATTGTTCTAATAGTAAGATCTGAGGTAGAGCAGGAACTTTAAGGTTTTCTGATGCTATGTTTACACCAAACGCGTTGCGCGCCTCCAAAAATCTCAAAACGTACGCCTCCTGACGCTGGTGTCCAGTGTGAACAGACGCATTCAATGTGAACGTAGATGCACATCGGGAAAAGCCTCTGTTGTTTCTTCTGCCGGTCTCTGTTTAAAAGCGGATGAAATAAAGAGTCGCGCTCACCAGAAAATTAATTCACCAGATAATTCAGAGGCTGTCTGCTCGTTGAGTTTCACCACAGGAGCTGCGATCTGACGAGGCTCGCTTTCAGAACTATTTCCCGAGCCCAGTTTAACATGGCGGTCAGATTAACGAGCCATTGACCCGCATCGGTGCTGATATCTCCAGCCAGAACACCAACTACAGACAGTTGATTTCAGCTAAAAAGCTCCTGTCTGTCTGTTTCAGGTTAGTGGGCAACATTCAGGATACCGTCACGTGGAAAAATGGGTCTCTCTGATTGGTTGATGCAGCGCGTCAAGCAGCAAAAGATCAGATTTTCCAACTCTAGCTTCAGCTGCTTTGGACGCTCTGCTCAGCTTCTAGACGCGCCTAGATGCACATCCACCATTGACTTAGCATGTATACCTGAAGCTCCTGACGCTCAAAACACGTTTGGTGTAAATTTAGCATAAGAGTGGAGAAACCCTCTCTCCTCTGATTTATAAAAGTTGCGTATGAGACCCAAAAAAGATGAACCCCTTCAACATTTATTGTACTTGCTTAAAAAAAAAGAAAAAAAGAAAGAAAGTTGGCTGTTAAAGGATTTCCTAAACAGCAATGACTTTGCGGTCATTGGAGATGATACTTATAAGATTTCACATCTCTAAGGCTACGTTCATACTGCAGATCTTAATGCTCAATTCTGATTTTTAAAAAGATTAGATTTTTTTGGTGTGAGCATTCACGTTATATTTTAAATGTGACTTCCATCAGACTCCAGTGTGAACGCTCTATGGCCCTGATGCTACCTGCTTGTGCAGAAGATGACGTGGCATCACATTCAGCATGTTGTTTACAGAAATGGCTAAACATAGATGCTACTTTGTTAGCGTGTCAATTCTGATATTTTTCAATCAGAGCTGGTTAATTAACTATCTGACATGCTTGTTTAGTTCAGTGTTTATATCTGAACCTGCCTCTGACCTGATGCGCTGGTGCAGCATTTTACTGCGTTGTACTGGAAGTAAAGTATCAATAGAGTAACTTCAGTATCAATACGGTCCAACAACGTTACTATCATATGTTTCTGAGGATTCTCAGTCATCCAGGACATGGAAAATTAAAAGAACAAAGATGAAGCAACTGGATGTCAGTTCTGTAGCTGGATACATTGAGCTACAAGATTTAAACAGCATTATTCCAGGTCTTTATCGATCCTTCACCCCCACCTCACAGATGTAAAAGTCAGATGTAATATGACAGATTGACTAGGAAATAAGAAGGGGGGGGGCTTTCAGGAAAATAGGTTGGAAACCACTGGTTTAGATCCTCTGCCATTGTGTACACTTTTCAAAAAGGTCTCCTGGACCTTTTTGTTTTTGTTCACTGTTGATTATGTGGAGCACAGCTGTTAGTGTAAACACAAGTCACTTGTGTTGTCTCTCACTCATTGTGTGCATTTGTGTATCAGAACTAAAGTAATATCAGTATTTAATTTTTGTTAGAAGTTGTAGAAATAATTTTGTTTGTATTTTTAAATAAAATCATTGGTATTGTCTTTTTTTATACTGACCCATGTCTAGTTGGCTGAAAACTGTCTGGTTTTTATTTTTTAACCAGCCACTGTTGGTCTAACGTCCATGTTAACGGAAAAGTAGTGTGTTTGTGAGAACTTCTACACCACTAATAATAATTCAGTCACAACAGAGGTCAAAGCTTCTTCGTTATTTTTTCTTTTACAAAACAAAACTGGCAAGTAGACATTCTCAAATGAAGCAACATGCTGCATTATTGCAGACTAAAGTTCATTAGTATTGGTTGAATGTGTAAAGGTTTTATCTTACTGGGCTACAACTCTTGGTGACTAATTGGCATTAATTTTGAAAAGAAATAGGTGAGTTACAAGTCTCATTGAATTCTAATTTGGGAGTTACACAACTGTCTTTGACGGGGACAATTTTTGAAACCCATGACTCATTTTTGGGTTCACAATTTGCAAAATTGTATTCAAGGCTGTGTACACCCACATTGTACCTGACCCTCTTTGTACCCACTTTGCCACTTTGGTTTAATCTAATGAAGTACACATTTGAGATGTAGAAAGCAGTTTTGGACCAGTTTAAATATTACTTATCGATTTGTTTTTGGTCATGTTTACTGTTAGAGGAAAGCTCCTTTGCTGTGTAGCACTTTTGAGATGGGTTGGAAACACCTGTGATGACAGAGAACACACAAGAGAATTTGTTGCATAAAGTTTTTTTTGAACATGTTCAAAATCAAGCAACAACATTGCAAGCCTTTGCAACTCAGGCAAGAAAATTAGGAACCCTTATTGACGTTTTAAGACATTTTGGATACTCCCCTTGCAGCAGCTGTTTGCCAACTAGCCACCAAAAGTCACAGCCTAGTGAGAAACTAGCTTAAAGGATCCTTCTGGTTAAGTAAATTTGCTGTGTAGCCACTGAACTGATTGGGATTACACAGGAGACAGGGCTACCAGCTCTTCACACTATTTCAATAGATGCATAAAAAGAACACAATTGTTCAACAAAATATTCTCATAACAAGTAGCACGGCTCTGGGTTGCATTTTACAAACAGTTTTAGGTAAATCTTCAAAAATTCAACAAAGTAAAGATGTTAATGTGCAAGAACTCCACCTCTGCATTAGCCAGTCTATTCACCCCAATCCTAAATGCAATGTGTGTTGTGTCTTCCCTCTACAACAGACCTCCATGTCATTGTCGTCAGATCAGCCTCCCCCCTCCACAGTCCTCCCTCCTGCCTCTCAGACGCAGGTCTTCCAGCCTGTTTCCAAAGTTCCTCACAGCAGTGGCATCAATGTCAATGCAGCTCCATTCCAGTCAATGCAAACAGTAAGACTGCGATGATCCTTCCTGTTTCTGAAGTCAAACACCAAACAAGTCTCATGTTGCAAAACAATGCCTGTGATGAAAACATTTAAAATGTTTTATGATCTATGTGGCTGCATTGGTCTGCATGACATTTTTTCATCTCCTGCCAAGGTTTACAAAGAGCTGAAACTGTCTGCGCTAAAAAGCTAGTCGACATTTGCTCGTCAAGTTATGTGGACGCTTCTTTCATGCATCATATGTTCTGTGTAATGTTTGTCATCTTTGTTCCCGTTTCTGAATTGTCACGTTCACTGTTACTTTTTTTTTTTGGTGGTGGTGGTATGCAACAAAAAGATAAACTCTCTATGTTTTCAGGACTTTCTGAAGCTGTTCTTGACCATCCTTGAGTGTGACTAAAGCTTAAGTTTACTCTGAGACTTCTCTCCTGTAGTTACAGCTGTTGCTTGTTCTCTTATCACTCTGCATTTTTATGAGTCTGTAGAGGAACAGCTTCACGCAGGAAATGGAGAGTAAAAAGCTTCACAGCCGTTGAGCAAGTGAGCTTTCCTCTGGTTTTTGGCCTCACCACAATGTGACCTTTGTTTGTTTTTCAGGTGTTCAACCTTAATGCTCCAGTCCCGCCTGTTAATGAGACAGAGGTCTTGAACCAGGCCACCCAATACCAGAACAGCTACAATCCGGCCTTCAGCAGCCAGTCCCCACATTCTGTAGAGCAGACAGAGATGCAGTCAGAACAACTACAGTCTGGTGGGCAGATTTTCATTTATTAAAAATACTACATTATGTTCTACTGTTGCATTTGACTTACATCTGTTTTGGGGTACTGATCCCCATTTTTCTTCAGCAGTCAGTGCCTTCCATTCCCAAGACCAGTCAGGAAGCCATCAGCAGCCGACTCAGCAGGGACCAGGTTTTGGCAGGCAGGCTCAGTCCTTCTATAACAGTAGGGGCATATCTCGTGGAGGACCCCGAAACGCCAGGGGCATGATCAACGGCTACAGAGGCTCCTCCAATGGATTTAGAGGTAAGCTCACACCTGCAGCCAATGGGTGCAAAGGACTCTTCTCAGTATTTCACTAAATGCAGTGAGTTTTATTATTCTGGTTATATTAAGTTGAGACATAATGTGTTATTTAAAGATGCAAACATTTGTCCAATGAACACCTCAGAGTTTGTTTTTTCCAGTAAGTCAAATAATTCTGGTCAGAGGATCAGCACTCAGAGTGTAAACAATGATTGTACACAAGAAGAACATTTATCAATATATCAGTTATTAATCAGCAGCTATAGCATGCTAGCATAATTAGCATCACTGTGTCTCATAGTCAACATACACACAATGTGTTTATATAAAGATTTACAACATTAGTGGGTACTATGATCTGTAATAAAACAAAAGTTAAACATTTGTGTTGTTTTTGCCCTTAATGAGTATCTGTTCTATTTTGTTTTTAATGGCAGAAATGATTCATGACTGCAAATTTTAATATTTTATATATTTTCATTGTAAACCAAGAGTGGGAATAAATTGGATATGAAAACCATGCCTACAATCTTGCATATTTAATTTTTCTGTAACAAATGCAATTACACTCAGTTCACATCATATTTTCATTGTTGTAAATATTAGCCTAAAGCTTGCTGTGTTTTTGTGAAACATGCTCACAGTGGATGGTTGCAGTAAAAAAAAAAAGTTTGATGAACAAAGATTCTGATTGATTTCCTATTCATCAATCTTTATTGCTAATAACGAAACCAAAAACTTTTATTTGGGTCTTAATCCTTGTTTTATCCATTTTTTAGCCTTTATGCTGACAATGTGTCAAGTAAATCCTCCAACACTTGACTTGAGGACTCAGGAGAATTTTTAGCTCCTTTTAACACCTAAAACCAGAATCAGAATACTTAATTGATCCCCAAAGGAAATTACAGTTACAGCTGCAACCATTCAAGTCAAATAATTAGAGAATAAAAGATGAGCACACTAGAATAAAAATAAAGTGGAAATACTCTGGAGAAAAACAAAATAAAGGATAAAGGCACTTATTGTCATATAAACAGTATAACATAAAATAGAAATACAAATAATATATGCTATAAGAAGAGATGATGAACCTTAGAAACAAACATGGTTTAGAGATGGTCTGACAACAACTTTAACATCTGACAGCTTCTGCTGTGCATGACTGTGTTGATATGACTGTATGTTGTGTAGTTTTCATTCAGTCACAAAACACTGACTCACCTGTCTCTGCAGAGGGCTTTAGGTGCTTGTTGTTACTGGTGAATTTGTACCAGAAGAACCAACATGTAGTTTCAGTCATTTTCAGATTTTGAGTAGTTGTGAACTGAAGGTGTTTTTATTTCTAGAAGAACTAAGGTAAAGTGGGTTTATTTATTTAGCTTGTTCTAATTGTTATTATTGTTTATTTCAGGTGGTTATGATGGTTATCGTCCTGCTTTCGCCAGCACTCCTAACTCCGGATATGGACAGACTCAGTTCAACACACCTCGTGACTACTCTAATGGGAATTATCAAAGGGTATGAAAGAAGCTTTAGTCGTTCTGTGTTGGCTTTGTTAAGACAATCTTTTCAAATAGTTTCTAAAATATCTCTTTATACTTTGGTTCTGCTCAAGGAGGGTTACCAACAGAACTATAAGCGGGGAGCCAGCCAGGGACCCAGAGGAGTATCAAGAGGCAGCACTCAAGCAATGCGATCCTGAAATGGCCTTTAATCATGACTGTGACTGAATAATTTGCACCACACTGAAAATTTAAAACCCATGAATGCATTTGCCCCAGCTCACTTTTGCTTTGTCTCTTTTTTGTTCTCCATCAGTGTCTTCTTTTTTATCTTCAATCCAAGTTATGCCTGCTTTGTTATTTGAAAATAATAAATCATTAAAAGGTTAAAACACAAGGCAAGCTGTAGATCCAGTCATTGGTTCAAACAGGCCATGTGCTCCAATACTCCTGTAAACTTGAAAGATTTCATAGGTTATATATATATTTTTTTTATTAATAAAGACGCACATGCCACTGCTGGTTCAAACCATGGGAGTTTCCTTCCCTTTCTTGGTTACTTTTTCTCGTTTTGGTTCAACAGAAAATATTTTTGTCCACAAGCTCCCGTTTCCTTATTTGTAAATTGATGTTGCTTCAAAAGTTTCAATAAAGTTGTGTTGCATAATCATGTTTTTCGTTTTTTTCATATGTGGTTTAAATCTAGTTATTTGCTAGGTGAAATGTCTAAATGTGGTAAACCTATTGTGGTTATATGTAGAAGACTGGGCTTTTTTCACACAAATTTAGGTTTAATTCGTCGTACAGATGTAGATTTGTAAGATGTTCTGTCATTGTTGAAATGAAATGGTTTGTAGCTGCAATGCAGCCAGGCATAAAGGTAAACTTGTTAATTTCCATACCAAGTGGTTAAAAACTTAACCACTTGGTTTCCACTAAACAATAAAATGTTATGTTTTTAGTGTAACTAATCAGTTTGAAAGTGTTTGAATGGAAAGTTGTTACAAAATGTGTATTTTAACATGTCTTAAAAGCCTTTTTCCTACAGTTATAAGATAAAAACTAACATTCAATTTCCACCTTAAGCAAAAATTCCTGTGCAAGTTTAAGAAAAACAAACGTTAGTATGAATTTTACATTGTTGGTATTTGAATGTGTGAAAATATTCCTGTGCATTTTTTGATTACCATATAATTTAGAGATTGAGAATAACAAATCAGTGCCTTTTAAAGAGCATAAATTTGTCACATTGTTAACCTTTACAAGTAATTTCTTTAGAAATGTATTTGTGACTAATTTAGAAATTTCAAATCAAATTATTTGTTGATTAGAAAGAAACTTGTTTTACACTACATTTGTAACAGTCATACAAAACTGAGAGGCAATTGTGTAAAAAATAACTACAAAACAAAAAAACTGAAAAATGACATCAGGTTAGCGTTATGACATGAAACCAGATTTCTGCTTTAGACAACTAAAATACTGTACATAAATTTAGTCATCAATTTTTTAAATGCAAATTTAAATATACATATGTAGATTTATTTTTCTTATATCAGTCACAAGGTCCTTGAAATACATTTTTTAAGTTTATTTCGATATTTTTAATTCTATTTCAAAAATACATGTCTTAATTACATGTAATAACGGTCTGCCATACCATGAAACTTTTACAATGTGTCGCGTGAGTTTTACGTCACGCAGGGGTCCTTCATGAACTGCTGTCTGCACGTGAGTTTATCAACATCGTGATGTTCGGCTGTTAGTAGATCCAGCTTCTTGTTGGAGACGTTTTACGGAATAAATCCTATAGAGTATAATAAACGGTATTTTAAACTATATGTTTTAATTCCGCTGTTTTTTTTTTATTGTGTTGTGCTTTTTTGTTGACTTTTCCTGTAGCTGTGAGTTAGCTTTTTGTACTGCTGTGTATTTTTGTTGTTGATTTGTTGGCGATTTATACAAATTTTTTCGTGTGGAAAGAAAACAATGGCGACAGTGCGGAAGAAGATAGACAACCGGATTCGGGTCCAGATTGAGAATGGAGTCGCCCTGCAGCACCGGACCTTGTTTGTTGTGGTGGGGGATCGTGGGAGAGATCAGGTAAACCACCTTTATTTCTATCCAATGGAAAAATTGTCCTTTTGTTTTTATTTTTGCTTGTACAGTAAAATCAACCCAATCTGCCTCTCATCCACCAGGTGGTGATTCTTCATCACATGTTGTCTAAAGCTGCTGTCAGAGCTCGACCCTCAGTACTGTGGTGCTACAAGAAAGACCTGGGATTCAGCAGGTAAGTGTATTTCTCCACCACACACACACACACAGATTTTGCCATATGTAGAGCTGGAAGGGAGTTAAGAGTTTTGAACTGTCTAATATGTCTGAAACAGCAACAGGAAGAAACGCATGAGACAGCTGCAGAAGAAGATCAAAACTGGAACACTGAATCTGAATCAGGACGATCCTTTTGAGCTCTTTGTCGCTGCAACCAACATTCGTTACTGTTACTACAACGAGACGCACAAAATCCTGGGAAACACCTTCGGCATGTGTGTCCTACAGGTCAGTGTACACACTTTTAGGTGTAGCCAGTCAGGATAAAAAGAAAACTACTAAAGTTAATCCCCATATGCTGTTTTTTAAATGTTTTTATTGTTTAATCTGTCACTAAGGATTTTGAAGCTCTCACTCCCAACCTGTTGGCAAGAACTATTGAGACAGTGGAAGGAGGGGGTCTAGTGGTCCTGCTCTTCCGAACGATGAAGTCTCTGAAGCAGCTTTACACCATGACTATGGTAAGTCTTCAACATGATTAATTCTCACATCAGTTTCACTGCACAGATGACCAAAACACACTCCTTTATTTTTTCCCCCCTCAGGATGTGCACTCTCGGTACAGAACTGAGGCTCATCAGGATGTGGTGGGCAGGTTCAATGAGAGGTTGGTGTTTCTCATACTCTTTTTGTGGAACGTTTGAGGTCGATGGAGCAAATATGTAACCATGTTTATAAATGCGTGTGTCTGCAGATTCATTTTGTCCCTTGCATCCTGCAAAAACTGCGTTGTTATTGACGACCAGCTCAACGTCCTGCCAATCTCCAGCCACATGGCAAACATCAAACCAGTCCCTCCAAAGACTCAGGTACCAGTGCTGGAGTTGTTCAATCACACAAACGAGCAACATCTTTAGCAGAAATATATATTTATAAAATATCATTGAAATCGTTGTGTAATATTTAGGTTCTAACTCAGGAGGTAGTACTTGGTTGGAAAAAAACTGGTATTGGGATACCCAGAGTGTGAATGCTTGCCTTCTGATCGTCTTCCTCCCTCCAGGAGGATGGTCTATCTCCTCGAGACCAGGAGCTGAAGGATCTTAAAGAGTCCCTCCAGGACACTCAGCCTGTTGGCGTTCTGGTGGAATGTTGCAGAACCATGGACCAGGTCAGAAAAACACGTTTAACGCTCAGTAATAAGTCAGACGGTGTATATCCAGTGTTTGCTTTGGGTGTTATGAAGGCGATTCAGATAAATGATGTGATCCAGTTGACATTTGGACATCCTGCAGGCTAAGGCTGTGCTGAAGTTTATCGAAGCGATCTCAGAGAAGACCCTGAGGAGCACCGTGGCTCTGACTGCCGCCCGAGGTCGAGGCAAGTCTGCCGCCATGGGGCTGGCCGTTGCTGCAGCGGTGGCTTTTGGGTACATAATTCATAATAATTTTAATACTGTCACAAAAATGCATTTGTCAAATTTTGTCGTTTATTATCACCAATCATCATCTGTGTACTTGTTTCTCTGTAGCTACTCCAACATCTTTGTAACCTCGCCGAGCCCAGACAACCTTCACACCATGTTCGAGTTCATCTTCAAAGGATTTGACGCGCTGCAGTATCAGGTAAACCGTGCTCACATCGTCACCCTGAGAATAATAAATGCTTCAAGCTGTGAAAAAATGAATCCCTTCTCGTTTTAAACCCGTAGGAGCATCTGGACTACGAAATCATCCAGTCTTTAAATCCTGAATTCAGCAAAGCTGTGGTGCGAGTGAATGTCTTCAAAGAGCATCGGCAGACGATTCAGGTGAGTCGCGGCGTTTTATTTTCCTGTTTTTGTTTTATTTTTGAGAAGTGAAGTTTGACCCTTCTTTTCCTCTCCAACAGTACATCCACCCAGGAGATGCGGTGAAGCTGGGCCAAGCTGAGCTGCTGGTTATTGATGAGGCTGCGGCCATCCCTCTTCCTCTTGTTAAAAACCTGCTGGGGCCTTATCTGGTCTTCATGGCCTCCACCATCAACGGGTCAGTAATAAGATCAGAGGCATCTTCTTTATTTTATCCTGACATCACTGTGATGAAAATCTAATTGTAGCTTAATATCTACAGAATTGACTGAATTATATCTAATTTTTATATTTAATAATGTTGATTAAAACTGACTGAGTTGTAGATTTTTTATTTTTATGCCGGTCAGCTGTGTCATGTTTATACGTTAAATACTTTTGACACGTTTCATTAAAATTTGTCCACAGGTCTCTTAGAAATGAAAATACACAGATGGCACATCTTTTGCTTTTTGAAAGTGTGTGATTTAAAAAAAACAAAAACCTGAACGTTATAATGTTGATCAATGAGATAAAAATAAAATTAGATTTTCTGCTAATTTTTTCTATGTAATTGGTACATTTGATGTCATGACACTTGGAAAAAAGTTTTTGTTTAGTTACATTTGAAACCAACAGCTAATAAAAATACTTACAAAAACGCTGCAACAAGAAATTTTTTTATCGTAAAGGGTACATGTCCTGTGTTTTTGTCAACCCACTGACACTGGTTTATCTGGGCTGCTTGCAGGTACGAAGGCACCGGACGCTCTCTGTCCCTCAAACTGATCCAGCAGCTGAGGCAGCAGAGTGCAGAGAGTCAGCAGAGCACGTCAGCAGAGAACAGGATCACCAACACCGCCAGGCTGGCAGCAGGTCAGCAGTAATGTCTCCGCTTTGAGCGTCCCGGTCGTGTTTCTGCTGTCTGACGGTGGTTCACCTCTCTCTGTGTCCACAGCCCGCACTCTGCACGAGGCTGCTCTGCACGTGTCCATTCGTTACGCTCCGGGAGACCCCGTGGAAAAGTGGCTGAACGAGCTGCTCTGCCTCGACTGCCTCAACATTCCCAGACTTATTTCTGGCTGCCCGCTCCCACAGACCTGTGACCTGTATCCTTTTCATTAGTTTATTATAAAATGTTGTAAAATCAAGAAATATGACTTTATAAATAGGTTTAACATCAAACTACTAAATCAACAAATTATGCTTTGCTTATTGGAATAAATTTCATGTTCTCAAGACATGCACTCATCAGATTTAACAGCCGAAACAGTGGATTTTGCATATGTCTCCTTTTATATCAGATGATCAGTGGTGAAACCTAAATCTGTTCACATTCCCCTCATTATCTGATTAATTGATGTATCTCTAATAGGGATGCAAGTTATCGATTTATGAATTAATCTAAAGTTGATTGATCTTATCGATCGACTAACGATTAATTAATAAGCGGCCATTTTCCTAAAAACCTGTCATTTCTCTTGAATCAAGGGTATTTCTATGACATGAAGGGCTAATTTTTTGCTCACTAAATTAAATAAAGTACAGTATTATATTTTATAAAATTTAGTGGGCCAGCTGTATTAAACATCGACTGAATAAACAAAAAAATTGTGGATTTCTTACACATTATTAAACTTTGACATATTTATAAAATATAACAAAATAGGAATCTATTTGGTTGCTAATAGGAAAAAAAAAAGGAAAGAAAAAAAGTAAAACACTTAATCCACTCTGAACAGAGAGATGTAAAACTAACATTTTAATGCAGGGTAACATTTTAATCTAAAGATTTACTCAAAAACAAACTATAAACATGACCTGAGAGGGGTAAACAAATGAGTACTGGAACTGTGTTTGTTTACATTCCCTGTGGTTCATGCTGTTGCATGATTTGTTCATTGCCCGGGTTACGTCACACAGATGAGATTAACTTCACGTTAATTATTTGTAACATTTTTGTTTTGTTCTTTCACACGGAGTTAAACTCTACAAGAAGAAGCTAAAGTTAGCTTACAGTTCTCTCGTTTTAAGCGTCTTACATAGTCTGGTACAACTTTCGGTACTTTTCCTTCGAGTCTGGTGTACTCCATTATTATTGTTGTGTCGCAAATAAAACTAAACAACATTTGCGCATTTAATTATGATGCCGCACACATGGAGGCGACCACCCGGTTCTCTGCTCAGCACAACGTAGGGCGGGGGTAGAGTAGGCCAGGCTGAGAGCAGCGGCGCCATCTACTGGATGAAGGCAAAACTACACTGAAATAAGGTTTAAACGGATGTTTACAGTTAATCGAATGGAAGAAGCATTAGCAGGACATTTCAGAACCCAGCTACTAATTATCACAACATTTATTTTCATGTGTTTGCCAACATTGCTGTCTTGTGTGATTGGTGTAATTGTGAGATTAGAGTTTAGAACAAACTGGGAGTTTATTTGTCATTAAATGGACATGTTCCTGGTTGCATTCCCTGGAATACAAAATGTAAACATGTTGGATCTTCCTGATAAAATGGCTGTCTTTCAATAGAGACTGACTGATTATGGATTGCTATTGCTAT
>JARVJO010000002.1:20518603-20533834 GCA_031762555.1 Cynodonichthys magdalenae | reverse complement strand
GCTCAGCACAACGTAGGGCCGGGGTAGAGTAGGCCAGGCTGAGAGCAGCGGCGCCATCTACTGGATGAAGGCAAAACTACACTGAAAAAAGGTTTAAACAGATGTTACAATTAATCGAATGGAATAAATTTTAATCTAATAAACCATTATTCGACAATTAATCGTAAGTCGATTAATTGTTTGCATCCCTAATCTCTAACATTCATCAATAAATGTTTGTGTAGTAAATACATACAGAGAAGTGGTACCAGTACCTGAATCAAGTTCTAGTTATTTCCTCAGTCTTTACCACCCAGTTATTATGTAAACAGAGACACGCTGTTCTGCTACCACAAAGCATCTGAAGCGTTCCTGCAGAGGCTCATGGCTCTCTATGTGGCGTCGCACTACAAGGTGATAGCTTCCCCTCGCAGTATATATTTTTACGCGTTGTGTGCCCTCCGTGATTTTGCTAACCCATCGTTTCTCACATCTCCAGAATTCCCCCAACGACCTGCAGATGCTCTCCGACGCGCCGGCTCATCACCTCTTTTGCCTCCTGCCGCCGGTTCCTCCCACACAGAACTCGCTGCCTGAAGTCCTCGCTGTGGTGCAGGTGATCTACAGAGTTCTGAAAACGCTCTTAAAACACTTTTTTTTTTTTCCTTTTCTTTTTTTGCCTTCTTTGTATTGATTTGCTGTGGTTCCTCAGGTGTGTCTGGAGGGAGAGATATCGAGGCAGTCCATCCTCAACAGTCTGTCCAGAGGAAGGAAGGCCTCCGGTGACCTTATTCCCTGGACTGTGTCTGAACAGGTTCACCATGGTTGCAAAGTTTTCTGCAGAATAAGCTGGTCGTGTTTGTATAGAGAAACAATTAATCCTCTTCTTGCTCCTTCAGTTTCAAGATCCAGATTTTGGCAGCCTGTCTGGTGGCAGAGTGGTGCGAATTGCTGTCAATCCAGACTACCAAGGGGTAAGAACGTGTAAAGACCTCATGTGTTTGACTGTACAGCTGTTCTCTTTCTTTGATTCATTTACCATAAGGTTGTCTTTTACTTAGATATATGTTCAAACATCTATAGACGCGTATCATCCTGTCCCAACAGATGGGCTACGGCTCCAGAGCTCTCCAGCTCCTGCAGATGTATTATGAGGGCAAGTTTCCCGCCACGGATGAGAGCGTTCAACCAAACCAGAGTGAAATCACCTCCGTCTGCAGTGAGGTCAAACAAAATGTTTTTTTTAACCCTGTCTGGTAAAGCATGGTCTCGCTTTAAGGGGACACGTTTGTGTGACAGAACCTCTTGTCGTCATTCAGGCGGTCAGCCTGCTGGAGGAGGTGATCACGCCACGAAAAGAGCTTCCTCCTCTGCTGCTGAAGCTCAGCGAGAGGCGAGCAGAGAAACTGGACTATTTAGGAGTTTCCTACGGCCTCACAGCACAGCTGCTCAGGTCAGTTCAGTACAGAGGAGGGGTTTTGAGGTATTTCTTAAGATTTTGGTTTTAAAAACTGTTTGCTGTCTGACAGATTTTGGAAGAAAGCTGGTTATACTCCAGTCTACCTGAGGCAAACACCTGTGAGTGTTGTTCAGTCATTGTTTTGCATCTGTGTTGCCCTGAAACTGTAACTATTGAGGTGTACCTTTGTGTGTAGAATGACCTGACTGGAGAGCACTCCTGTGTGATGCTAAAAGAGATAAATACAGAGGAGGACTCAGAGCAGAGTCAGTGGCTCTCTGCCTTCTGGAAAGGTAAATTTAGCTGCCTTACATAAAGAGCACTGGTTTGTACAAACCCATTGTGCTCCATCTAAACAGTTCTTTTTCTGTTCTTAGATTTCCGTAGGCGCTTCCTATCTCTGCTCTCCTACCAGTTTAGCCGCTTTAATCCAAGTCTGGCACTTAGCATTTTGCAGAACAAGAAGTCCAAAGAGGAAGTTGCCAGTAAGACTTTTTTGTTTTTGCAACAACACACTTCAGATTTCTGTTACGAGGCCCCACAACTGATCCAACTAACTTCTGGTATCAACAGCTGTGAACAGCACAGGGCTGGCAGCACATTTCACTCCTTATGACCTCAAACGGCTGGAGTTGTACTCCAGGAACATGGTGGACTACCACCTGATCATGGACCTGATCCCTACAGTGGCACGCATCTTCTTCCTCAAGCAGCTCGGTGATGTCGCCATCTCAGCAGCACAATGTGTACGTTTCTACACAAGACCCAAGATTGATCTTTTTGTTGTTGTTGTTGTTGTTGTTGTTGATCACTTTGTTCTCACTGATCTCCTCCAGGCGTTACTGCTGGGAGTTGGACTGCAACACAAATCTGTAGATCAGCTGGAAAAGGAAATCGATCTCCCGAGCTCGCAGCTCATGGGTCTCTTCAACCGACTCATCCGCAAGTTTGTGCAAGTGAGTTCACACCAATAAACAAACATGGCTCGTCCCATAACTTGAATGGCTACACTAACAAGTGCTTCATCCTGTTTCATCATTTCTTTGCCAGGTGTTCACCAGCATCCAAGAAAAAGCGATTGAAGCTGAGATGGTGGCTACAAAAGATGTTACAATGGATCCAACAGTTAAAAGTCTAAATGAAGACCTGGTATGTCACCTGAGTCATATGTGCTGCTTGATCACTGCTACAGAAAATAGATTATTATATCACACCTGAACCTCAGAGTTTGCACACAAGGTCCCCCCTCAGGTTCTGCCCTCTACACACCCACACTCAACCACAAACAGACAATGCAAAGAACCTCATGAATGTTAAGATGTATTTAAGAGTCACCTGATCAGTGTCAAAAAATGCGATTGGTCGGCTCAGACGCGCTCCGCCGTGCGTCTGGAGGAGGACAGGTGCTGACGACTGCTCACATGACAGACGTTTAGAGTGATCTCATGGATCTTTAAAAAAAAAACTCAGCTTCGATAAAAACGATAAATAAAATTGAATAACTCAACCATTGCCCCGTTTTTCACCTAAGTTCACCACTCCACCACGTTTCCTCTTGCTCAACGCTCGAGCGTTACCTGCAGCTGATACCCCCCACCCCGTGAGGAATACAGACTTTATAAAGTAAACCTTATTGCTGTGGTGCTTTGTGTTGAAATTTATCTTATTTCTCTTGTTGAGGAGGGGTCTGTTGGGGTCTTCTGAGGAGGAGGGCGGCCAGGAGAGATATGGATGGAGATGCGTGAACTTTTAGATTGACGTTGGTCTTTTTTATTTAAAAGGTCCTCATGGCTCAGCAGCAGAAGCATAAATAATACTGTTAACAAAGCTTCTGATAAAGTTGATCTAAAATCTAAGTTTAATTATGAAGTGAAATTAAATATCTGATGCACATGATGCAGTGTGGCTATAATTCCTCACTTCACCATCTGTGTCGCAGCTTCCCGTCTGCAAAATGAGCGTAGCATGTGTCAGAGCTGGCATGAGGGACTTCACATTTTCACGTCAAGTTTGGATTTTATAAATCACAACCTTTGTGTAAAAAGTGGCGTACGCAAGTTTCTGGGCTTGTTTTGTGCATACACAAGCTTTATAAATCCGACCCCTGATTTGTTGCGTAAGAGTAAGAATCTTAATAAATAATTACTTAAGCACATGTAACCTTTTCCCAGGATGCATCACAGTATCTTTTCTTGACAGAATGAAGCAGCCAAAGAGTTTGAGGAAAGGCACCAAAAGGATCTAGAGAAAGTGAAGGAAATGGATTTGGCAGAGTGAGTATAAGAGACTTTAGCCTTCACAAGGCAGGTTTTGAATCAAAACACACTGTATTTATTGTGGTTGTGTGTTTTTCAGGTACAGGATACGTGGAGATGAAGAGGAGTGGGACCAGGTGCTGAAGAAAGCTGGGAACACAGCTGTCATCAGCATCAAAAGGTGCCGTGTTGTTCAGGGTGAAAACAGAAGGTAGATGGTGTGTGGCTGTTGGAGCAACTTGATGATTTTATTTTCCCAACAGTGACAAGAAGAGAAAATGGGACGGGGAAAATGCCCAAACAAAAAACGGGGCTCCTCAGCATGAGAAGCAGAAAAAGAAGGACATGCATCATGGAAATGTTAAGAAGAACAAAGACAAGCACGGGAAATTTGGGAAGAAGGCGTGACGGAGTGCAGTAATGACAGGACCAGAAAGGACGTTTTTGGACTCACTTGCCGATATAAATGTGTATTCATAAATTTTTCTTTTTAGCAGGATCTGCTCTTAAGTCATCTATAACGTAAATCAGCAAAGATTAACACCTCAGCCAGCTGTAATAAATAAATAACTTTTATTTGTGTCAAACACTTTTTTGTATTGCTATCTTACAGCTTTGTTTAATTTAGTTCTAAAAACAGTTGTAAAAAGTTTTTAAGTTTATAAACTAAACTCTAAGATGTATGACTGGCTTTAAATTTGCTGAACAGGTAAATGAAGCACCTGGGGCTGAAGTTTAGTCCACTTCTGTTTCAGCTGCTCCTTCAGGGCTTCTTCTGCAAAGATGCAGTCTATGGCCTGCTGGGACAGCTTCCACACGGCCTCGTGGCTGAGGTTAAACGTGGCAGCAGCCAGCTGATATTCCTGAGACAAGTCTGTGCAAAAGACTCCTTTATCATCAGTCTGGAACAAGACAAAGAACAAGAAGTTTGGCTGATTGATGTTTTTTTAAGTACATGGAACAAAATGCACAGATTTTAAAAATTCATCAGTCATTTATGTGTGCTTCATTTATAAAATAACTTTCTTTAGGACCAGTCACTTACGTTTCAGACTTATACAGACATTAAAAAAATGGCAAACGCACAGTTTTATGTTTTGAATAAGTTGCCAGCACGCTGATTTACAATGGGACAAGTTGTTCCTCGATGCCAGACAATTTTGTACGTGCACAGAATTTGTAGCATATGTCGATGTGCTGCTAGTAAGTTAGATAAAAGTTACAGGTGCGTGACCGGTTCTACACAAGTTCAGGCATGTTACATGTAAGTTACTCATAAGTTGACATGTCAGAAACCAACTAACTTAACATTTGATGTAAATCTTTATTAGATAACTTTGCATAGATGAAATCAAAAAACCTTGAAGTGCAACTTAAAACCTCGATTATTGACTAAAGCTCAATCTGATTTTAGTAAAAGCTTTCTTATAAAAGGTTCAATATTTAATCAATAAAGCTCATCGGTTTAAGTTTATTTTACAATTAACTATTAAAACAACATAATTAGGAAGTCTGGAAGTTTTTACACATGAATTTTTATTCTGATATCAGTCAAACCTCTGTTCTCATTTTAGGATGTAAATATTTTAATGTTTAAATTTAGCCTAATTTAAACTATTGTGAAAGGAGAAAAAAATATATATACTATTGCGGAAAGTACAGAAATGACACTTACACAAATGACACATGGATGTCCCAACTGGTACCAGTACCTGAAGTGATGTTGGGAGTAACTTTGCACAGTTTGTCCTTTGACGTTCGACGTCAGGCACAGCTCTAGAAGAAAACAAAGAATTAAAAACAAAAGAAATCAGGTTTTTGCCAGCTAAGACATGCTCACACTTTATTTCTGATTGCAGCTTACCCAGAGGTATCCTGTTTTTCACCACTTTGTCAACAAGGTGTTGAGTTCCACCCATTTCAGGATGTAAGAAGGTTCCATGACCGATCCTGTCAGGGGGAAGATTTAGCAGCAAGTCGGTCTCCTCCAGCTGGGAGGGAACCTGCAAATATATTTGTTGTAATAACACAATTCAGGCACATAACAGGACAAAACAAATGACATTTTTTTAAAGTCATACTTCTGAAAGGTGCAGTGACAACTTCAGTCCACAGTTTTTGGCGTTCTCCAAGGCTGGAAGCAGGTATTTGCCATGGCCCACCTTTAAATCAAAACTTCATCAGTGGGAGACCTTTAACAATATGCATTCAATATTTCTAAATAGCATGGATGAGGTGACTGATTTTTTTAAAATATAGAATATATTATAGTGTGCCAATCAAAATTGTTAAAATACATGTTGAAATCCCAACAGCAGGATCTTTTTACAAATAATATCTGATTTTCTTACACCTGCTCATGGTAACAGTATTCAATTCAAAAATACTTTATTGATCCCAAAGGGAAGTCAGACAACTTACTTGGTCCACTCAAGTTTATTTACCAAATAACAAAAGAGTCATTGCTTCTGCTGGACACTTTCAAATTAAATGTCAGCTTTGGAAAAAACAAGCAGCTAAGGACAGTTTTGCACTGGTTGTGGCTAATTTCAAAATTAGAACTACAAAAAGATTATTAAATTAGAATAGCGTCTAAAGGTTTGCTACAAAAAACTACACAGCTGATTTGAATCAATGGGTGAGTAACAAGCTTCTGAAGAACTTTAAGAGGTAATAAAATCACTGAATCAGGTGTGTTGGAGCAGAGAAACAAGTAAAAACATGTAAGATAGTGGCCCTCAAAGACCAGCACTGGACATTCCTCTGAATCATTTAAGGTCCAGTTAACCTAATTTAGCTACCAAAACTGTAAACTGTTTTTTTTTTCCAGGTGTCATTTGCTCATCATATTTATTTGACATTTTAATGCTTAGCACAGATTTAAATAAGCAGTGGTCAGCAATGGTTAAATAAAATAACACTGATAATATTGGCAGCACGAGGGTTCAGTGGTTAGCACTGTTGCCTCACAGAAAGAAGGTCCTGGGTTTGATACCCGGTTCTGACCTGGGATCTTTCTGTGCGGAGCATGTTCTTCTCGTGCTTGCGTGGGTTTTCTCCAGGTACTCCAGTTTCCCCCACACCCCAAAAACATGTACAATAGGTTGCCTTTAGGCCCAGACCACCCTTGCAAAAGAGATCTGCAATCTCAATTGGATTTGCCTGGTTAAATAATGGTAAAATTAAAATATAAATATATATATTACCTGAATAATATTTGTTCTACAAAAGGTTACAAGTCACATAGTTTAATGCAATTGCAGTGATGCAAGTAAAGAACCACTAAAAATTCCTGCAGTATTTAATATTACCTGCAGTTACCTCCAACTTTCACTAATATTGTTGCTGCAACCTAAAGCACTATGTTAGAAGTTCACTACATGTCAGAGCAACAAAATGCCAGGAGCTATTTATTTATACTGTATATCAGCCTGAAGCTTTGGTTTGAAACTAATGTAGTTCTAAATCAATGCCTGACCTCTCAAAAAAGACCTACCAATAAAGAAAAAGAAAAAAGAAATCACACACCAGAGTGATTATAACCAATCTTTGGTTATTAGACTGATATTGCATATCAGCATATGTATTTTTCATTAAGTATTAATAAAGTGTTTTCAATACTGAGTTTAAATGAAGAAATGTACAAAATCATTATTGAGAATTTTCCCAAATTCCCCAAAAAATTACTTAGGTAAAATTTTATCTCCTTTATGACTGAAATGTTTATAATTTCCACCAAAATGTTATACTGACCGTTGGATCTCCACTGAGGTCGATTCCCACCACCTGACCACCAGATGACAGCATAAACTCTTCGGCCAGTTTCACCGTCTCCATGGCAACCTCAGTCCCATTTCTGCGGTCAATGGCCACCAGAAACCTTTTAAGATGAACTACATTTAGTCATATGACACTATACCCAACAATAGAGCTTTAACGCTGAAAGTTTCCTGCAGCTGCAGTCGGTCTGCCTACCTAACATCAATGTCCAACCCTTCATTTTTACACTGCTGAATGGCTCTGATGACAGTCTCAATATAACTCTGTTTTGTCAATCCTGAAAATAAAAACATTACTGTCTCATCAGTTGATGGAACAATGCAGAAAAGTCTAAATATCTGACATCTGTCCAACATTCTTACTTGTATCCTTCTCTTCTCTTGGCGTGCTTCTAAGCTCTAAATATTTAACACCATCAGCTGCAAACTCCTTGATAACATCTGTAGCCACCTTAAAATAAATGCATACACACACATACATACAACTTTGTGAGAAGAGCTCAAATTTTGAAAATATGTTTTAGACTGAGAATTCTTTCTCACCATCAGGATATCCTCCTCTGTGTTCACCAGTTTATGGATGACTTTAAACACCTCAAAACATCTGCAGACAGGCAAGGCAGCAACAATCAATGCATAACTGTAATTGTTTATAAATTGCTGATGTTTTGAGAAATTCTTTGATAAATTAAACCAAAAAAAAAAGACAAATCTGTTTGGTTTTTTTTTAACCTGGCTTAGACAGATGTTTTTTTATACCACATTTTAAGATGTTGTATAATTTTCTCAAACACAGTTCCTAAAATGTATCTTTGGACTGATAATTAAATAACATAAGTAATTAAATTACTAGTACACTAATTAAATTACTAGTACACTACCGTTAGATACGTTTTATATATTTAATTTCAAACTCTAAAACTACGACAAAACCCGTATAAAAATCAGCCGCACTCATCCAGTGTCCTCCGCTGGCCCTTGCCGATAGCTGTCATGCTGTGCTCGATGTTGAGGTGCGGCTTCCTTTTGATCAGCTTCTCCATGGTAACGAAGCTGACTGAGCCATTGAGGTGCGCGTGAAGCTCCTGTTGACAAGCAAAACGCTGACGTTAGCATTCAGTAAACGATTAGTTCATTTCACTCATTAATTCCTATTTTAAAAACAATCTATTTGTTAATGTTTGTCATTAAACTTATAAACGCCACTTACCACCTTTGGCAGCTCCCGATAAAAGCGAGCATCTTCGTCCATCTCAAAGTAAAAAGCGCTATGACCCCTGAGTCTGTCAACAACCTGTGATGCTGCTGCGTTCAGTTCCAGAAGCGCCACCTGGTGCAACGAAGAAATACGTCCCTTATTTTGTGACAAAGAAGGTTCCGCCAATCACGAAACTACTTTTACGGAAAATTGTCTTTTAATTTGACACAATAAGGTTACAGAAAAATATGAAATTTGTTAATAAATACAATTTACGTTTAATGTTTTATTAGTCAAACAAAATTATTCCCTCCCTGTATATTTAAACTCTGCTACCCTGGTTCACTATAATGGTCACATCATGTCGAGATTATTGTAACTCCCTTTTCGAAGTACCTGGAAAATCCATCTATAAACTCCAACTGGTCCAAAACTTATTCCATACCAAACTCAGCTTCTCATATTATTTCTAGACAGCCCCTCCCCTTTTTAATTGCAAATTGGATTTAATGAGAAAGGCATCTTCAAACAAAATTAAAATATTTAAAAATACATACTGCGTGAATAACACATATGAACACCATTTAACCTCTTCACTTGATGGCAATGTTGGCTCGTTTATTGCAGGCCTTTTTGATTTGGCAAAACAGTGTAATTAATAAAGTGGTTCCTCTAATTTTAACCTTTGGACCCCCCAAAAAAGTTAGCTATTGCTAAAGTTTGAAAACATTGCTGGTCATTTAACACTTAAGACACTATTATTATCATGTAATGTATGTCTTATTGTACATTTAATTTTTAAATAATGTGTAAAAAAGTAGGAAAATTTTAAATTAAAAATCTTTATTGTCAAAAATGGCAGCACAGCACATTTAACATTCAAAATCCAAAATGTTTAAATTATCCCAAGATTCACAAAAATGCTTTCATACTGTCAAACTGAAGATTTTGAACCCTAAAAATGCCAAAAGTGGTCTGAAATGGAATTATTAAAACAGCAGTTGTGCTTACCGTCTGAAACAAATAAAAGAACATGTTTTTTTTATAATCTAACAATGACAAAACTGCACAAAACTGTTGTTTCAGCTCAGCCCTTTAGACAAAAATATTTAACATTGTTGTAAAAATGTGTACCTGGAAACTAAAAACACATTACTAAAATAATACAGCATGTCATGACCAATCAAATTGATATTCCTACTTGAAGCTTTTTTTTCCCTCTCTGTTGACAAGTCGACAAACTTAAAGGATGCCACCAATATGATGAGATATCGATGCAAACATGTCAAGTCACTTCAGCATGAGTCAATCCTGTTCTTGAAGAAAAGTTTTGATGTTTTGACAGATTGTAGAAATACACCCCAAACATCAGCCTGTGTGAATGGTTCATAGTTTTTTTTTTGTAGAAATAATCTGAATGAAGTCAATAAAAAAGCGTACGTTTTTAAAGTGGTGGTTTAAAACTGTTGATTTTTTTTTTTTTTTTTACATTTGACAAATAATACAGTCTTTGGTCCAATAAGTCATAATGAAAACAGAGAAATGTCACTTTTTGTGACTAATATGTTGTAGCCACTCCTTCAACATCTGGAAGCTCGGTCGAGCGGCAGGATCCAGGTTCCAGCACTGTTTCATGATGTTATACACGACTTCAGGGCAGCCGTCTGGACAATCCATTTTGTACCCCTTCTCCACACGCGGCACTACATCTTTCAATGGCTACAAAAAGAAAAACACAAATATTAGACTGGAAAGAACTACATTATTAAACATTTTTTCTTTTGTCTCAGTTTTCTTGACGCATGTATTGCAATATGACGTCTATCTATATGTCCCAACAAGATGCTCATACTTACAATTCTTGGATAAGGGACTCGACCAAAAGAGTATATCTCCCAAAGCAAAATACCGTAGCTCCATACATCCGATTTGGTGGAAAACATCTATTAATTTAAAGTAAAACCACAGAAGTTTTTTTATTGTGTGTGTTGTGACAACATATTACCCACAATGGTTGTACAACAATGTACCTTTTCTCTGAGAGCCTCTGGTGCAGTCCACTTCACAGGCAGTTTAGCTGTGTCCTGAGTGGAAGACGCCTCTTTGGTCAAACCAAAGTCACTGACTTTAGCAATGTTGTCGTCAGACACGAGAACGTTTCTGGCTGCTAAATCTCGGTGCACAAAGTTGTTCTCCTCCAGGTACGCCATGGCTTCACAGACATCTCTGAAAAATTGAGACGATGATTCAAACAGGACTTATTTATGTGACAAAAAAAGATAATATGACATTTTTTTAAATCACTTCCTAAAACTCAACTCTTCTACTTTTATACAATGTGAGATGTTTTAGTAAATTTTAATAGATTTTATGTTGTATTATTAATTTTTTTATTGTAAGGTCAGTTTTATTTTAGTCTTGTTTTATCTGTTATGTCTTTTTTTATTGTTTTCAGCACAGCACTTTGTTCCTGTGGATGTTTAAAGTGTTTTATAAAAGAAGCTGATTTGGTTTGATATGTTTTTTTTTGTTATTTATTTAGCTATATTTTTATTAATTTATTTATTTATTTTTTTTATTTTTTTTTTTTGTGATATAAGGTTGTTTGTTAGAAGCATTTCTGAAATTGATTTATTTATTATTTAAATTTGTTAATTGTCTGAAATAAAAAAGTCATTCATTCATTCATTCATTCTATTGTAATGTCTGCTATTCATCGATCAACTGTGCAATTTCCTCTAATAGTGTGCCTGTAATTGTTTGTCTGTCTGTTAGCAGATTTTAATGAAACTCTCAGAAAGTAATTAGTGGATGAGCCTTTACAGCTGATTAACTTTTGGAATCAACCCAATGCAAGACGTCACCAAAGCTTTCTGACTTTAAAACACAAAAAAAGCTAATACTCAGTAATTTTTCTACAGATATTAAGCTACAACTTGGTTTGATAGTAGCTGAGAGTCATCCCTAACACATATGAGAGAGCTATTAAATTGCATGACACCTTTGTATAAAATGTTGACATTACATGTTGGAGTCAACCCTGTATATCTGTTAGCAAAATATCTCATGAACCAGTGGAACAATTTTAAATAAACTTTAGGGAGTAATTATTGAATGTACATCTACAACAAGCCTTTAAATACTTGTGCAATGATGAAATTTGATGCAATGAGGAAATTTGATGATGCACAATTGACCACCAATGTAAAAAACAATTCATTATTAAACAACTCTATCTGGCTTAGGAGCCAAACTTTGTCCCTTGAGTTGTGAATTCACAAGATAAATCTTTTAAAAACAGCTGTCTGTTACTGTCACTCCACCCAACACAACATCAAATATAAAAACTGCACATATTAGGGAAAATTTCAGAAATACTTACAAAGCAAAATTAAGGAGTGCTTCTCCGCCGAGTACCGTACGTCCTCTGGAGCGCAAGTAATCAACTAAACAGCCCTAAAAACAACACAAAAACAAACATCTTACACGTCTATATCAGTTTTCGCGATGTTATCTTTTACAGAGTTTTCTAAATGTCTACAGATAAACAGGGAGCCACCTACCTTTGCCATATACTCAGTAACTATAAAAAGACTTCCGTTCTCCTCCACAATCACTCCAAGCAGCTGGACCAGGTTATTGTGCCGTAGTTGCCTGGCAAAAAAGAACAACCGCAATTATTATTTGTTTTTATTTGCTTTGTTTCTGTAGAAAAATAACTCAACACTTAAAGGTCTTACGTCATGACAGAGGCTTCTGCAATAAAAGCCTGTGCTGTAGCATCATGTTTTATGCACTTTACTGCTACTTTCTTCCCTCTGTAGTCTCCCACCATGACATCTGGAATAACACGTTTGCATTAAACATGAGTGAACCAGCATTTTTGTGTTGAGCAAAATGCAACAGAAACAACATGCGATACAACACTAGATCATGTTAATATTTAGATCCTATCTGTCAGAGAGGAGCTTTTGTGTACGTGTCGGAGCAGTTGAGTCCTCTGTAGCACCACTCACATGTGGAGTACCTCAGGGCTCTATACTTGGCCCTCTTCTTTTTTCTATTTAATTACTTCCACTAGGATCTATTCTCCGGAACCACGGTGTCTCATTACATTTTTATGCTGATGACACCCAAATTTATTTCCCACTGAAACAGGAAAATCAATTTTCTGTGAACCTACTTCTGGAATGTTTTGCAGAAGTCAGCGCATGGATGTCACAAAATTTTTTACATTTTAATGAACAAAAGACAAAGGTTGTGTTGTTTAAGCCCAGTGACAGCTCTAAAGTCCAAGTTGATCTTGGTCCTTTAGCACAACATCTAACCCAGACAGCAACAAACCTGGGCTTTAAACTGGACAATGAATTTAAACTTATTGTTCAGATTAAATCAGTGATTAAGTGGCCAAGGTCAAGCCATTACTTTCACATCATCATTTCAAGATTTTGATCCATGCTTTTATCACAACTCGCTTAGACTACTGCAATGTTCTTTAAGTCGGCTGAGCCAGTTATTACTGACTCGACTTCAGCTGGTTCAGAATGCTGCTGCTCGCTTTTTAACTGGTACCAAAAAACGAGATCACATCACTCCTGTTTTAGAATCATTACATTGGCTCCCAGTTCGTTTCCGAATTACTTTTAAAGTTTTACTGTTTGCTTTTAAATGTCTTCATGGTCTCGCCCCAGAGTATCTATCTGACCTGCTCCAACCTTACGTTCCCTCTCGTGCCCTCAGGTCAGCAGATCACTTTTTGTTGATCGTCCCAAAATCTAAGAGGAGGCTGAGAGGTGATCGAGCATTTTCAGTCGCTGCCTCAAAATTGTGGAATGAGTTGTCTTTGCACATCAGACTCTTAAAACACATTTCTTCTCCTTGGCTTTTTACTTAGTTCATTGTTTTCTGTATGTTTTATGTGATTTTAATAATGTACAGCACTTTGGCCAATGGTGTTGTTTTAAAGTGGTTTATAAATAAAGTTGTATAGTATTGTATTATTTTACTTGCCTCCAAATTCTCCTTTTCCAATAACCTGTTGCAGCTTCAGCTCTTTCCTGTTCATCGACCAACCACCTGTTGGCCAATTAAAAAGGCAAAAATGTGCAGTTGAGACACAACGAACACACACGTGCACAGATAAACTAAATGTTTACGCTGTTATAGCTGAAAAACTGAGACTTACCCCTGGAAAACTCATCCTGAGCAGCCACAGTCCCCTCCTCCAGTTTTGGTTTGATAAGTTTGGTGCACAGACCATCGGCGTCTTTGGTGTAGTGCTGGATACAATGAAACCCACAAGATATGTGAAAATGCACACAGTTAAAACATACAGTTTTAAACATGTGTAAAAGAAGAAAAAAAACAATGAAAGCTAAAATCAGAGATAAAGCATTTCTCATATTTTAAATAACACCTAAATATCTTCCAGTACGATGAAAGGTCTCATCATACACTTTGTCTTTCAGTGAAGCTGAGTTCATTTTAAATGAACCATGTGTTTAAAACTGACAGTTCAAAGGCAGACTTCCTCATTAATATTATACCTTCAACACATGAAGCTGAAGTGTCAAAAACAGCAACGAGGGAGAAGTAAAATCTTACAGAAACAAAATATTTTAGCTCAACAGTTTGTGATCTGGCTTCCTGTTAAACTCATGACCAGCTGAGAATAATCTACTAATCTTTTTGTATTTTGGTGACTTAATGCTCTTTAAATGTAACACTAAATTCAATTCTTAAAAGATATTCAAAGTTTGATCCTGCAGTATTTCTCCACAACAAACTGCAAAAGTATAAAGTTTTGACCACTTGGTAAAGATAATGTGAAGATTATTTATTACATTTGGCAAAAATAATAGATTCAAAGATGGTAGTTGAACATGATCTGTTTCATAATTTATATTAGGGCCAAAATTAGAAGCAAATAGATTTAACATCAACAGATGGCAGTTATTAAGATTTATGTTTTCTAACTTTGAGTGACAGTTATTGGCCAAAGGGGTGAATTGGATGATGAACCCTCCACTAATGGCTGCATGGGTCACGTTGCTGCAGAACAAGCCAAGATCATCACTTCCTCAAACACAGTTGTTGATAGAATGTCTGAATTGTTTGGTTCATAAATGGTAAATGGCCTGAACTTTTAAAGCGTCTCATCATGTCTAAAGATTCCAAAGCACTTTACGCTTACAGTCATTCACCCATTCTTACACACATTCACTCACTGATGGTGGTAAGCTATACTGTATCCACAGCTGCCCTGGGACAGAGGAGGGTGGTGGGTTTTAATCCAACATGGTACTGTGCATTATTTCTCAGTCCAAAGAACTTTGCTCCAGAAGGATTTTGATTTGTTCAAATGCAACTTTGCAAACCTAAGTTAAGCTACTCAAATCTGTTTTAGAAAAATTAACTCTTATACACTCACCGGCCACTTTATTAGGTACACCATGCTAGTAACGGGTTGGACCCCCTTTTGCCCTCAGAACTGCCTCAATTCTTCGTGGCATGGATTCAACAAGGTGCTGGAAGCATTCCTCAGAGAGTTTGGTCCATATT
>JARVJO010000002.1:20490072-20511736 GCA_031762555.1 Cynodonichthys magdalenae | reverse complement strand
TATATATATATATATACACACACACAAGACAATGATATGACACAAAAACTGGTGTCCTCGATGAATGTACATGTATGTTGTTTGTCTCTATTGTACTCTGTTCAATAAAGTCTTTCCTCTTCAATGATAGGTATTCTTATCAGTTAACAGTTAACATTTGTCCTTGAGTCCTCTACAACATGCTGTCAGTTTCAGAGGTTGGACCCATGAATGCAGACTGAAAACAGAGATGTACGTAGATTAACTAAACTGTATTTTAATGCAACAATTCTCATGTGGCAGCAAAAAGCTTACACGAACTTGAACCACAAGGAGGCAAAGTGAGCAGGACGTGGCATGATGCACAAAAAGTTTTAACGCAAGATGGAGTGAAGACTAAATAGGTTCGGGACTAAAGAAGAGAAGGATGCAGCTGAGACTAATGGGGATGGGAAACAGGTGTAAATGAGCATGGCAGCACAGAAGAACAGGAACTGGCTGGAAAAGTAGTGGGAAGATGAACTGGTGTCACAGGGAAACAGAACCAAATGAAAAAATTACAAAATTAAAAGAACAAAGTTGATAATAAAAGGGAAGTAAAACCTAACAACAAACAAAGAAACCTACTGTATATATATATATATATATATATATATATATATGTGTGTGTGTGTGTGTGTGTGTATAATTTAGAACAAACATTACTTATTGATTACAGAAAAATAAAATAAAAATTCAAAAGTCACATTACTGCTTTTATTCCATAACCATAACTTTTGCTGCAGTAAACAGTCCTGATTTAATAAAAAAACAAAAAACAAATACAAATTGTGTACACACCAAAATCAAAATTGACTGAAAATTGCTTCAAAGTCATCTAACAGCCATGAGATCTGCTTTAAAGCCAGTATCTCACAGGTCTATGATTGTTGGCAGCTTGAAAGAACAACCTTGAGTGTTTCAGTAGACGGCTTCTTTTGATTCTTGAATATGTTTCACCTCTCGGACATATTAGTCGTTGACTAAAAATCTGCACCACGTGTGTCAAATTCAAGGCCCACGGGCCACATGACTTCCCCCAGCCTGCCAGAAATGCCTTACTTAATTTCTGAAGTGTACTCCAGTAGACTAAATATTGCATATAAATTAAATCGTAAAGCTAGAGGTGTAAGTGGAGATGTGTATGTCCTGGAATACAGTTTTTTTTTTCTTAACATTTATTTCATTTAATTAAAAACAACAAATTTCACACAACACAAACAATATCAAGCTGCACACACAAAAAATATTGTATATTTTAAAAATTATGTGACCAAAACAACACAGCCATATGGCTCATTGGTCACTTGGTCACAAACTCTCAGAATTCAGTAAGAAAACTTTGAGGGAAGATTTTTTTGGGGAAATTTGCTTATTGTCTTGCAACATAATAAAAGTTTTGAGTCACCAACTAGTTTCCAACCATCGTAGCCCAGTGAGATACTGCGGTTTGGACTGAAAAAGCACAAGGATATGGTTTGATGAATTTCATATTGCAGAATAAAACTGGTATTTTGTTAAATCAAGTACAACAATGACAATTTAAACAACAAATTACTTTTTAAATCGATAAAACCAGTGTGCAAAATTTAGAAACGATAACAATCATGTTAAAACTGACGTTGGCTTGAAATTGAGGAATAGTTGATGCTGTCGCTCCAGCTTAATTTGTCACTTGATCTTTAACATACACTTTGCTGTTGTGACACACTTGCTGAACAGCACATGCTTTGGTGGATGAAGTTGTCTTTAATGTTTGCACACTAACAATCACTTTGGGACCTGACAGAAAATGCTGAAAGACTTAACACTGGGCAAGTTGACAGTGATTGTCTTTGAGCAGCAGAACAACAAGACCTATTGTTCCAAAACTCTCTATCTGCTCGCCAGTTTTGTGTGAGAGCTGGGCGGTTGAAAACTAAAGGAATACTCTGCTTTTTGCTCTCACGTGGTGCAGACTTTTGCAAGAGGTCAGAGGCCAAGGGTTTCTCTGCAGCGCAGCCATGTTTTAAACTGCTTTTACCGCACGAGTCTGGAGGCATGGAAAGAAAACACATGGAAATTCATCAAAGCTATATTTGGCATGGATATAAAAGACACTCTCAGATGCCACTTTCAATTTCCACGCTCAGTGTGAGACATAGTCAGGGACAGAGAACCTGGCCTAGTCCTTGGGGTGATACAGTAAAATAAGTACATTCATGTAACGTTCACACAGAACATCCACTCCCCAGATGAATATAATTAACTTTTTTTTTATCTGACGAGCACACAGCAGAGTCACTGTGAGGTTTAACCCAAACTTCTAAAATCAGGCTCCAAATATGCAGGCAATCAAGACTAAAGCCCACAATTTCAGCTGAAGGTCCATCGAGACAAAGACCAGGGATGTTGAGCACTGAGGGGTACATCAAGCCTGGCAAGCAACTGCAGAATCTTTTTCATCTCTAACATAACAGCAACAGAAACACGGGCTGCAGATGTTTTCTGCCAACATGAAGGTCCTTCAATTTCATCTCATTTTGAAAAGAAAAGCCTTCATGAAGCAAAAACTTCAGGTCTTTATAATCACATGACTTTTTTTCTGCCACTACTTTATTTAGTACAATTAGCTTCCACCCTCAGACTTGAACTTTACCACGCTGCTCACTTTTTCTTTTTATGGAAGAGGGGGTTGTGCGTGTGTGAGTGGAGCAGTCTATCAGCTGCAGTGGACTTGCATGACAGAGATGAGGTGAGACGGCTGGACTTCAAAGCTGCTTTTGTAGCTGTAGACCCTAGCCCTCCCCTCTCTCCTGCTTCCTCCTCTGCCTGCTGGCTCCGGAGCATAAATAAAGCTCTATAATGGCTCTGTAAGCTGCATTTTGCTGTCAGCGTCTTTAGCAATTACTGTATCGCCGCCAAGCACTGAGCTCCAAGAACCCTGAGCCACCTTCTCTGCAGATGTCTGCTAAACAATATAAACAAGAGTAGTTTTTGTTTTGCCGTCAGTGCATTTCTTTTTCCAGGGTATCTTCTGCAGGATAAATATAGAAACTGGAAATCTGCATTCGCAAAAACGCCATTTTTCAAGTTGAAAAAAATAAAAAAGATAGAAAACACTGGGAAGTGAAAGGACATATCTGACTTCATAAAGTTCTCTGAATTATCTGTCTTCCCAAGTATTTGGCTCGGGTCACAGTCCTGCTGCTGTTCAAAGGAAAAGCTCTGAGAGCAAACCCTCAGTGAAACACGACACACTCTGGAGTCACAAATCAACATGAGGGGAATACATGTTCTCAGACTCTGGGTGCTTAAATCTATTCCCGTATTAGACGGTCCAGGTTAAAAATCTACATTTGTTTGCTGAGTCGCTTTTAAAACCTGTGTGTAACATGGTATGCAAATGTCTTCGGTTTCTGTGTGTGTGTTTGTGTGTGTGTGGATGCCTGGTCCACGGCTCTTGTCTGCACGCTTTCAAAAGGTCACAGAGGTTAGCCACGGAAAGCCGAGGGCTTAGGCGTCAGGAAATTAAACATGAAATGAAAACAAGCCCCAGTTTGAACATTCTCCCATCTCACTTTCCAATATCCCCTCTTCCCTTTGCTGACTTAAAAGGGAGGTGGGAGGAGAGTGACATGGAGGGAGAGGTCGATGTGTTTGGGGGTGCAGAGGGACAGATGATGATGATGAGCTTCAGCAGAGAAGCGGGAGTAGGGGGAATGAGATTTAGATAAGGAAAGGAGTGAAATCATCTTGATTTGTAATGATGGAGATGACAGCTAATATAAATTTAGTTTTAAAATACCAACACTTGAGACATTCAAGTGGCTGCTGAGGATAAAAATTTATGACATAATGCATTTCCTTATCTAACTAAACAAAGGAAATATTAACACTTGACTGAAAAAAAGGTGCACATTAGTAAGAAGAGCTTGACTTTGGTCAGTAATGTGAAACTTGAACAGGAAATTGTTGTTTCCATTTACAATCTGTCTTTGTCTACGTAACATAATGTATACACTTGGAATAAGCACTAAGAATAAGCACCATATCTTTAAAAAATAAGTCAAACATGCAACATCATTCACAAACTTCTGACTAATAAAACAGTCTAACTTACTTCAAGACAGAACCAGAATTTGTTCTTAAAGTGACCGATCAGTCAAGCTGCTGCTATGTGGTGAACTAATGGGTGGTTCTAGAAAGATTGGTCACCCTGTTCTCAAGTATAAAGAAGTTATCAAAACTATTCCAAAATGGGGTGATGCACCCCACAAATGGAAGGATGTCATAAATGAAAGGTCAAAGTGGCTGAGCTGTATTATGACATTTGCAAGAAGATAGACATAGACAGAAATGAAGATAACTAAAAGGAAAAGGTATCATTTAAAAAAAGTCACTGAAATATTTACATTCCTAATTATAGTCATACATTGATGTCTTCTGTAACTCTTTTATGAATTGGTGTATTATCTGCATCAGGTCTGGTGATTATACATTAGGATGTAGATAAATGACCATGTAGCTAACAGCTAGTCCAACCAAAGCCAGTTCCAAAACTAACAAACCATACCACTAAAACAGAAAATGTGCCAAGTGTGCTGTAACAACACAGATCAACTTTAAAATATTAGCTTAATATTTTTTCCTTATACCAAAATAATCTTATCTCTTTAGCAGTGGAGCAAAATTTATTTTCTCTGACTTAATAATGACAAGATTTTAAGTCATACTTGCATATTTCTCAAAGACAAAACTTAACAGTTTCTCATCCATTTTAAAATGTTTGATGTGAAACGGTGCTTTTATGTGCTTCATCACTTGAAAGGGATAAACATCTATTCAGCTTAATTCCACTCAATGTCCGTTCTTTTTTCCTTCATTTATTTTCAGGTATACTTCACAGGAATTTTTTTTCAGTCCTTTTTTCAGGTGAAAACCTTAAATAAATAATACAAAACACAGATCTGGAATAAAGAACACATATGTTTGTTGTGAAAATACGGTAATGTACTGATGACTAGAAGCTTGAATTGATCAATGTTTATCAACAACATTAAACTTAAAAACAACTTGTGGCTATCTTCAAAATCTGTCAAGTATTTCATAACAGTCTTTTCCACAGAACTTTGTCAAATTTGATACCAATAAGTACACACTAAACAAATTGTTACATCTTATATTTTTAACGAGTCAATAAGTAGCAAAAGCAAACAAACAATTAACAATTGTTCTAAACCAAGCAATGCATGATAAGAGTTACTGATCAGAAATGTTTGGGCCACACCCTCCTAAGCAGTTGACTGTGACTGCATTAACTGTAGCACCATCTCAGAAGCAACAATGTCTTTTGTTTTAAAAGTTTGTTTCCTTACTGGCTGCCTCTCTGGTATTTATGTCCCTCAGTTTTGATCAGACTCACTCATGTTTTGGTTGGCATCTTCCACAGAACTTGTGTTGTGCATCATCTTTCTTGTCCCTGTGTCATCAAGTTATCACAGAACGGGTCCTACCCTCTTGCTTCCAAACTTGACAGTGACTACAATTAAACAAGGAAAGGGGAACTGCCAACAAAGGCATGAGATGAGAGCTGCTACAAGAACAATGTCCAAGCAGTGAGCGACCACATGTACAGTTCTGATTCTGCATGCTTTCAAGAGCGGCAACACTGGTATAGGCGTCATAAATTGATGTGTCCACATAGTTGGCACAAAGCCGAGCTCATGATTTGGACTCTGTCAGGACTGCTGTCTCTGATCCTGTTTGTGGTGTTTATGGACAGGATCTTAAGGTGCAGTCTTGGAGAGGAGGGTGTCTGGTTTGGTAACCACAGATTCTTTTCTCTGCTGTATGTGGATGATGTGGTTTTGTTGGTGTCTTTGAGCCAAGACTTTCAGCGTTCACTGGCACGGCTTACAGCAGAGTGTGAAGCAGCTGGGATGAGAGTCAATTCTTCTAAGTCTGAGGCCATGGTTCTCGACAGGGAAAGGGTAGAATGCCCCCCTCTGGGTGTCTCGTTCATGAGTGATGGTAGGATGGAGCGACAGATGAATAATAAGATCAGGGCCTCATCCTCAGTAATTAGGGCGTTGCTTTGGTCAGTCGTGTTGAAGAAAGAGCTGAGTCGAAAGGCAAAGCTCTCCATTTACGGGTCTGTCTACATTCCAACCCGCACCTATGGTCATGTAGCAGGGACCATGACCAAAAGAACGAGATCATGGATACAAGCAGCCGAAATGAGCTTCCTTTGTAAAATGGCTGGGCTCAGCCTTCGAAATAGGGTGAAGAACTCCATCATCCGATGGGAGCTCGGAGTAGAGCCGCTGCTCATCTCTATTACATGGAGTCAGTTGAGGTGGTTCGAGCATCTGATTGGACGCTTTCCTTTAGAGGTGTTCCAGAAAAGTGCCACTGGGAGGAAGCCCCCGGAAAGACCCAGGACTTGCTGGAGGGATTAAGTATCTTCTCTGGCATGGGAACACCTTGGGGTCCCCCAAGATGAGCTGGAAAATGTTGCTGGGGAGCGGGATGTTCGGGTTTCTCTCCTGGACCAGTTGCCTCTAAACTTGACTACGGATAAGTGGCAGAAGATGGAGATAATCAATATGCTTCCTATATGGTGCCTGTGTGTTTGGCCCTTATCTTTGTATTGCAAAATTGATATCGTTGGAAAGGTTCATAAAGTAGAATGTGCTCAAATTACTATGAATTTTTTGAGATTGAAGTTGTTTGACATTGTTAGCAATGTAGCTTGTGCTTAAATATAAATGCAACAGAACATGCACTATTAATGCAGTCAGGGCCCTTTAGTGTGTGCTTTATATTTAGAAAGCTGTAAGGTAATGAGCTCATGCAACTCAAGTTCCACTAAAGGAAAGAAATGTAAAAAACTTCAGCAATAACAGACCCCTAAATCCTCAGAGGGGGTGGAGAACGTAGACTCAGAACCCCACTCCAAACATATGATATAATTCAAAGAGCAGCAACCCTTCACCTTGACCTTGAGGTTTAGCAATAACCTCAGATATCAGCTTACAACTTTGAGAGGAGAAACTGTCCTTTAATCTCACCAGCTGACCAAGGAATGTTTGAGTCAGACATCCCTTTACGTCAACCTCCAAAAAAACAAAATGCTACATGAACAAGAAAATAATGGAATTAAGAAATATCTGTTATATCCCAGTTTTTCCTCATTGAATACCAGAATAAATCATGTCTGTCCTACATGCTTTTGTAACACAGCTAAATTCTGAATCTTATTGTGCACATCTGATCTAGGAGAAGTGATGACAGTGAGAGAAATTGAGGTTGGTGGGATGGCAAATCAAGAGAGTGACTGTGGAGAAATTGCATGTCAGGGATTGTGAAAACCACAAGCTGATTGGGCTGAGAATCAACCCACAATCTGAGTTCAAGGCCCTGTGTTGAAGTGGGCTTACTCTCTTTAGTTTCTTTGAAGAAGTTTTTCTCTCTTGGGAGAAGATTCAGACAACCAACAAATAAATGCAGAAGAGACAAATAAACACGCAGAGACTCCCATCACCCCCTTTATTCTTTTCTACTTATCCAATGAGAAGTGAAAAAATTCTCTAGAAAAAAATACTTTGTTGTGTTTTTTTAGTTATTTAAAATCATATCGTATAGTAGAATATATTGTACTTCTTAATGTGTTGCTTTCAACTAACAGTTGACTGACCAATCCAAGGAATATTGCATTAGACTAATATGTCATTTGGAACTTTTTTATCGCACATCAATAGAGAACAAAAGGCTGGTGATCATGTTTTTGCTTGTGCGTGTGTGTATGTTTGTTATGTTAGCTACATGTCCCACAAAAAACTGGATGGTGTTTAAGGAACCTCGCAGAACGTAATCATTGGGTGCATATTCACAACTGATTAAAATGTCTGTGACACGCATGTTCTACAAATACAAAAAAGTGGAAGAAAACACCTGAATGTTTAAAATTTTGGCATAATACATGTGAGTTTACCCGTTTTGTCTCATAACTGGTATATTTTTTTTACCTTGGCACGGCCAAAGTGAAACAGGAAACTCTACTCTTCTTTGTCATTCTCTGATAGTGTCTGTGTTGTTAGTGGTTGTAGCATAGCTCTGTTTACATGCAGACATTCCTTTTGTTATCACTTTCTGTTACTGTGCATGAAATATCTGAACCAGAAGTAACTAAGTACAAGTACTCTGTTACTTTACTCAAGTAGAAATTTTGCTTATCTTTACTTTCCTTGAGTAATTATTTTTTATCTGATTGTTTATCCAGATATGTTGTATTTTCCAGATAGATTGAATTTAATTGTGGCTGGATGAGAAGTATAAATGTATATCATCCGGACACCCTTTGGTTTACAGTCCATCAGAACTGTAAATGACACAAACGTCACACTCCAATAGAACATATGAGACGTATGTAGGCTTGTATGAAGATGACCGTGGCAGAACTATGCAGCTGAAACAGGCAGACTGGAGTATCCTCAATTTTTCAGCATTAACATTTTAATACAACATTATAATCATTATGGCCTTTTTTGGAAAATCTAACCACTCACTTTTACTCTATACTTTTACTTTTAATACTTAAGTACATTTTTAAGTAAAAAAAATTACTTTTGATACTTAAGAACAAAAAAATCAGATACTTTAGTACTTTTACTCTAAGTAATCCACAAAATAAATTCTTAGAGGAGACTTTAACTTTTACCAAAGTAATTAAATTACTTGTACTTTTACTCAAATATCACTTTGAAGAACTTTAAACAAGACTGTCAACAACTCATTGGCAGGAATTATTTTCTGTATTATCTCATTGATGTCATGAAGCAACTGAAGACCTGAGACCGTAAAAAAGCTAAAATGACAGAAACATATGAGCTGTGATATTTATAGACCAGATGTACAGGGAAAAAAACACAAGCGTCAACAAATTACCATCACAAAATATAAAACATGAAAATTAAAGTTAACATCCACACCAGACTCTGGTTATGGCAAAAAATCCTCATCATGAAAACCCTTTCATAAAGGCCTCACAGACCATTAGATACATTGTGAAGGCTTGTCATCTGTTCATATTATGTTTTGGTAACATTCTGAGTAATACGTTCCTCCTCTTCTTACTGAATGTAAAGTTTCATTTCAGATAGCAACACCAGTACCTGTGAGAAAACTTTGTGCTTTATACAGTATATACAGTACAGTAGGTGTTTTATGTTGGGTAAAACCTTTATGTTACATTAATTGTGTCTCATTCTTTACCTGGACTCTTGATAAAAAGAGCACCAAATCTAAATAGGACTTATCTTGGTCACAGTCTTATTTACACACACTTTGGCTGTAGATAGAAATAATATCAATAAATAAATGTTATTAAAATATAAAAAATCATTATTATATGGTAGACAGAAATGATAACACAAAGAATCCTGAGGTTTGTGCATCACAATGCCCCCCCTTTTTAGAACATCTCAGTCTTTTATTTTTTGCCCAGAGCACATAACTCATAGCCCCCATTCTGCCTTCAGCCATGCTTTCATGGATTAAAGCAGAAGTGAAGCGAGGAGTCTGCACTTGATCTGTCAGCAGGTTACTGAACCCACAAACTCTGAAAAGCTGCCTGTTTTTCCACTCCACTGATGACCGACAACAAACCTTCCAAAAGCTCTGCAAATGATTCTTAATAAACCCAGGGTTAAAAACATGTTTTTCAGTACTCGTCTGTCATGTTGGTCAGAGGTTCGGCACTTGTTTCAGGGATTCCCTCCTGTATCCCGCTGTGCTGACGTGTGTGGGGGGGAGCACACCTCTCTGAGAGTGATTTATGAGCAGCTGCAGGCCCAGATGTGGATCTGTCGACGCTGGCAGCATGAAGGGAGGCAGATGCCCGAGTATCAAAGGGTGGAGCTGAAACATTCAGCACCAAGGGAGTCTCATCACTTTCACATCAATAGCTCACTGTGGATTGCACTTTAAAGAAACGTCAAGTCCTAAAACTACAGGGCCTGGATTTTTTTTATGTGTGGCAGAATTTATTCGCTTCACTCAATTTTTATGTGCTTCAGTTTCTTACATTGATTTTCTTAGCAAAGAAGGCGACCAGTTATCAGTTATCTATTTTTTATTTATTTTTTTTACACAAAGCACTTTGTGTTGCTCATGAGTTTGACAGAGTTATGCCATCTCCTTCTGATGGACTGTTTTCCTCTCAGGTGTGGTTCCAGAATCGCAGAGCCAAGTGGAGAAAGAGGGAGCGTTTCGGTCAAATGCAACAAGTCCGCACACATTTCTCCACCTCGTACGAGCTGCCTCTTCTCACCCGGCCTGAAAATTATGCACAGGTAAAGAAAATAAGTTGCCTTTCACTCATTGTACATCGAAGACACTTATCAAATGAGGCATATGTGAATAATAAAAACAAAAATGAAATGTAAATTATTAAACCTGCAAAAACTGAACATCAAAAGCGTTTTGTCACCTTTTTTAAAAGGTGCTGATTTGTGAATCCAGTAGTTACATGTTATTGATTTAGTGTCATGTTTTGAAGTCAGATGAGTGATAATTGACATGTTTGTGTGGGTTCATCTGTCACTTTCTGTCCTTTATTTTTAAACTAACATATACTAAAATCAGTTATTGTCAATTAAAGTACCAGTTCCAACATTATGAAACAGATTTCTCTGGAAATACTAAATGCAATTATTGTCTTACCTGTTGCAGAAAGCCTTTTGAGAAATCTCACTTTGGAAAAAAATGTTTAACTTTTTATCAAACTGATAAGCTAACAGTTAGTCTGATCAGGGCCAAGACCATATGTCAAAATAACTTCAATTTAAAAAAATGTCATAGTAGTACTATTTTCCTTGTAATCAATTTCACTTTACCAAAAGTGGAAAAAGTACTAAAATAACCTACTCAAGTATAGTAACTCAGTTGAAATTTTACTCAAGTACAAGTAAAGGTACCTGTGTACATCTACTCAAATAAAAGTAAAAAGTAAATCAGTAAAAATTTACTTTAAGTTTTTTTTTAACACAAAAAACATTTAATACAGCATGTTTTAAAATCACCAGGTGAGGCTGTGCAGGGAGAAGCTGCAACTGTAACAGCTACTTGAAACCAGAGTCTCTTAAACGCGTTCAGGAGTTCATGTCGTTATTTTTAACTCAACCTGAATAGTGGAGGTTTATCTAACCGCTAGTTAGCAGAGGTGAGGAGCCGAGACATGGCCGCTCGCTGAGTTTCACTCTACTCCATCAGAAGCGGTGGGTCAACTGGGCAGAGTTTAAACACAATTGTTGTGGTTTATTTAGAAGGAAAATTCACTTCCAGCCGGACCACACACCAGCTGACCGGTGAGAAACAGATTCAGCAGCTGCAAGCTGACGGTGCCTTTTTTTTTCTCCTCCCAATTTTAATTCACGTTAATTCATTTAATATTTACATTGAGATTTTTTACTCAGTAACGGATGGGATTTCAAATGTAACTAAGTAAAATACTTGAAATAAAACTTACTCAAGTAAAAGTAGAGTTTTGAATATTCATTCAAAAAAGTACACAAAATTATACTTATACATAATACAAGTAAATGTAATTCGTAATAATTGCACACATGCATTTTACATGAATATAATGAAAATTTTGTTGGTTCTTTGCAAGTTCTGTGGAGCAGCTAGCTTCTGCACTTCAGATTCAGCATCTCCAGCAGGAATGTAATGCAAAATGTAAAATTGACAATGATGTAAAAGTTCAAATGAAGCGTCTGCAGAGATTAAAGTTGTTTTAGGATGACAGCAATCTAAACTGGTCTCAGCCTACTTGTTATCTCTGGTCTGGTCAGAATAAGAATAATATTTTTACAAAAGCGCTATCAACTGCAGGTAAGATAATAATTGCTCATAACCCTAATCCCTGCTTTATAAGATTTGAACTATTTGATGTTCTTCTCCAGATCCAGAACCCTTCGTGGATTGGAAGCAGCAGTGGAGCCTCTCCAGTGCCAGGCTGCGTTGTGCCGTGCGATTCGGTTCCCTCCTGCATGCCCCCTCATCCTCACGGCCCTGGCGGTGTCTCTGACTTCCTGGGCGTGCCCAATCCAGGGAGCAGCCACATGGGACAGACACACATGGGCAGCCTGTTTGGGGGTGCTGGGATCGGTGGGGGAATCAATGGTTATGACCTCAACATGGATCCAGACCGCAAGTCCTCCAGTATAGCTGCGCTGCGAATGAAGGCCAAGGAACACAGCGCAGCCATCTCCTGGGCTACATGATGTCCTGTCGCAGGTTCCTCCCTGACTCCATATGGCCAACAGCCATCAGCAAGCACTGAGGGGCGGAGGGGGGGGGGGGGGGTCTGAAAGCACTAATGATAATGCAGGTCACATGAACAGAGTGTGGAGATAAGAGAGCCTGTTACAGCAGCCAACACAAGACAAATGTGACAATCAGAGTCAGCCGATATTGAAAGTAAGAAAAAAATGCTGAGATGTTGTTTCTTTCCTCTATCCCTAATGTTTCAGGTCTCACTGAATTATTGAGTTTACACACACAATAAATCAAGCCGTCCTCAAACTGGTGAGAAGTTCGGAAAAACAAGAATAAACAAGTATGGTTTAAACAGCAATCCATCATAACAGAATACATAACTTGCTGTTGTGTATCAAACACATCATGACAGATTCACATTATTTTTTCTCCTTTTTCATATTTTTATTTTATCTGTTCGGACACATTCAGCCTTTCTCTCAAACTGTATAAATTAGTTTAGGTGCACTTTTAAACAAACTTTGCATTTTGTAAGCTGTCTAACAACACGTCCACTCACTGTGAGCAATCCCAGATGCTTGCAAAGAGCTTAGAGTTTATTTTCTGTCACTTTCTATTGCAAACTACATCTGTGACAGAAAGCAATCATTTTCATCCCAGCCTGTTCAGGCTAGTTTACATCTCAGTGGAAAAAAAAAAAACAGCATGAAGCTAATCAAGCACAAACAGATATGGCGTGTCAGTTCAGTCAGGGTAACAAGCAGGCTGTAATTTTAAAGCATCTTGTCATTTCCCCCTTTCCAGGCCTACATATGCAGGTTTCCCCCCTCGGCTCAGGGTTCAGATTACAGGAAACAGGGTCTTGACTGGCAGACATGATGCTGCAAAACGCAGCGGCAACCTTTAACACCAGCTCACAGTGCCAGCTTCAATCAGCAAGCAGCAGGAAGAGACAAACTTAATTAGCATCAGTGTGAGTTGTTGTGTCCTTCATCACACTAAATAACACAGCTGGCTGGCATGGTGAGAAGGCACGCTCAAATGCTTGATTCGTTGTTGTTTTTGGTGTAAAGCAAGCATTGGATATTTGTCTTGTTCTTAAAATCTGCCACAGGCTGTAGGCTGAATCAGTAGCCCTTCTGTAATGTTTGGCTAATGTGAGGATGCTGTTAGAGCAAAACTGTAGCATGCCTGCAGAGCTGTACCGTCATCATAGCTGAACTCCAACTTGAAAACACAAAACAAGTTCCATTAGTGTTTTGGCTGATATAGCTGAATCCTTTTTATCCCGTTCCTTAGCTTCACCTGTGATTTAGCCCTTAATCCAAAGTTGCAAACTGAAAATATTGTTTTGCAACACCAAACTCTCTTCTAAAACCTGATACAGTACGTGCCTTTCCTTTTAAGTAAACAGTCAAGTTTTCACCAAACCTCCTGTTACAATGTTTTGTATTTGTTAGGAAAGAACAAAAAGATACAACAAATTATTTTACAAGGTGAGTCAAAAGTTACAGGACAGCCTTATATTCCAGAAACAAAAAAGGAAAATGACATTTCCAATTACCTCAGCAAGTAATAGGTGAAGGGGCCTGTTTTTGGAAAAACTTGTCCTTGATCTAATATGGCAGCTTTCAAGATGGCGGCCATGTTCTGGACATAGCTTTAATGTATCTTAACATTTTTTCTCAGATAAACTGCCTAAATTGGGACTCAAGGGTAATATATTTATGTTTCTGTGCAAATTGGGACATTTTTGTAAAAATTTGTTTAATTTTGCATAGTTTGGCCTAAAACCATCTTGCTGCTGCTCTCTATGGGTTGAATGGTGGCCACTGCCGTTTTAATTTCCTTATTGGTTATAATGGAACACCTTGGTTCATGTCTATGTCACGGCCCTAGAGTTTGGGTGTAAAAGCCTCTCTCACTCAGAGACAGTCCCCTGTAGCGAGTCAGGAGTTGGAATGGTGAGCATTGCAATGAAAGTAAAGTTTGTTACTGCTTTGAACATTAGCCCATGTCCGTGGTGATGCTACTAACATCACTTTAACACTTAGACTCATTCTGTACTCGATTCTGCCAAGTTAAATAAAGGTTAAGTTAAAAAATAACTTGCTGGCGTATTAAAATGTGTCATTTTCCCTTTTCTTTCTGAAATAAAAGGATGTCCTGCATCTTTTGACTCACCCTGTACATCAAACTGGACATTAGAATGGTTGGTGTGATTGAAAAACTTATTTGAACAAAGAATCACAACATTGTTTTCTCTATTTTCTATGCTTGTTAAAGATGACTGACAATGGCATTAAGCATAATGGTTCCAAATACATCATTACAAGGGTCTTTGAGCCAGTATAAACTATTTTAACACACCAAAAATGGTTAAATATGTGGTGGTACTATTTGCCAGTCTAATTCATATTCTTTTCTTTTGAAGTGTCTAAACTGCCCTTGTTTAACATTCCAGTGAATTTGCAGCACGTCTGGATAGGGGGGAAAGCCTTTATCACCTAATTGGAACTTTTTGTTGTTTTTTTTAAGCAAGTGGGACAAAAAATGGCAAAACAGAAAAAAAATGCACAATATGCATATTTAAATATGACATTTCTTAAAATCCAAAGACATTCAGCTTCTTATAATGAATTTTCTTTTATGAAAGTTTAATTAAAGTGAATAGCTGTTACTAAATATAACTGCTGACTGGTTTTCTGTTTAGCCACTCTGGCAGGTTTTTAGCTTCAACTGTTCCCACAGTCAGACAGCCAGGCTCAGTCATAATGTTCACAGTTGAGGCTTTCATTTGATTTAAGCAACAGGATGTGATGACATGATGATTGACATTTATACTGTTTATGTATTCTACACACACACTCTCTTTACTGGCTGAACTCAAACAAATGTCAGCAAATGAAAGGAAAATAAAAAAAAAGCATCTTGAAGACTTCACATCCAAATCATTACCATAAAAACTGAAGATAAAACAGGACACTGACTCTACTTGTGACTGAATTTCCACTTTGTCACACTGACTGAGTGAATTTCATCCTTCCTCAGTGCTCCTCTCCTCTGCAGCTCCATCTATGTTGATACTACTGAAATTAATCAATTAAAATCCAAGTTTATATTGTCATTGTGTGAATATAAATTTTGGAAATGTTGTTCTTTTGCTTGTATATAAGGTTTGCTTCTTTGTCAAATTATGGACTCCCAGAGATAAACTGAAGTATTACAGTAATGCCATCAAGTGTTGTTTGCTATTCTAAAAGAACTTTTACAAAGAAAATAATAGCTTCTTTTCGTGGCTTTAAACAGCTTTTACTTAATTAACCAAGTTTTTTTTTTTTTTAACTTCTGATGGTGACAAATAAAGCAAAACGTTGTTGCACTGGCAAAGTTTTTTGATGTTTCCTGGGACAGTTGTCTTTTTTCTTAGTCCCAATTGTCAGAATCTGTTTCCTGAACCCGTCCACATTTAGTTTCATGACCAGCATCACAGAGGTGTCCTCAGGTGCTGGACTTTGTACAGAATGAACTTTTTATTGATGGTTATCAGCTGAGTTTGAAATAAATGGATTTCAAAATAGGTCTGAATTGTGTATTTTTATTTTTTAAAGATCTAGATTTTCCTCAATCTCACTTTGACAGATTTGACCATTTTCCTCTCAAAGTAAAGTAAAACTAACACTAACTTTAAAATTTTAGCAAAACACTTTGAACCTATCCTTCTGAGGATTTATTTGACAAATTTTTTTGGGACAGACAAATCAATGTTATAAAATATTAAAACAGATATACATATTTATTATTTTTGGATTCTCAAGTATCTTGGGGTCTTGTTCATGATTGAGTGTGAGACTGATGGATCCCTGCAGGTTCTGCAGTTTTGTTTTGGTCTGTTGTGGTGAAGAGGGAGCTGAGCTGTGAGGCAAAGCTCTCTGTTTACCGATCAGTCTACGTTCCTACCCTCACATATGAACTTTTGGGAGTGACTGAAACAACAAGATCATGGATACAAGCGGTTGAAATGAGTTTTCTCCGCAGGGTAGCTCTCCCTTAGAGACAGGGTAAGAAGTTCAGTTATCTGGGAGAGACTCGGAGTAGAGCCGCTGCTCCTCCACATCGAGAGGAGCCAGTTGAGGTGGTTTGGGCATCTGGTAAGGATGCCTCTTGGATGCCTCCTTGGTGCTTCAGGCATGTCCAACTGGAAGGAGACCCAGAGGAAGACCCAGGATACGTTGGAGAGACTATGTCTCTCAGCTGGCCTGGGAACGCCTTGGAGTCCTCCCAGAAGAGCTGAAAGAGGGGGCTAGGGAAAGAGAGGTTTGGGCTTCCCTGCTCAAGCGGCGGACCCCATGACCTGACTTCAGATAAAGCAGAAGATAATGGATGGATGGATGGATGGATGGATGGATGAATAAATAGTTTACTTTACATTGTACCATGGGTGCTAGCCGAACACTGTGACCCTGGCTGAACAAAGCTGGCTCTGGGAACATGAGATGTCACCTCCCTCACTCCATCCTTTTAGACATCTAACAAACTAATCCTGTTTGGATTTGCTGGGTTTTGATTTTAGAATAAAGCAAAACATAGGTCAAAAAGAACTCCTACTTAAAAAGACATCCCTGCCTGCAGTAGAATTGTGTCAAATGCAGCTAGATGATAAACAAACAGAACCAGAAAGAAAGAAGAGCAGCCCTCTGTGCTCTGAGCAGCACTCATTAAACCTAATGGGTCACGCTGCTCCAGCCAGGCTTCACTGACACACCTAACAGACGCCTGCATGGTCAAAGGACCATGAAGACCATTAGGGCACTTCAAAGTTCACCCCTCTACATTAAGGCTCTGTTGATTTGGCAAAGAGGGGACAGATCCAATTCCTCATTCACTCCTTTATTTTTCCATCACTTGACCTGTCAGTGAGTCTGCTTTTTAAATGCCCGAGCTGCTCGTTAAGAGCCATCGTTAGCAGGACCCAGGCTGTAAATTTGCTCTTATATCAGATTTCAGCAAAAATGTCTCATTGCTCATGATTTTTTTTTTATAACCAGCGTTTTAACTTACAGCGCTTAAGTGATCCCTGTAAAATAAAAGCTGCTGCTGTCTAAACTGTAAATCAAATATTTCCACACATTTCAGACCAATAAAAAGACTGGAGTCAAAAACAAAATGAGATACATCCTGAACAGAATAAAAAAAACAAAACAATGTTGCTATGCTGTTTTTGTCCAGGGAAACATGCAAAGAGAAAAAGTCTCCTGTGGTCTCCATGCTCAAACTGTGAAAATTTAGGTTTGGTATTTTAGTGGAGTGATCTTACTAAATTAAAAAAATGATGTCTTTGTCCAATTCAGTACTTAGATTTGTTTTATGTCACTGAATGTTTAAAACATCTTCTGTACAATCACTCAACCAGCAAATTACAGTATTGGCAGTATGATGTAGGCAAAAAAGATGGTCCTAATCATATAATTCAATTATATATGCTGACCTAACAATGAAGGATTGATGGCAGCATTCTGCTATTTAACATCAGCAGGGCCCTGATTTTTAGGTATGTAGGTATGTATGAAACCCCTGCAATCATCATCAACATAAGATTTATGCAAAATGTTGATCTGATAGTTGAACACTACTGCGTTCCTGTGATTATCAACCACTGTACAGAACCAGAATCAAACCTAAATGAAGTCATCTCCTTTTCACAAAATAATACAAATCTGTGAGGCGTTCAAATAACGTATTGAAATATCACAGTGCTAAAGCTCAATACCTTCGTTTCTAACAGCAAATTACTGTCCTTTTTAGTAGTCTGTTTCAGCAGATTAAATGAGCCGCTATGGGAGTGAACAGTACAATATACCTTACATGAACCAAAGCATTTTAAAACGTTGTCCTGATAGTTGCTGCTTTCATTCAGACATTTCATGAATGGAAAAATCCAAATGCTGAATGGCATAAAGAAGAAACCTCAAAGTAGAACCAGTCTGAGATTGTGACATGGTATTGTGTGCATTTGTGTACATTACAATGTGGTGCATTTTTATGTTTGTTGATGTATTTCACAAGAAATGAGGCTGCATCCACTTTAAGGTGAGTTTTTTTTGTTTGTCTTTTATACCAAAGCCTTATAAATCTGCGCATCACAATGATACTTCCAATCAAGGACTTGTGTTTTTCTGTGTTTGAATTTTTTTCAGGTTTTGACTTTGTTTACAAAATCAAAGTCACATGCGATGTTCGTTGTTCACCTGCTGTCAGTCTGAGTTTCCTTTTCTCATCAGCTGACAGCGGTCACCGACAAGCTAAAGGCCTGCCAGCTGTCTTACAAGCACCTCGTGTTACCATAGAAACAGCCTCAGGAACTAATAAAAGTTTAGTCTCACCAATAAAACTTTAGTTTATTACACTGTGGAAATGTTTAGTGTGGCTTTTTGACATGCTAACATAAACAGACAGAGAATAAAGAGGAACAAGCACACAAAGAGCTACGTAACCTTTAACCAATGGCTCACTGGGACAAATAAACCCACTTGGATTATCACAAGGACACACTAATGGATCATATTTGCGATGTGTATGTGCTATTCTCACTACTGCTTCCAACTTAACCCCCTTCCAAGTCAGTCCAACCAGTGGTTTTAACCTCTCAACTCTATTTTACTCAAGAGAGGACTATTTTTCCCCCTTCCCCTCAGCAATATGCTTCCAATCATGAATCTTGTGAAAATGTGGATCGTGTCGTACTCTGATTTATAGCAGGTCCGGCCTCGTTCGGTGCGTTCACACATGAAGGCCTGCTGCAGCACAGCTCAGAGGTCAGACACGCACAACCGCTGACCTCTCTTGGACACTCATGTGCCGCGTCACTTGAAAACTGACTGACAGGCAGAGATGCTAGAGAAGGTCGCTGTGGGAGAAAAGCTATAAAGCAATGTGTTAGCCTCCTGCTGTGAGGAGACTTTAAAACACAACCACACAGGGTGTCCAAGATATAAAATGACTCCAAACACAGCCACTATCTCTTGGCCTATGATCGGCCACTTTACATGACTTTTCTTTAGTGTAACCAAAGAGCACTCTGTGGTCTTTTCACACGAGATAGCTTGTGTTATCTAGTTATATTTATCGGCTAGATTCGAGTCCTGCGGACTGAAAACAAATGCTCCGTGAGTGAGTCACAGGGCACAAGAGACTTCAGTGGGGTTGTTTTGCCTGAGAAACAGCTCATCCCTGCAGACTATAGTTTCTGGCCTTCCCAGCTGACTTCCTGGATCAGTTTGGGTCACCACCGCACTGTGCGTCACAAAAGCCACTGGATCTGTGGGACAATTCATATGAATGATACCACAAAAAGATGCCAGTTAATGTGAGCTACAGTTTTATTTGGCTTCCTGTTTTCCCTTTACATATATTAAACCGGGCTGTTAAATGGGATTTTTTAAGAAAATCACATTTTCATATTTGGGTTTTGTGGTTTTGTTGCAGCAGATGTGAATCATCGCCCCCCTCCATCAAGGTTTTTGTTGAATGGCGCTTAGAGGCCTTTTCACCACTGGACTTAACACCTTTCACACTGAACAAACACAACACAGAGACGAAACCCAAGTTTTATGTTGTAAATGGGGTTATTACAAGCAGAAAAAAAGGACTCTAATTCCCTTAAGAGGAAAACCACTCATAAATCATTAAGCAATGAAGGTTTCTTCTCCAAACAGAAAGCTTAAACAAACCGAACCCCCAGCGTCTCACTTCCACCCCCTTCCCATCCATCACCGCTTCTTTGGTTGTCCTGGAGGGGCTTTTTATGAGGAAAGAAAAGAAACCAATTGGACAAAATGGGACAAGGGCAAAAAGAAGTATAAACTAAAACTTTAATCCTTTGTATTGTCTTTACACTAAGACAGATGAAGAAAAAAATGCTATATCCTTAAGCAGGAGTGGGAAGACACACACAAGACAGTAAACTTACAACATACTGGGAACAAAAGAGCATTGTCAAATGCACATCTTTTGGAGTTTCTCCTGCTCAGATGTGTTAGCGTAGAGAGAATCCTGAAGGGGTTTGCGAAACGAGCGCTGAAGGGAGTTTTACCACAAACTGTCAACTGGCATCAACAACTCAAAGACAAATAAATGTATTTTTGTATTCTTTATCTGTTGAATAAAAGAAGTCTTTAACATGTTTTGTGTTTTTGTCAAGTTGATTCAGAATTTCATCTGTTTTCAGTTTAATGGCATGGACATGATTGGATGCTTTCATCATGGAGGAAGAATAACAGCATTGTTACCAAATAACCGTCACAGCATATTGTTTGGTGCCCTGCACAGGGTTGCGTTCACACACAATAGTGTTAGCATTACCTGAGTGTGCTGCGGACAGTAAACCTTCAGGAGCAGGAGGTGTTTGAATTCAACATCTGTACTGAAGACAAAAGGGACATAAACGTGGATCTATAACATTGTTTACATTAAAACCAGCAGGTTGATCACAAAGTGACATTTTTTCAGCTGTTCCCTCTTCAGGAGTCATAACAGCAAGTCATCCTCTTCCATCTCACTCCCAATATGTCCTCAAACATATATCTGCACCTCTAACATCTTTCTATCAGTGTCCCTCCTCTGGACATGTACAAACTGCAGTCTAGTCTCTCTAACTTCATCTCCCAGCCGTTCAACCTGTGTCGTACCTCTGATCTCATCCATTTTTGTCCCTCCCAATGAGAACCTCAACATATTCAGCTCTGACACTTCTAGTTCAGTCTCCTGTTTTTTGGGTTTTTTTTTTTCAATGTCACTGTCTCCAAACCATACACTGGTCTCACTTCTCTCCTGTAAACTTTTCATTTGGCCTTTGCTGTCACCCTTTTGTCATGAAGTTCGACTTTTAGGTCTTATGGGTGTTGTCATTTTAAATGAAAAGTTTAGAATTACTAAAATGTGTTGTCACTTTCTGTGTTATAAATCAGAGGTTCTCATACTGGGGTCCCCGAGCTGTAAGTTGGAGGTCCTTAAAAATGTATAATAAACTGTTATTTTTGTTTTTAGTTAAAAAAAAACTCAATTAATGCATAAGGGGAACAATGCATCAATAAAATAAACACACTCAAAAAATATTATTCTAATGGGATTTAGGGGTTAAAATGGCAATATATCATTTTTAAATCAGCATGAGGTTTATGAGAGGGTCCCCGGAATATTTTCACTCCTGTAATGAGTCTTCAGACCCAATAAATTTGAGAAACCCTGTTATAAAGGATTAAGCTCAAATTTATTTAGTTTTCATTTTTAATTGAGAATATTTTATGAAATCCTTATACATATTTGTCACAGATCCTGTTTTTTTTTAGAGTGCTGCTGGCCTCTTGTGGACGTTTCACACACTCAC
>JARVJO010000002.1:20469468-20489972 GCA_031762555.1 Cynodonichthys magdalenae | reverse complement strand
GAGTTTTTTTATTTCAAAAGTCCTTATGGCTCAGCAGCAGAAGCATAAATAATACTGTTAATAAAGCTTCTGATAAAATCTAAGTCTGATTATGAAGTGAAATTAAATATCTGAGAGTGATCATGACACAGTGCGGCTATAATTCCTCTCTTCACCATCTGTGGCGCAGCTTCCCATCTCCAAAATGAGCGTAGCATGGGTCAGAGCTGACATGAGGGACCGCACATTTTCACGCCAAATTAGGATTTTATAAATCACAACCTTTGCGTGAAAAGTGGCATACGCAGGTTTCTGGGCTCGTTTTGTGCGTACGCAAGCTTTATAAATCCGACCCCTGACCATGTTTTTTCTGCTTAGTAAAATATAGTATTAAAAAATCTGCAGCTTTTTACTCCTATTCTTTTATAGTGTTTTTTCATGTCCATTACAGTACACATCGTGACTCAATGAAAGGTTAGGGTTAAATCTTAGGGTTAAAAAAGGCATAAAAATTCACACAATTACTAACTAGGTATGATCTTAACATGTATAATTGTGGATAATAAAAGTTCAAGCAATTACTTTTGCCTTCAGTAATCTAAAATGGAACTTATAAATGCACGGACATTTTATTACATAATAGTAAACTAACTAATTATCAACTCATTATACAATAACTGATACTGAACAATTGTTTACTGGCTATTTTCATATTATCACTGATTCTCATCTGGTACATATTGTTTGAAATATTCAGAGGAACTCATGGATGTGTGTTATAAACTGTAGGATTCTCAAAGGAAGGATCAATGATTGTTGTGAATGAGCTGACGTCACATAGTAAAATGCTTCCTGGTTTTTCATCTCATGATCATCTTCTCTTCTGGGTACTGTCATCTCCTCTTGATCTTCTTTCCTCTATCCCACCTCGAATTGCCATCTCATGTTCTGTTGGTGCATGGACCTCTCTGTTGTTCCATAATAGAAAGCATTTTCAAAACAACTTCAAATACTATCACTTAAAACAACTAAAATTATACTGAGAGCCATTTTATTAGGTTGTCATAATAGGTAATCATATTTTTTTATTTTAAAAGATACCTACTCCTTCAGTTCTCCATCGTCATTGGCTGGTTCAACTTGTCTGAAGCTAACTGACTTCAAGTTGAGTTATTACGTAATTGAATACTCAGGAACTAATCAGTATGAAGAATGATTCAATGATGAAATTGCTTTTTTTTAACTGGTTTAGGCTCAATGCATTCATTCATTTTTATGAGCAGATACACATTTTAAGCTGTTATAATGAATTATGAATTGCTTCTTGATTAATTGTTACATCACTAATTTGTTGTGAATTAAATCTTGGTTGAATGTTTCCTCTGTATTTCATGTGTAGTCACATACTGTATTTTATTGGAAAAAGGCTTAAGATTACAAAGAATGTCAATCTCTTAAAAAAATATATATTACTTTTACTTTAGTAGTTTTTTGCATCAACAAATTTAAATTCTAAGCATGAAGTTAATGAGAGGTAGCTCACTGCAACTGTTTTTACATGTGAAAGTCTCACCTAGACCTGAGGAAAGGGGGGCAAAGTCCACGTCAATTCCTGGCAGTTTTCGACAGTTTTCTGTTCTGACAAAAAAGTCCTGCTAACAGCCCTGAATCTCAAGTTTTACAGGAATTTTCCGTGCCGATAACTGCAGAAAATCCCACTTTTTATGCAGTGAAAGTCCAATCAAAACAGGATGTACTCTTACTGTGAATAGTTTATCCAAATATATGAAAAATAAAGATCATAAAGATTTGAACAGCTGAAAGAAATATGATAAAGTTTTTTAGATAAGATCCAAATGAAAACCTGCACAACCAGTACAACGAAACAAGATGCACACAGCTTGTTGTGACTTTGATCCACAAAAAACCCATTGCCAGCTGAGAAGCTTCTGTTTTGTCTTTCCCAAAAACTTTCACCCAGCTGCTCGACAGGATGCATGAGGTTCACCTGAGTGCCTGCAACCACACCCCTTATTTATATTACCTGAGGTGTAGGACTAATCCAAACACCTGTGCCACCAAAACACAAATAAACCACAAAAAACATTAACTATGGCTCCTACACAGCTGATAGAGAAAAAAAAACTCAAAGGAAATATCTCAGCTTTAACTGAATCACAGAATATCAGGTTTAACACAATATCAGTTTTTTAAATGAGACAACAATCCTTTGTTCATGTATGTCACCCAACGTCACGGCAAAAATAAGCTTAAAGTTGAAGTCACTCAGAGGTCAGTCATTTTTGTCAAAGCCTAAATTATCATTTGCCACTTGTAAAATTCAGTGTCATGACACACCCCATGATATGAACAGGACATAAACAAAAGAAACTACTTTTAAGGTGACCAGACGTCCCCGATTTCTGGGGACAGTCCCCGTTTTGGGTGAAAAATTCTATCTGACTCACAGCATACAAGAATCTGGGACTGGGCAGTCGCTGCTGTTCCAGTAACTGCAGGCCCTGGTGACAGAATGGTCAAAAAATACAATTTGAACCAAGTTTTAAGACAGAGATTGAAGATAGGTCAGCTTGGAGTAATTTCTCTTTGGTGGACCTGTCTCTTAATTATTTCTACTGTTTTACAGACAGATCCCTTATGAAGGGGTCAGTAGGCGCAGTGCTGATTCTGCCCAACCACAGCAAGAGTCTAAGTCTGAACTAAAATATACCAACTGCTCTGTGTAGCCATCTCATTATAGCCACCCAGACCAGCAGGTATATAAAATCATCATTTTAATCATAATAATAATAATCACACAATAACTTATAAAAAATATATCAATATTCACCTAAGAAAAAACTACTAAATGTGTAGTGCTTTTAAAAATCAGTAAGTAAACAAAACCCCAATAAATTTCTTCAAGGAGATGAGAAAAGTAGCAGATCAATATAACTGTAAGACAATAAAATCTTCAGCTGCAGTCTCTCAGTAAACCACATTACTTTTGTATCCAAATCTTAAAATTCACAGCTTGTTTTCATGTGCACAACTCATAATTATTCAAGTGTTCTACCTCTGCTTACCTGTCTCAACTCACTTTGTACCCACCTTGGAGCCGCCTTCACAAATTTAATTTAATCATCTGGAGTGCACTTTAGAAAGAAAACAGCAACATTAGGGCCAGTTTTATTAAACTAATTTTATTATCAGCATGGCTTTTGAAGGCTGTAGCCTTGGATGTTTTCTGTAAAGGCCTGTGTCTAAAGACAAAATAAATTGAAAACTCATTTCAGGCTACTTCAAATCAGGCTCTAAGCTACAAAAAAGTGTTTTTTTTCTAAATAAAAAACCAGGACAGGGCATAATGCCTCTGCAAGCAACATTCACTTCAAATCTCTGAACTGAGAGTTTGTGGCTCGTGTGCATTTCTGCATCAGCTGCAGAAGGTAAAAACAGCATCCATCCATCAATCCATCCATTTGCCACTTGTTCCAGAGTTAGATTGAGGGGCAACACCTTGAGCAGGGAGAACCAGGTATCTCTTTAAACAGCCACAATTGTTCAAGAGCCTTTCACTAGCTTTATTTACATAGGTGTGGGAACATTTTCAAAAATTGCCAAACAATCGAAATGGTAAGTGCCAGACTCTCAAACTATTCTCTGATGTGAAGATGATATGAAAATATGTCCTTATATAATGCACAAGGCCATTTTTAAAGGCAACATATTATGGGGGTCCTAGAATGAATTAGATTACATCTGTGGGCTACACAAAACATGTTCATTTGATTTAATTCACAAAATCTCAGATAGTAAGATTTGACTCTTTTTAGTTCTGCCCTGTCTGGGCTCTTTTTAGAATGTGCAGTTTTGCATTAGTTGCTTGCAACCCCCCTCCCAACCTTTTGTTTACATTTGCTCCGCCCTCCCAACATGGCATTTATGTTATAACTTCAGAAATGACTGGTATAAGCAGATGCACAATGATACAACAGTAGTAGACAGGCTGCCCACACCGCAGCCAACCACAGGGCTTGGTGGGACAGACTGGCGCATCTGACCGAAGTCAGGCGCCTTGATGCTGGGGAGACAAACGCGCGTCCTACGCCGATTCCTGGAGCCAACGAAGACAAACCGAAAGGCAGTCAAGGTCCATGACTTGCAGCCTGGAAGCTCCTTGTCACCAGTGCTGTGGTGAAATGAACACTGTGTTGTAGGAGCCTCCAGGCTGTAAAACGAATGCTGTGGTGAGGGAGCAGCACAGACTGTTGTTTCCCCAGGCAGAGGGGGACAAAGTAGCTCACCTCCTCTGTAGTATCTCGGTAGCGCAGTCATTTTGTGCTATATAACAAATCATGTTCATGACTAACAGCAACACTAAAGACACAACACATCACATACCGCCATCATCTGCAGATTTGTGAGGAACAATAGGGACAGATGTTTCCTTCAGTTTAAAGTCCTTGGGTAAATCCTGCTGTGTGGTAGTTTCCAAATGAGTCCATCGTAAAATTATTCACACAAACTCAACTTTCTTTGGCAATATTGCTAGAACATTGCCATCAGAAATAAAAATAAAATTAAATAAAAATAAAATTAAGCCACACATCTCTCACAGCTGGGATTTGTGGTAGTACCGCAGGGACTTAGTTTTTGACCACTTGGCCTTGTCAAAGGAGGTGTGGTTTTATAACATACCCTGCAAAAGTGCTTCAAGATGGGAAGATACAGCTCCAAAAGCAGTCTCATTGGATTTGCGGTGTGCCAAAACAGGTATGTGCCAAAAATCATGTCTCTGGGGTAAGATAGGGGCTCAGGAGTGTCAAACTAGGGCTTCGGGTTGGCAAAAACAGGGGCTTATATGTCAAAACACAACCGTTTGCCCTCAAAACTGCTAAAAACAGCTGAGAACCAGGTTAGGAGGAATCAGGAGGGCAGCAAACCCCTCAGGACCACTCAAACCTGTCACGATTTCAGGCAGGACAGACCCAGGGCGCAGGCAAAAATCCAAAGTTAACCAAAATTTATTAAAAGGAAAACAAAAGGCTGTCAGCTCAAAAAAATCAGGTTCACACGGATCAGATCACAGGACAGGACGCAACATTAGACAATGATCAGACACAGACTGAACACAGGACACAGAATATAAAGCCAACTAATGAGAACAAATGAGAAACACCTGGGGAAGACACAAGAGGAAACAGGTGAGCAGAGGCGGGACTGGAAGCCAGACAGCAGGGGAGAGAAACACAAAGGAACAGAGAAACACTAGAAAATAAAGCAAAAAACACACAGATCACCACAACAAATGTTTATTTACTTTGAACTCATGTCTCTCTGCAGGTCACGCGAGACTTTTCCTCAGACATCTATATTCTTGCAAGATTTCACATCTGACATCTTAACGTTCATGAATGAAATATCTTTTTGTGTGCGGTGTTTTGTCTCTTGCCGTGTGGCTGTACACCACACACTGTAGGACCAAACCTGGTACATCCATGATTGTTTTATCCTCACGTGTGGGGTCTCTCAGACTTTGAAAATCGGCCGACCGTTTTAAAATCTTGCAGTGCGACGCAGCCATAATAGGCAATTTGTTGCAAAACCGATGGTGGCATGTTCCAAAGTCTGCTGCTGTAGTGCAGCAATACCAGCTACAAGGTAACATTTTTATTCACCTCTTAGATAAGATGCAACCAGTAAAACCACATGTAACTCATACCGGTCTCTGCTCAGAGGTCTCCATGATACACATCCAATTTTATATAAAGTGAACCCCTGCATTACCAAGAGGAAGACTGGTCCAGTAAAGCAGGATGTGATTAAGTCCACCGCAGGGAGGTGGTTTTACAGCCGCTGCTCACCTGAGTAATTTGAGTTTTATTTCTTAAATTTTGCTCACTCGTTTTCCCCACGCCTGCTCTCTGCTGCATCCAGTCTTCCAGAGAGCTGAACAGCTTAAAGCCAGCATGAGAGAATTTGTTGCCAGATTGCCTTTGTCATTTTGATTCATGTGGGGCTCGCTACTGAGTGTGTTGTTGTACAATCCTGCTGCACCACGCTCTCTCTTACTGGTGTTATTAACTCAGATGTGTCCTGTGAGAAATGAGGAGTCACAGTTAAAGGAAAAAGTTTCTCCTTTTTTTGTGCTCTCCCTCTTGCTTTCTAAATGCCTTTTTTTCTCTCCTCCTGCATTTTGCTGCTGTTTGAACTTTTGCTGTCTGCACAAAACGTCCCCTCAGCTGCGAGCTGAAGGTGGGTGGATGATGAGGGGAAACACGGGAGAAGAAGACAGTGAGTGAATGAGAAGGTGCCGTGGTTATATTTGGCTCTGCAGCGTGACACCTGTTGCGATGCGCGTGAACTACCTTTTTACATTTCCTGCTGCCGCGGGCTTCCTCCCAACCTCTTCAGAGAAACTGGATCGAGTGAAAAACAAGAAGTTTGATTTATGAGCAGCAGGGTTTTGTCAAATGACAAACCCATGGCAGCACTCAGAATTTGTTCTACTTGCAGCTTTCTGTCCTTTTAAAGAAAGGAGGAGAAATAAGAGACCATTTTGAGATGATCAACTGTTCAACAATTTAACAATTTATGTTATTGTTGCAAATGACAGTAACGTCGTTTTAGTTAAATTATCTTGAAATTTTACAAACAAATGTTTTGGTTTTTTTAAATAGTCCACCCTGGTATGACCTTTAACCTTAGCTGTTGAAAATTATGTTCACTCTTCCACCCACAGATAGATCAGTGATAAACAGACCTCAGCATGTGGAAAGGTCAGAGTTCAAAAGCTTGCAATTAGTAAACAACCTGCTTTATCACCTGAGCTGCATCTGCCTCACCAACACCTGCAGAATAAGAACAATTTTGTTAATTATAACTTGAAAGCAAAGCCAGACCATGATGTTTTTGCCTGTTTGTGTGTGTTTGCGTTTGTGTAAATGTGTGTGTGGGAGCGTTCTTTGTCTTGTCTGTTACCAAACAATCAACTGGACATATTTGAATGAACCATATAAAAAGTAATTATTGGATGTACATCTACAAACGATTTATGTTTGCAGTCAATCTAAGTGACAAGGACCAACACAAAAAAGGCTCTAACTCATAAAAATGTACAGATATTGAGCTAAAATCTGATGTAGTAGCTGAGAGTGATTCACAACACTAAGTGTGATATTGTTAGTGATGTGCTTATCAATACTTAAATATTGATAACAGCAATACTAGAACTTTATGCTCTAAAAATGATTATCAATACTTTGATACTTTAATCATTTCAGGTAATGTATATAATTAACAGGAACAAGGTGGAAAACAACTAAATTATTGAAATCTTGTCTCAATCATAAGTGGTTGGTTGAAACTACTGTAATGCACAGAGGCACAGAGGCTCAGTGGTTCGCACCAACGCCTCACAGCAAGAAGGTCCTCTGTTTGATCCCCGGTTTGGACCTGGGATCTTTCTGTGAGGAGTTTGCATGTTTTCCTTATCCTTTGGTTTTCTCTGGATACTCCGGTTTCCCCCACAGCACAAAAACATGTACAATAGTTTGCCTTCAGGTCCAGGCTGCCCCTGCAAAAGAGATCAGTGATCTCAATGGGATTTGCCTGGTTAAATAACAGTAAATAAATAAATGTTTATCTAACATAAAGTAATTTGCAAGGTTTAATTTTTACAGTAGTTCTTGATAATCAAACAATAATTTATTTAATGGTTTTATTATTTTACTACTTATATAATTGTGTCCTCTGGTTTTTGTATTAGCTCGGCTAAACTGTAAATGAGGACGCTACATCAATATACTTCTATTCTTCTGAGTTTAAAATAGATAAATTCCTCTGATGCCTTGTATTAAAACACACAACTAAATTAACCAGACACATTAGGTAAGTAATGTATCAGTATAAGTATCAGTCACGCAGATATCAGCCTGAAACTGGAGGTATTGATTATCACTGATGTCAACATGAAATCATGCATAACGTTTTCAAAGTTGGACCAAAATATTGTATCAAAGAGATGTATTGAAATATTGTATACCTTTTTCACTTCTCAACATAAAATGATCTTAATCTAAAAAAAGCAGTTGGAGATATGTATGCATTTTTTAACACATGCTATATCTTTATTTTTTGCCCATCATTTTCAAATGTTTCATGTCTTCTGTCTTATGTTTTTAATTTGTCACATGACTGCTCTTTTGTATGATTTCATTTGTTGTCCTGTTCAGCACTTGGCCTGGATCAGGTGTTTAATATTTCTTATTTATTATTCAGAATCATTGTTTTGTTGCACATAGCTGCTTTTAAGCATTTTTTTTAATATTAATTTAAAACATCTTTCTGTTTGTACAAAGTCTGTTCTAGCACTTGTGAATTATTTTCAAAATAAGGTAAATCGTTACAGGAGTATAAAGTTCAACATTTTATTATTTATAGAGCAGTTTTTTTACACATATTATAAACCTCCTGTTATCTCTGTTTTTCTATGAACTGTCTAGTTAATTTTTCCTTTTTATTTGCCGCCTCAGCCACTCTTATTTGCCATTTGCTTTGTGGTCTCTAAACGCGAGAGTGAAAGTGACGAGATGAGACAGCAGCTGCCCCCCCAGAGGGACCGGATGTCTCTCTGCTTCATCAGTAAGCAAGAACCAGAGGGTCCTGAACAGAAGCCTCAGTCCAAACTCATCATGACAGAGAGGACAGTCTAGACTCTCACTCCAGTTGTTGGTCATGTTCATGAGCACCACTGCGTCTACATGAGGTCAAAGAAAACCAACAATGAAAACCCAAAACCATTTGTGCTGACAGGACAGAAGCGACATCGTACAGTGTTTATTCTAACTCATAGATGGTAGAGTTTGACGAGCTCGTCTGCTTTGTTAAAATATGCAGTGATGCTGTTAAACCTCAGACATCTGCTCTGTGAACAGAGAGGCCTCTTGGTTAAAGGGGAAAGCAATCGACGATGGAAGCTTGTGTTTCTGTAGCTCATCTGGCTTAGATTAGAGCGTGCCTGTCCTCCACTGCAGCTCGCACTGAAAGTGGAGAACTGATAGAGGCATTAGGAGGTGAGGAGCACAGAAAGTCAAAAGGGAAGACAAAAAAAGGGGGGAAATAAAACAAAAAATCAATGATACAGACAGAGAGCAGCACGGGTTTCAAGATTTGAGATGAGCTCTGGCACACATGTTTGGCACAAGTCAGCAGGATAAATCCTTTAGGAAGACCTTGTGGAAAGATAAAAGATAGAAAAAGTCTTGAAGGCAAGCCCGTGAATGTAAGCAAAAAGTCTTGAAGCAGGGACCAGAGCCAGTCGAGACAGGCTGCCCCCCCGCAACATGTCCTTGCCTGCCATAAGTTCCCACTACGAGAGGGACTTTCACCCTCTTCACCTTCATAACATCCCCTGCTTCAACATCCCCCCTTTCCTCCTCCTCTCCTAATGCACTTGAGATGGCTCCTGAGCCTCTGAGGGTCACTGTCTGCACTCCGGAGGAAGAAAAGAAAAACAGAAAGGAAAAAGAAAACAGAGTATCCGTGTTGTTTTCTTCAGGTAGGTGTTGTTTCCATGGCTTTTAGTCACAGCCACTGTAGTCCCAGGAAGAAGTTGCAAACACTCTGAAACAAATTATGTCATCTGCTGACACGCAGCACTTTCAAAATGCCTGTTTTCCATCTTTCATCACGAATGTATCAGCTGCACTCATAAATCGCATTTAAGGTTGAAGAGGATTTCTTTTCCTGCAGCTGTGAGTTTTCAGTTTGTTTAATTCTTGTTTGTGAGTTAATCCAGGCTTTTAAACAGCGAGCTGAGCGGGGGTGGGGGCGTTTGGAGTGTTTTGAGCCTGTCAGACTGTTTCAGCTCGTTGAGAAACCTTCGTGCAGACAGCCTTTCTAGGTCAGGCCCACTTGATGGCCTGTATTACAGTTGAGTGGCGTGTGCGTGCTCTTTTGTTTGCATGTATTTATATGAGTGTGTGTGTTACTGTCCTGGATTTTGCTGTCTCACTGTCCTCAGGCAGAGCAGCCACCATCCAGTCTAAAATAAAAACAAACCCCACTCGCCTAATTTCGCCTCTCGGCACCCAGATTTTTCTTGGACACTTAAAGCCAGAGGGTAGGAGGGTGTGGGTGTCGGTGGTGCGTTTGGTTAGTCTCCACATGGTACCACTCCATCTCCTCTACTCCCACTCTCGCTGAACAGAAAGAATAAGAACTGCATTCCAAACATACAGTGTTACTGTATTTCTAAAAACTGTTTAAATTCAGGTGGTTCAACAATCGGTCGAAATTATTTTAAAAAATGCTGCAAATTACAGAATCTAACAAATTATAGCAACAATAACTTTGTATGTATTGTTTGAATAAAACCAGCTTACAGCATAAGAGATGTAATATATTCAAAAACTGAGAAACAACATTGTTTTTTTTCATAAAAAAGATTATGTCTCACATGGTAGAAAAATAGCATTTGTTCAGAATACAGCTGCCAAAAGTGCAATTTCTTTCTTTTTTATGAATAAATCTTGATTTTATTGCATTTCCTAAATACACAAACTGGAATACATCTAATTTCAGTTTCAATAAGATAAATTTTATTATTGATCTAATATAAATCAACTAGTTTGCTTAGTTGCTTTGTTAGTAGGTCAAGAAGAAACCCAATATGTTCTGTGGATCTGAATATAACTTCCTTTAAAGTTATCAAACCCCAAACACAGCTTTTGGGCATTGTCCATGTAACTGGTGACAAAGTTTAAATCTAAAAACGTGCTATGCATACAATAAGCATTTTTCTATTGAAAATAAATTTTAAAATGTCTACCAACTAAACCTAGTTTGAAAACATTTAAATGTACCCAAAAAGGGAGCGAAAGACGTATTTAGGAATCAAACTTTTTGCCCTCACCAGCCTTTCTAACCTTGAGGTTTAGATGGGAGGAGGTTTTGCTTCTGGGGGAGGTTCAGGCACACTACAATCATTGTATTTGTCCATCCATCTAAAATATTTGCAGTATTTTTAACATAGAGTTTAGTGCGCCAAACTGAAAGGACCAATCAGAAAACTAAGTAAATAAAAAGCTTTTATTGTGAAGGGTAAGCAAAACGATTCAGGTAGAAACAGAAAAAAAGGTAAGTCATTGTTTGCAGGTGGGCGGTTGGAATAATCTTTTTGTTGGCTTTGTAATTCTCAAATTTTCTTACTTGATCTTTTTTCTTTTCATGTGTTGGAGGAAGCGTTCATGATTTTGATGTTCAAGGATCTGCAATGCAGAATTCATCTTTTTCGTATATATCCTCCCAGGTGAATGGTGGAAGAGCTGAGTTCTCCTTTTTGAGACTTGTTTGATAGATGACTGACAATCTGAGCTCCTCACTTTATGACAGAGCTCAGCCTTCCAACAGAAGAAGCTCATTTGAATCTTGTTTAGTCTCATTCTTTGAGTCATGATCCCAAACTAACGATCATATGTGAGGGTTGAGTTGTAGATGGACCGTTGCCTTTAGGTTTAGATCCTTCATGACCACAACACACCAGAGCATGTCATCATAGGCTCTAATCCAACAGTCCATCTCCTTCTCCGTTTTACCATCTTTCATGAAATAAACTCACAACCCAAAGGGAACATTTCACCTTCTTCTGCTTGACAACCATGGCCTAACGTGTTGGATGCATTTCAACATTTAAACTGAAATTACATCATTGTAAAAACAGCAATTTAATATGACTTTAGAGAAATACCAAAACACGCATCACAAATATGCATAAATGACCCAGTTTAAAGAACAAAAACAAACTGGTGTTTTGTGACACATTGACATGTAATCACATTTCTGGCAGGTTGGGTTAGATAAAAAAAAACAGGCTGGAGCTCTTTGTGTTTAGACAATGATTAACATTTAAATTGCTTGTAATTCTCACTGGGTTCCAAACAAAGGGATTTAGGAAGCTATAAATAAATAGATTTGTTTTGATTGGGCTTCATCAGGAGGGGTTTTTGGGGGAGATTTAAATTAGAAGAGTTTAGAACCAACTCTAGGGATCCACTCAGCATTACTACACAATAAAACCCATCACCTCACCACCCCTTTAGATCCGTCTCTTGGTAGAATATATTAAGTCTTTATTCATATAGGTAAACATTATTGTTAATCTTAGCATTGGAACCGTGTTTGAGCCTGGGAGACAGAGTTGTTACTTTAACAGCACACAGTCGGTAAGCTGAGGCAGATCTCTCCTGCTGTGTGACCTCCTGATCTCTCATGGAGCGAGCGTGTTCAACACACAGTCTAATAACCCTCTGCTTCTGTTTTCTGACGGACGCCTCAGCTTTATTGGTGTTTCCTGTCATTTATTTGTGCATCAAACGGGAGCAGGAGAGAAGCTACCTTTGTTCTCCTTTGATTTTCTGCCTCAGAAGCGTTCGTGCCCATAGAGGAGGTGTCAGAACAAAGAGAAATCATGTCTGTGGACCTAATAAATTTAAAGCTTTGACAGGATAAAACACAACATTGTGTGATAGCAAGGGTCGGAGCGATCACCATCGGCTCTTATCTGAGGGCACGAGAACGGTGAAACTGTTAGGACTTTGGCTCAGGCTCGCTGTGGAATGTAAATGCAACAGCTTGTAATTCCTCACATCTTTATATGGTCAAAGTATTCGCCGTGGCTCCTGCTGTGATGTTACAACCTCTTTAAAAGTTCAGAGAACGTCCAGCCGCGTGCACTTCCACTTTTTGACATCAGCGGTTATCAAAGTGTGCTCCATCGAAAACATGTGTCCTTGAGATGTTGAAGTCGCTACAAATTCACATTAATATTCATGTTTCTGCTTTGTGGAGCGTTCTCCACACTGTGCACATTGTTTCCCCTCTTTTATACAAGAACCCTGCAACTTTTTTTTTTTTTTTCCTCTGAGCAAACTGACGGGGGCCAAGTCCTGGCTGGCTGGTGCGCTGAACTCTGTTGTCATGGTGACAGAGACGTCGTGGCAGCCGGAGTGCATCTCCCTTCGAAAATAAGACCAGCACGGGGCATTATGCATCCACTCGTGTTGCCTCTTTACTATTAATGGACATAAATATTTATGTGGTTTGGGAGATATTTTCACGGCGGAGCAGAGCCAGTGGCTTGTGGTGAGCGAAGGCATGAGCTGATGAAGTGGTCTGTGTCAGACATTTGTGATCATGTGCTCAAGTGTGGATGCACTAGCCCCGCGCTGTGTAAGAATATTAATGCTGGATTTAATGTATGAAGAACCTTGGTCTCTTTTTGTGCTTCACATTACGTTTAAATCTAATTCTCGTTTTCAGCAGAGCTCACATTTTGAATCATTCTCTGGTTTTTGTGCTTTGTAATTTTAGTTTGTCTTGTTTTTATTATTAGCTACTTCTCTGTGATAATTGAAATGACTGTTCAGATCTATTTGAAGTGGTGTTTCAGGGGGAAAAAAATAAATGAATAATATAAGATTCATAATGTCATAATGTAAGATAAATTACACAATAAAATTTAGAGTCACATACAAAAGACCCCTGTGAAGGCTGTAAAATGGTTGCAACAAAACATAAAATAAACATGAAAATCATTACAAAAAGGTCCTAAAAGACCAGTAATGCATGAAAAATGATCACAAACAAAATTACATAAAAATATACAAACTTTCATAAAGTGGTTTAAAATTAGCATAAAGAAACAGAAAAACACCCCCAATCATCAGAATAGGATGCAAACTGGCCAAAAAAGGAAACAAAATACGAGAATGCAGCAAATTATCAAAAATGTAAATAACAAGGATGTGTGCATTTGACACTAAAAAGAAAAAATATATCAAGGAGTTAAGTATCTAAAGCATTATATAGACATAAAACCAACAACAAAAGTGTTTAAAACATAAATATTTGTTAAAAGACCTGAGAAGTGTGATTATGAGTTTCATTCCCCTTTTTCTTGAAACTGTTTCTGTTATTTGAGTTTATCAGTGGTTTTAAGCAACAAAAAAAAAAAATTCTATATAAATAAAAAACAATTTTGATTATATCTTCAAATACCCTATTAAGATTTAATTACTGTAGTTTGACTTTAAACATTTGAAACAAAAGTTCAGATCTTTTGAAGTGGAGTTGTGTTTCATGGTTATGAACTCTTAATTTCTTACTTATAGCTTTTAGAACAATCTCAGTAGGGAGAAATTGTTAATTCCTGAAAAGATTGATCAGTTTAGTTAAATGAAACCTATTTAAACCATAACTTTAATAATGGCTTATGTGAACACTATTTTGTAAACTTTTACACCATCATGAAATTTTCATTCCACTGTTAAACAGAACTGTCAAACATAGTTCCTATATTTGTTCACACTTTGATGCCAAACCATATTGTTTTTAAATTGATATGGCTCTCCAGTTCTGACAAAACTGGTGTATATATATATATATATATATGTGTGTGTGTGTGTGTGTGTGTGTGTGTGCGTGCAAAGTTTTTTCAAAGCTGTTCTTTTACAAACTTAGATTAGACAGATTCTGCTGCTCCAAACTGTCTTGTCCTCTGGATGTTTCTGCTTGATATGTCTTTGAAATAAAGTGTTAAATCTCAACAAGCTGGGTTTTCCTGTCTCTTATCTTTCTGTCATGACAATTCCTTCAGACGCTCTGCCAGGACTAGTCAGAAACATCTCAATTTGGTCAGAAGTAAACTTTATTTTTCCAAACTGGGATGGCTTAAAGAGTTCCTTTGTCTCTAGTTGTGATCAATTGTAAACTTTTCACAAGGGTTTTCTTTATGGAACTCTAAATATAAATATGTAATTAATCTTACATTGCATGAAGGTGAAAATGCAGTGAAAGAATAGAAAGGCATGTTTCCTTTAAAGGAGACCAAACTAACTGGCAGTATTTACCTCTCTTTGTACTTTTTCTCTGTGTTTAATGAAGAACATTCTTGAACTACAAGGTCACCCTGTCACCTCAGCACGATAAGCAACATCTATTTTTTATTGGCTCCCGTGCTGCCAGCCTTTCACACAACTTGCCTCATTACTCTGTTTTCTCTCCTGCTTTGTTCTCTAACTTACACCTCCTCCTTTCTCTTGAGACTCTTTCAAATCTATAAGTCTTTCTGGTAAAGCTGTATCATAAAGGCTTCCACAGTAGGTTTAGATTTGCAGCAGATTAAATTATAGGACTGAAGCCCACTGAACCTGCAGGGAGGATCAAAAAATCACTTTATTTTTCATTTACACGCCTTCCATGTTTTTCTTCAATAACTTTTGTGTAAAAGATAACTGACCTCCAACCTCTGTGTGGCAATCTGCCATTTCCATATAGACTAATTTAAATATTTTTAATTCAGCTTAGTATATTTCATTTGCTCAGTAATACTCCTTCTGATTTTTATTCTGAAAGTACAATTTTCACAGCTCTTACAAGACCTCAGTTTGAAGAAATATGTTTAATTCTAACCAGACTGATAATCAATGTGATCCCAAGTGGATTCCTGTCATCGTAAAATAACTTCAAGCTCAAAAATTGTCATTGTGATATTGTCCTAAAATAATCACCATGTAATTATTTAACATTTTTCAGGAAACACAAAAAACTTAGTGTAGCTTATAAGTCACACTCGACAGAAGCCATTATCTTAAAGGAGGGGTATTGTGTATTTTCTAGGCACATAGTTCAATACTAGACCATAATCAAGTAATTGTTCCTTCAGTTGTTGTGAAAAAGCTGTATATATCAAAAATAAATTTGAATTTGCATCTAAACGCCTTGAAATTGGCTTCTGTCTCTTTAAGAACCTCCTACTGTTTCCAACACTCCCATTTCAGCATATTTTCAAACAATGTTTTGGGGGAGGGGTGCTCTGTGGGGTGGTAGCTAGGTTCTAGACAGCTCCAGGGAGGAGCTTTGTACAAATAAGTGATGCTTTGTACCAGGAAGCGTTTAGGACATCTCCACATGGCTACCACAGGAGATTCAAGGATTTTTCAAACATGCATGAATGAGTCAAAGCAACATTCTGGGTATGTTTTTTTTATGAATAGAAGACATTATAACATGAGCAAATCAAAAATGCTCAAAAATGTTGATTATGCATAGAACCCCCTCTTTAAAGCTGCAGTTCTGAGAAAACCATGGACTTCACCTGAAAATTTGAACAAACACACCTTACAGGTCCCCTCCCCCTTGTTCTCAGCTGCTATTTGGTGCGTTCACACCAAATGCGTTTTGAGCATTAAAAACGCGTCCAACGCTTCAAACTGGACGCTTGTGCTCGACTCTTGTCTTTAAAGCACTTTTACACTTGACGTGCGTCAAGCGCGTCGAGAGCCTTTTTTCCCCTCCTCTGCCTGATGTCTGTTTAATGTCGGATGAAATAAAGAAAGTGGCTTTACTTTATTTACTGAGGTCAAGAGAACGTAGCGCCTCCCAGATTATTAATTTATAATTAATTCACCAGATAATTCCGAGACGTTCTGAGTTTGGTGAGTTTCACCACCCAGGAGCTGTGAGCTGAAGAGGCTCGCTTTCAGAACTATTTATGTCCCGAGCTCAGTTTGATGAGCCGCTGACCCGCACCAGTGCCGGTACCTCCTGCCAGGACACCGACTACAGGCACTCGATTTCAGCTAAAGAGCTCCTGTCCATCTGTCTCAGGTTAGTTAATTCAGGAAACTGTCCTGTCGGAAAATCTGTCACTACGTGACACAGCGAGTCTCTCTGATTGGTTGACGCTAGGGGAGCAATGATACAGAAAATTCACGATTCGGTTCGGTTCGATACTTTAGTCTCATGGTTCGATATTTTTTCGATACAAAAAAGCACTTCTTAACTTGTAATTTTTTGGAATTAATTTTGAACATTTGTTTAACTTTAAAACTACAGTTTTTGAATAAAATGTCGCTGAAACAGCAAGTTTCTCAGTAGATTTGTGCTCGACAATGCAGCCTAAGTGGAGCAGTCGAACACTGATCCTTCAACACAGAGCATCTTCCGAAGACAAGTTGATAAAATACATTTTAAAAATCTGTATTGTTCGATACAAGAGTGTATTGAACGGTTCGATACAGATACATGTATTGTTGCACCCCTAGTTGACGCTCCACGTCGAGCTGCAAAAGTTCAGATTTTCCAACTCCAGCGTTTGATGCTCTCGACACGCGTTAGGCGCGTCCAGCGTCAAACGCTCAAACGCGCTAGACTAGCCGCAGCACTCTCCGACACACGTCCACCATAGACTTTACATGTAAACTTGACGCTCCTGACGCTCATAACACGTTTGGTGTGAACGCACCAATACAGCCAGCTCTGCACAGCTCTGTGAACGCGCAGACTAAACAGGCAGATAATACGGCACATTCAGAGTTCTCAGAAGGAGGCAGTTTTCCTGTAACGTTGGGTTGATTTCCCGCCATCAGCACTGGTGCAGACCACTGGCAGTATTGAGCACTGAGTAGCGCGTACACGAGCGTGATTGACATTGCTTAGACATTCCTCCTGGCTGTGATTGGTTGTTTCTGACTGGGAGCAGGATGTTTCTGCAAATGGCTGTTGGACCACTGGGAGGAGCCAGATGAGCTTTAGTTTTTTTCCACATTTTATCTGTCTCATACTCTACTGTCAGGGCATAGTGACAGTTGTAACAAATATGTAAAAAATACATTTTGTAAAAGTTACTTCAGCTTTAAGGGGAAGCATCAAATGATTTGATCAGCTGAGGATATAGATGGTGATGGAGATGATATAAATATTTACACTGCAGTTAATTCTACATTATACAGTTAAACCAGCCAAAAACTATATCACTGCTATTAGTGCCACTGTGTAATCTTTTACACTCGAGTTGTTTTAAGACTGCAGCAATCTATTAGATCTTTGATTAACCTAATTACTCCTAATCTTTACATAGATTCCTTTTTACTTTAAGTGACCCCTTTAAAGCAAACTCGTACCCTCTGGATGGAGTTTTATTGTCAGTGTTTATGTTTATACATGAGACATCAAACGTTTCCTGCATTTAAGTGCTGTTTGTTATTAAACCATCATTTTTACAAGATCCTTCCATCCTAAAAGTCTTACATTTGCTCTGAAATTCAGAATAGGACATGAAAATGCTTTTATTTAACAGCAGGTTCCTTTAAATGTGTTTTATGTGAGCTAAAACACACCTTATCTTTCCAACCTTTTCAGTGAAACGTTACACAAACAAACACGTCAGTAATTCATTTCTTTGCTTGGTTTGACGCGTGAATAGTGTCATTATACTATTGTTGTTCTAAAAGAAAACATATTGTAATTTCTGTCTAGTTTATCAGTGCTGCACACTTTGTCACATCCCCTTCAAGGAGACAGGAAAGTACATTCATTATTAAACAAGGCCCCGCGGCGCCAAACGTCTGCATTGTTTGAAGAAATTAACAAGGCACTTTCCGTCAGGATAAGAGTTCTCTAAACAGATGGAAAGCAGCTGAGTTAGAAGCTCTTGATAGAAGGGGAGAGAGTGGAACTGATTTCCAACAAGTCTCCCAGTCAAGTTCAAATACAAGAAAAGCTGAGAGACGACTTGGCTGTTTTTCGACGTGCGCAGCATTCCTCAAATCGTCCTCTCACGTTAAAGTTTCATGTTCCTGCCAGAGCGCACTGAAGGGAATATGAACATCACATCAAAGAAATGGATCCTTTTTTTTAGATTACGAATATTTACACTGCCTACTGACAAAACCTCAATTCTCCCCTGATAGACTGCGGCTCATGGATTTGTGATTTGAAATTGAGCTTTTGTTCGAAACTCAGTAGTAGTGATTTTTCCCCAGAAACCACCTGCTAACTTTTGACAAGAAAAATTGAAGGATTTTTCCCATTTTTATGCCCTTGTTGCTTGAATTTTTTCATAAAACCATCCATCTTATGTCCTGTATGTAACACGCTGGGCTTTTATTCTCTGATGCTGCAACACTTGGGTCTCATGATCCAAAACTATTTCCAGCTGAGATGGTTTGTTGAGCTTTGACCACTGAGGATGTTTCCAGGTTAAGTCTTTTTTCACCTTTGACTCACCTTTTTGTGGAAATATTTAGCTTTTATGGAACTAGAGAACTGAATCAGGCTGATTTGACATGAAGGAATAAAATAAACATAATTTTACAAAATTCTAATAAGGTTAAAGTTGCAAACTGATGAGTGTAACAAGTTTTTCTTCTATTTTCTGTTTAATATTGTACTCATCATTAAATGATCTCTGTACAGGTCCTCTAGCATTTTTATTTATAGAAGAAACTAAGATGATATATCCAGGTAAAGAAGACCTGCAGAAATTTAAAGGACGACTCTCTAAAAAAATATTGTTGCATCTGGGCCACCAAATTATTTTCAAACTGCTACTTGCTGCCATCATGTAATCTGTTCTGAAAAGACTGTGACATTTATCACCTGCTGCTGTAAGAGGATGGAGGACCATATATTGAGCCTGTATCTGTGTGTCCGTGTGTGTCTGTTACTTACATCATGAATCACTGAGCACATTTTGATAAAACTTGCAGGAATGAATCACTAGTTGCACATCTATAAATGATTCATTGTCAGACTCAACTGACCCTAAGACAAAAAGATGTACAAAAAAATCCCAAAAAAACCCAGACACTGACCTAAACTTTAGTGGTAGTTGCCATTGTTTCTCTGTTAGCAAAATATCTTACAGATTTTAATACAACTTTCAGAAAGTAATCATTACATTTACAAGTGATTAACCTTTGGAGTCGATTCAATTCAAAGTGGCTGCCACAGCTAATCCACATTAGCCAACACAAACAGGATTATATTACAGTCAATTTTCACGGACATTAAGCAAGTTGTGGTAATAGCTGAGAGTAATTTTCAATTCTGAGCATGACATGTCACAATAGCACGTTTTTCACTGTTTGACTAAATAAAACTACAACTCCATCAATTCTCAACATAAATTTGTTTTAGTCCAAAACTGTGAAGTCGAGTGTCAAAAGAAGGATCCTCGCCTGAAGGTTAAATAGTTCACCAGTGAGTTTTGATGTCATCTTAAATCAAGAATGATCAGAACCATTTACTGTAACTTTATAGTGTCCTTTAACAGCTCACATACAGTAAATGCTCAACAAAGACCTGTTGTTTGCCTGTAATTGATCATAATCAGATGACTTAAAAACATTATTTATCACATCTGGATCTTGGAAATGAAACGACTTTGTTTTGTTTACATTGATCATGTAGCCCAGCTGGTTACAATGCTGAATCTGAACAGGGCATTCAGCTGACGCTCAGGCTTATTCACTGCTTGAAATGTTCAAACAATAAATCTAATGCTATTTTTGTTTCAAAGCTTGAGTCTGTAAAATGCTTGTATTGTTATTATTATTATTATTTGAATTTATTTCAAAGAAAAGGAGGGGCAGATGTTACAAGCCCAGGTGAAAAAAAAGTATACTTAAGTTGTACTTTTTCTTGATGTATTTATTACATTTTAATTGTACTGTACTAAG
>JARVJO010000002.1:20418460-20433079 GCA_031762555.1 Cynodonichthys magdalenae | reverse complement strand
GATTTAAACTTAATGCTGCAATGAGCAGAAAGTGTAAAATGTTAAACTGCATCAAACATTCAGTTAATCAATTACATAATTTCTTCAGTATCACTGTAAGAATAGCCTCTTAGCTGCACTTATAAAGATTCAAGGGTCTTATGGTCTGAAAATAAAAAAAAAAATCTGAATGTTTTAAAGTAATATCATGCCTGTTCAGGTTGATCTTAGGCAATTATTGGCTGTATTTGTTTAATAAGTTTTTTAGCAGACACTATATGAGAGAAGTAAAGGGAGCTACAGCTCTGTATTTATGTCTGAAAAAACAATATATGTACTGAATCCTGGTACATTTTTGTTTTCATAAAAATGTGGACACAACGGACTTAGGATATAAAAAAAATTATTACAGGTTTTTAAAAAATACTGATCAATTTTTTAAAAATGTGTGCAGGTAGGGGTGCGGTCGGATCGGGGTCTTTGGGTCGAGATCCAGATGTGACTCTGAGCATGACCGACGATGATCTGGTGGCTATGTTCCAGGGGGCACTGAGGCCGTTTTCTGCTTACACGAGTGGTAGACTGAAAGTCCAGGGGGACATGAAGGCAGCCATGAAGCTGGAAGAACTCGTAAAACTGCTTAAAAAGCAACATTCATAACAAACATGAGCCGCTATTTAAAGCTTTAACTGTGAATTCTGAGTTTTTATTTGTTTGTTCTGATTAAATTTTTAAAAAGCTGGATTCTTGTAGTCTTGTTTGTTTTAGTTTCTGCAAAGCAGGAATTCTAATAAATATTAAGAATATATGAAGGTAGTCAGTTTCAGCTCCGCAGGCATACTGTACTGTGGTGTGTTTTGTTTTTCAGTTCAACAGAAGGGCCTTGATTACTATAAAAGGGGGGCAGACTGTAGACCAACCCTCTTGCTGTCTTTTCAGAGGGGAGGCACAGGGAGAGCAGAGTAGCTGTTGAGAAAACACCAGAGCGAGCAGTGTTGTGTAGTTGCAATGGCCAGGTTGAGTCTGTGTCGGACCCCTGTGGCGCTGCCCCTGTCCTGGATAGACGAGCCGGCAGCTTCAGGCGTCCGCTGCAGCAGCAGCATGCCGGTGATTCGACAATCGTACTCGGAGAGCAGCAGCATCGTCAGGTCCTATAATGAGATCCCTGGACTGTGGAGGAACAGTGTGATCAACCTGTACAACTTCTGGAAACAGGATGGCTTCAGGAACCTGCACCGCCTCATGCTGCAGAACTTCAACACCTTTGGACCCATTTATAGGTAAGTAAGTATGCAGATACAGACAAAACAATGAGGCTTTAAATGACGTCGGTAAAAAAAAAATATATATTTTTGCTCCACAAGGTCACTGGTTCCCAAACAAAAAGCTGTGACAATTTTTTTTACTCTTCTGTTTTTTTCATTCCAGAGAGAAAATAGGTTATTATGAAAGTGTTAATATCATCAAACCAGAAGATGCAGCAATCCTGTTCAAAGCCGAAGGCCATTATCCTAAAAGACTGACAGTTGAAGCGTGGACATCATACAGAGACTACAAAAACCGCAAATACGGAGTCCTGCTAAAGTACGTGCATCCTGTTTCACTGCCGCAGAACAAGTTGTTCTTTTTAAACGTGCGTGTTTTCACCACAGGAACGGTGAGGACTGGAGATCAAACCGCGTCATACTTAACAAGGAGGTGATTTCCCCAAAGATGCAGGAAAATTTTGTGCCTCTGCTGGACGACGTGGGCCAGGACTTTGTGGCCCGCGTTCATAAAAAGATCAAGCGAAGTGGTCAGAACAAATGGACCACTGACCTTTCTCAGGAGCTCTTTAAATATGCACTGGAGTGTAAGAAGGATCCGTCCCATTTTGCTTGTTTTTATAATCCTGCTTGTTTTTGTCTCAATTCTTTGCTTTTTTGTTGTATAAACAGCTGTGAGCTCGGTGCTGTACGGGGAACGTTTGGGTTTGATGCTGGACTACATCGACCCTGAAGCTCAGCGTTTCATTGACTGCATCACGCTCATGTTCAAGACTACCTCCCCCATGTTGTACATATCTCCTGCTGTGCTGAGACAGATTGGATCGAAGGTGTGGCGGGACCATGTGGAGGCCTGGGATGGGATATTTAATCATGGTGAGATCAGCAGAAAAACTACATTTTAGCACATTATTGGTTTAACACAACCTTTTTGTTTCTGGTTATCAGCGGACCGCTGCATCCAGAACATCTACAGGCAGCTGCGTCAGGAGACGGACACCTTTAAGAAATATCCAGGAGTTTTGGCTACATTGTTATTGCTGGACAAGCTGTCCATTGAAGACATTAAGGCCAGTGTCACCGAGCTGATGGCCGGAGGAGTCGACACCGTAAGAACAAAACACAATTTTAAGAGGTTTTCTCTCCAGGCTTCTTCCCATCAATGAAAGGCCTCCTTTGTTTGTCTGTCAGACTTCTATAACCCTGCAGTGGACGTTGTATGAATTAGCCAGACATCCAAACCTGCAGGAGGAGCTGAGGGCCGAGGTGGCTGCTGCTCGAGCTGCAAGCCAGGGGGACATGCTGGACATGCTGAAGAGAATTCCTTTGATCAAAGGGGCTCTTAAGGAAACACTGAGGTAAAAAAAATATAATCTATACAACACATCATAAAACTGAACTCCGGTAAAAAGGTTTTTTTCATTTAAAATTGATCTAAAATAATTTATTCCACAGCTGCAGCACTGATCATTGTTCCACTTTAATTTTGACCACATTGCTTTGAAATTAGAATCAGCATTTATTTTTTGTTTTTTTTCACCAACAGATGCAACAAAGTTAATGTTTACTTGAGTAAAAATATATATTTTTTATTCATCAGGTTACATCCAGTTGCAGTGAGTTTGCAGAGATACATCACAGAAGATATAATTATTCAAAACTACCACATCCCGGCTGGGGTAAGAAGCAGCTAAACGTACTTTTATTCGACTTAGAATTTTATTTTCTAGGATTAGAATTCACTGTGAAAATACAGAGTGGATGTTAAAAGGCTGAATGTCTTCTATAATTTACAGAAGAAGAAACTGATTTGTTAGAGCTAAAAGTGTCAAAAGGCTAATTAAAAGCTAAAAATAATAAAATGCTGTCTAAAGCTATAAAAAGCAAAACACAGACTAAAGCACGTTAGATAAAAGTCAAAAGTAGCAAAACTCCAGTAATAAATTTAAAGGAACAAAATGCCAGCTAAAATTAAATTATTTGCTAAAAGCTAAAAGAAACAAAAGATTAGACAAATGGTGAAACTAGCAAAATGTTAGCTAAACGCTAAAAGAAGCAACACTTCAAAAGATAAAAGTGGCAAAAGTTTATATGAAAGCTAAAAGTAGCAAAAGATTAGCTAAATGTTAAAACTTGCAAAAAGGTTAGCTGAAAGCTAAAAATATCAAAATGAAAAAATGTAAAAGGAAAAAAGCAGCAGAAAGTTTTCTAAAAACTAAAAGTAGCTTTAGATAACAAAAGTACAGCAAGTATACTAAGGCAGATTTCAAAGAGAACAAAGTTTTATGAAAGAATTACTGTAAATAGATCTTAATGTGTTTCAATGGGGAATATTGTAAATAAAGTTAAACATGTTAAAAAATGAAAACAGTTACAAAAGTCCGATGTCTTAGAAACCCACCTCTGATGGAGAGACAGAAGCAGTTTGTGTAAAAGCTGAATTAGCACTCAGACTCTAATGTTTGTGTGTCTGTGTGTTTGTGTTTAGACCTTGGTTCAGTTAGGACTGTACGCGATGGGCAGAGACCCCAAGGTGTTTTTCCGTCCGGAGCAGTATCAGCCATCTCGCTGGCTCAGGACAGAGTCTCAGTACTTCAGGAGCCTGGGCTTCGGCTTCGGACCCCGTCAGTGTTTAGGACGCAGGATAGCTGAGGCAGAGATGCAACTCTTCCTGATCCATGTGAGTCACACACACACAAGTTTGTATTTCTATCTTTATTAGGACCATTCATTGACTTTCAGTCATTTCCAGTTGTTTCTATACCCTAAACCTAACCCCCTAAGTACATATAGCCTAAACCCAATTTATACCTTAATCCTAAACCGAACCCCCAACTCAACAACCATCTTTGGTCCCCATAAGGACCACTGGTCTTGACAAAGTAGGTGTGTATACCAGAAACGGTCCTAAAAAGGTAACAAATACAAGTACACAGACACGCACACACACATAGTCAATAGCAGTTTTACTAAATTATGTTGCACCACTGTAGACCAAACATCCTCAAATTTTCTTTTTTTTTTTTTTACAGATGCTTGAGAATTTCCGAATTGAGAAGCAGCGCAACGTGGACGTGCAGAGCACCTTCGAGCTCATTCTCTTACCAGACAAACCTATTATACTGACTCTGAAGCCTCTGCAAGCTAACCAGTAACGTCGAAGCTTAAAAGGAATTTGTGGAGAGCATTAAGTTCAGCTTTATAATCTTTCATCTTAGTGAACTGTTATTGGCTTAACACAGCACTGCAAAATATACACTAGAGTTCATATTACTGTAGATAGTAAGCATAAAAGCAAGCAAAAACTAAAAACAAACAAACATTAGGAAGAAATTACCTCAATGATTCAGTAATTAAATGTACATAGCTTAGAAAACAAAGCGATTTAATAATGAAAATGTATAAAAAGCAGGAATCCATTTGTACATGGAAAATATTTAAAAATGCACATCTATAGAGAGCAAACAATGTAACTCACACATTATTGTTTTAATGTAACTGTTCTGAATTTTTAACATAATCAGATTTCAGGGATTTGAACTATTGTGCTGAGCTTATTCCATTGTTGAGATGGTTGTTTTACTGTTAGGAGATACTGAACATATCAGATTACCTTTTCAGGAAAATTAAAATCCATGTGATTAAAAATCAATTCTATTCTTTGTCATGACAAATGTGAGTTTTTTTCCAGGTGCATTGGTTTCCTCACACAGAACAAAAACATGTTAGGTTCATGTCCCTGTGATGGACATGAGACCTGTCCAGGGTGGACCCTGCCTCTCACACAGTGACTGCTGGACATGGGCACCAGTGACCCTCGGGACCTGGAGAGGAAGTACCAAAGAAAAATGATGGATGGTTGTTTTTGTTTTCCTTTAATAGCTGAAAAGAATCCTTTATATTTGACTTATTCTAACCATCAAGATAAAGAAATCTGAGTACTAGTACCTGCAGAATGTGGCAGCATTTCTGTGAACATAACATTCACATCCAAAACTCTTGTTAGGAGAAAAGAACATATTCTGCTTGGAAATTCTTTTCTTTCTGATTTTGTCAACAAATAAGTTGTCGTCTTTGCATTTTTAATTTTTTTTGTAACTGATTCTGCAAAATCCCATTCTGCTGCAGAAGTCTGAAGCTTTAGTAACTACCACCCTATAATTATATTCATAAAAGGATTAAAACTGTCATTTTATAATGTCTACTGATTCTTTCAGTGCCTGTCTGTGTTTAGAGACAAAAAGTCAGTTTTAAGGTGAAGTCTTTAAAAAATAACAACTAAAATAATTCCTCACTGAACCTTATAAAATCCAGCAAGTTTTCTGTGGGATGAGATCTACTGTAAATCCAGTCTCTTCCCTCTGATGCCGGCAGCGAGACCTTCAGGAACCTCCGTTCAGTCAGGGTCCCACGCTGGCCTTCAGGAGATAAGGCTTGATTCACCCAACGAGCTTATCGGAAGGCCGTGGCCCAAATGAGCTGCCTTATCACAAAACAGCACAGTCTGCTCGGGAGGAGACGGCCACAAGGATTTATAAACACTCGAGATGTTTTTGTTCTAAAAAGAAACGAGAAAAACTGATGTTAAAGATTCATCTTCTGACTTACAAAAGGTACACAAATTCACATTAAATGTAAATCTTATTTCAAGAAACATGGCTACAGGATATATTCTATTAATTATTTTAAAATGATTTTTCCTTCATTTTAGGAACTATTTGCCATTTTGTAAATTTGAAGATCACTCTCAGCTACTACAAATTTTACAACATTATCTAAAAAGCTGATGAAGTAATAGACAGTTTTATGTTTTCTAAGGGTGGTTGAGTGTGGCAGCCATCTTAAAAGTTCATTAGTTATACATGTAACTTCAGTCATTCCTCTTTCAAGTTGTTTACATTTTAGAGGGAAACTTTTTTTTTTGCAAAAAGGAATATTAAATTTCCCTTTTTTAATTTATTATTTGATGAAATAACTTCAGCCGTCACTGTACAGTTTTTGCTCTCGTTTTCATAATTAAAGCAAACTGATTCAGAATGGATGTGTACATTTTAGATGAATAATAAGAAAACTGGACAGCTAGAAATTTTTCAAAGAATTTTAAGTCTATAGTTATTTTTTATGTACACCAGGACTTGATGAATGGGATTGAAATTCTATGTGTGCAGTTTTAAGACAAACTGTATGAAATTAAATGCAAATTGCATATAAATTCCATTTAAATGAATTTCATCAAGCAGAACAAACAATGAGTGATGTCTGACAGTTTTCACCAGTAATAAAGCTAATGTTCCTGATGGGAGAAGGTTCTGGATGATCACCACCACTAGATGTCTCTCAAGCCCATCTTTTCTCAGATGGAGCCTGCTGGGAGGCAGTCAGAACATCATGACTGCACACAAGAAGAATAAATCTCCATTTTGAACTGACCAGATGCTCGCAAGCATTACTGACTCAAAAGCTGAATCTATTTAAAATTAGCAGCTGTAGAAGCACTGCACTTTACTGGAAGCCTAAATGTGGAATAATCTCATAAAGTAGGGTGTTTTTAAAACTGAATGTCTAAAGTTTGGGTTCAATTTCTTTGCCAGATCTCTTTTTTAAATTCCATATAGATCACCTTGTCCATAAATATCTTATGTTCTGGTTGATTTTTTTTTAACTTTAATTACATAAAGCAGCTAACCCTGAAAGCCCATCTGCTCAATCAGATTTCAGCAAGGCTGTACTACACCCACACACACACACACACACATACACACACACACAGACTAAATAACATTAGGGTAATATTGTAAAGGTAACATTTCTGGCCAATCAGATGGACTCTCATAACTTAAATTCCCTCCCACTTGAAAAAAAAGAGGCTGAGACATGGAAGCATTTTGATGACGGAAAAATAAACTGATGAAAAATAATAATCATTTATTTATCATTTACTGTCATCACTCCTCTCATGACAGAATGCTGCTGGGCAAAAAAATACTGTACAGCAAGTTTTATCTTAAAAAAATGTACACATACACATACATATATATTACTACTAGATTACTACTACTATATTTTTTTCATCCAGTGCTTTATGACGTTATCCTGTAGCATCAACTGTTAGCTGCTCCATCATGTTAAAATCACACAACTGAATAGGTGGTATGAAGAAGAAGAGAGGTGGGACTTCATGGAGATTTCAATCTGAAATGGTGTTGTTGTGACTCCCATGGGACGTGAGGGTGAAATTGAGCATCTAATTGAAAGGGCAGGGGCGAGGTGACAATCATGACTGAAGATGAGATGGCGTCTCTGCTGGAGGGGGTGTGGGGGATCCGTCCCCGCCACAGGCGAGATGGAAAGGACAGCTCTCTGTGATGAGTCTGGAAACTCTCTTTGTGTGTCATGAATAAGAAAGTGGGGGAATTTCTGCAGGCCTGTGAAGAGTCAAGGTTCCCACCAATGTTTAGAAGACATTAATGTGGCCTTGCTGTGCAGACTGACATACAGACATCAGGACTGATGTGTGGAGGGGATTTCATTAAGCCTTTTTGCTGTAGTGATGCTCATGCTTTCACTCTTATTAAATAAACTTAATGTTAGTGACTATACACTATTAGGAATTAAAATTTGAAACAATCAGAGCAGGAGAAAATGTCAAAATCTGCATAAACGTTCTAAACCTCAGCGTCTCATCCGTCCCTTCAGAGCAATCAGGCTGTTAATGTTAATCTATTCTATCTTTTCAATGCATTTCCCTCCTCATGTCTCTGTCCACTAACTGAACCTGACACCAAGGATCGCCTCACTGATTGATTGCACTGTTAGGATATTGATCATATCCGCTCACCTTTCCCTTTTAGTGGTTAGAGATCTTTGCCGCACAGGGCTCTACTTCAAAGTCACACAGAGTGGGTCTGAGGCAGGTTGTTTTATCAAAATTAAAATTTGTTCTGTAATCAGAAGCTGTGCACCGTGTAGAGCTTGTGTCGATGCTGGACTGGATCTGGGAGCTTCCTGTTGGGTTTCCTGTGTAGCTTCTGCCTGGTCAGCTGTTCCTGCTGGGCTGAGCTCAGAAGCAACGGCTTTACTCTGCTGAGGTGTGAGCGGTTATTTGATGGGATCTGTGCCAGGTGCATTATGGAAAATGGGAGACTGTTTGCATTCCTCTATAGATGAAGGACACATACATTACTGGCAGAATATGTCTCAAAAAAAGATGCTGGATTTTGCTTTTTTTTTGCCTGTTTTGAATCATTCAGCCTATAATCATGGCTTCTCTATAATAAACACAGTTTATCATAAATTCAATTAAAGAGGTCTGCTGTGGACAGCAGCAATATAATTAATATAAAGTGATAGGCAGTGACACTACTGTACTTCAAAACTTTTAAGATGATTAGCAACACACACAGATTACTTCTTAAATATGAACACACAAGAAGTCAAATTAATTAGATTAGTCAAGAAATAAGGCTTTTATTTTGTGTTTTTGTCAGAGGCTGCAAAATAAAAATGTTCTTGTGAAAGATTTTGGCTTTGAGGTCCTGATTTCATTAATGAAATTAAGTCCGATGCACTGATTCAAATCTTTTACACAGGACTATCCCCTCACAAATCCCCCATTAATCTGTGATAGTTAATATTCCTAATTGTTTATGGCATTAAATTCATAAGAGCTGCACGTTTAGGCACAAAAGGTTATAATTTCAAAACATTTATTGGGTTAATAAGGTTGAAAGAAAAAAAAAATCAGATACACAAACGTACACAAAAAGCAAAACAATGAAACAAATGTTGGAGGTTAAATTTGACCTCTAAATGTGACTACATTCTCTCAGTACCCTCTGCTGTGTGACGTTGGTCAGTTCTCTCTCTTCGTCTCTTGAATATAAATGCTCCATCACTAACCACTTTATAACAAGAGAGCTTTTAGTCAGTAAACCGGAAGCGCTTCAGTAAGTGCTGCTGATATAATGTACACTTTCAATGATAATGGTTGCCTGGCAGCACAGATTCAAAGTCATTTTCTATTTATCATTCTTCCCTCACCACAAAGACATCCACATCATTACATACGCAGAATATTTTTCATTACTCAATAGGACAAATTATATGTTTTCTTAAAGAATATCTAATCATAGATGTGAGGACTGGAGCTTCGATTTCAATGAACCTAAAATTGTGACAAAACCTCAATGTGTCCAAAAATGCTGCAATGTTGTTTTCTTCTAAATGTAAGGTTGAGGTGGGGATGGACCCAGGATGCAGACAGGCAACAGGAGCTCTGTGAATAAAGTATTTAAACAAAACAAAAGCTGACGAAAACAGGAACACAAGACGACCAAAGCTGAAGCCATACAATAATCCAACAATGAAGTGAAGATGAGAAACTGGTTAAACACGTTAAACAGTGACAAGTGACAGCACCTGAGCTGGAGACTGAATGCAGATTACTGACAGGTGAGGCTGGCAAGGAGGATCATAAAATTAACCGAAGCTGATTGAGGCAAATGAGAAATGACACAAAGCTCAAAAACTCAAAGGAACAAGGACGAGAACTAAATAAATTAGTGAACTATTGAAACAAATGAACACACACAGACTGACAGCAAACATGCAAAACTGTTATAAAAGTCGGTTTTCAAATAGGAATTTTCTAAAAACGTCATGAGATATTGAGGAACTGTGCTTAAAATGTATTTCTGCTTTACTTATTGAAGCAAATTCTCGAGGTTGTGTGCAATTTCTTGTAAACGGAAGTTGCTTGTAAAAGATTGCCCAATTATTTGCAAGTGTCAGTGTAATAGTTTTGGATCAACGACTGTGTCTTTGGGGAATACTATAATACTGACGGTCAGGACAGACATTTATTGATGACTCATCAGACTTTAGGGTAACTGTGCAGACAGGGACAGCAGAAAACAACAGGCCTCTAAAACCTGACTACAAGTATCTTGACTTGCAGTTTTTGTTTGCAACAAGTTGATGATGATGTCACTTTAAATTAGAGCTTGGTACAATTTGATTCCTGGATTGACAAAATAGTGAAAATGAACTCATTTTGATAAAACTCAAAATTTGAGCATGAGAATTATTGGAACAAACATTCTAATCATCCTGCAGCTCAGCACGTGAAATCCATGTCTGTTTACTTTTTTAGCTGAATATTTCCATAAATGTTTTAGATAAATAATTCACTAAACGCTTTCAGCTATGTGCTCTGCGAGGAGACATAATCATCTCCAGTCCAATGAAGGAAAACCGGCTCTAACAGGAACACTTCCAGCTGAGTCTAATATCACATCTTCATGCATGAGATCGCTCGACAAATTACCGAAAACCCCCCAGCCGTAGAGATTATTCAGATTCACAAGTTGTGTTTGGCAGAAAAGCCTCAGAGTCGTCTGATCTCTGGAGATTCAGCTGGAGATTCAGAAGGTGGGGCTGCATGTTTGCAGGATCGAGTGGTGGTCTGCGGTGGGCTTTCTGTCACATCATCAGGATTCAGCACACAACCTGCAAACAGCCTCTTCGCTGAGGTGACAGCTCCAAGTCTCCTGCTGCCAGTCGCTTCAATTAGCCTGCCAGAGCAGCTTCCCTAGAGCTTTCTCTCTACTTCCATCACTTCCACCTTTCCCGTCCTTTACGTTTTTCCCATCAGTCCTTCATCTGACCCCCCCCATTTTTTTGACCTCCTTAAACTTGCCATCAGCAGCTTTCTTTGCCACCACCTACAAATGACAAGCCAAGCAGAAATACTTGTGCGCTAATGGACCCAGTGGTAAAAGAGGTGTAAAAACCTGAATTCATCCCAAGTTTACAGAGCTGGACTCACTGTCACCGTGGTCATTCAACACAAATGTTTGAAATGTTTAGCTTCTTTTCTGCACGTCTGTTGTTGCAGTAGTCTAAATTATAAATTGTGATAGGGACAAAAAATAAATACATATGTAAAAAAACCAGTTCTGAAAAAGTTTGGATGTTGTAGTAATCCCATATTTTGTTAAAAAAAAAGTTAAAAAAACAATATTTTGTTCAGTGGAAGAGACTAAACATCAAATGTTAGAGCTTATAGCATGGGAAGTTTACCCATCTGGAAATACACCACCAATGCAAAAAAGTATAAACAGAATTTAGAACAACATAGTTCAACTTGACAGTTGTTTTTTTCATAGAAGGCCTTATTTCAGCAAGACAATGCTAAAGCACAAACTGCATTCATTACAACATGGCTCTGTAGTAGATCAGTCCCGACCTCTCACCAGTTAAAAACTTTTATCTCATCATGAACTGAGAAATCTGGTGAAAAAAAAATCCAGGATAGATGAAAATAACATTCAGATTTTCCCTAAAAGTGTACAAGTCCTTAGATTAAACATTTGATATGTTTATTATATTCCTTTGTAAAAAAGAAAGAAAAAAAGTAAATGAGATGTCCAGTTACTTTTGTGAACATTTTATATCAAATCATATACTTTATTATCTTGGACAAAAGTTGTCCATATAATGAAAAATAATTAAAGTATACAATTTCCTAACTTTGTCAGAATTAGGATTATTTACAATAACTTATTCTTTCTGAAATTAATATTCTGATTCTGTTCACATTTCTTTATTAAGTGATTGATGATGATGAATAGTAATTAAATCAAAAACATGTCTGCTCATTTTACAGTCATCACTGTTTACTGTTAATCCTGAAAATGTCTTTGCTTGTAGCTTCAAATATAAACATTTCAACTAAAAATCCTTACAGGTCACTGAAACTGAATTATATCAATTATTCATCAAACATTTAGAAATGCCTCTTTTTTGTAGTAGTGAATTACGAAAGGGAACTTTTAATTTTTATCAGTCACATTAATAATAATTAGACTATATGAGCAATAACACAGTGTGTCCCCCCAATTATTTAATTACAAAGCTCCTTCAAGAAAATTTAATTTAAGCCAATATAATCATATCTGTGCCCTGTCAGCAAAATAAAACTTCACCTGCACTGAGTGCTTATGTGGATATAAATGTTTTTTTTTTTTTCATGGCAGTATGGACAAAAAAAGAAAAAGATGAGAGAGAGGTTGTGTCAAGGACGGCACACGGCTTTGAGTCAAGGACACATGAGGCTGACAGCCAACACTGCTGCCTGTGAGGTTCACAGTCAGAGCAAAGCCAAGGATTATCCATAAATCAAGGTCTGTCAATTACGTTTATGCTTTCATGAAAGCACAGCCCTGCATAAAGTAACGGGCCACACAGAAAAGGCACCGGGCTGGGTTTAAGTCTAATGAATCACATGTTCATAGTTCGTGCACAACATATAGAAACAGTAAATTATACATTAAAGTGATTATAGTAAGTATTATAAGAGAGCTGCAGTCTGAAATCAAATCAAATCTCAAAAATATCATAACCGTTGCGAATATTATTTGAGAGAACATAATGTTTTTTATGAAGTCTTCTGTTTTTTTCAAGTACAGATGGCAGCAGCAGTTGGCTGTATCATAATCAGCGCAGCCTAAACTGACTATGATAATATTGCTGAAAGCTATGAAATGTGTTTTGTAGAATAAAGTAGAATGAAAATATATAAATACTATATAAAAAAAAATGATATTTAGAGTTTCAAAAAGAAAACCAAAATGTTTGATTTCAAACTGTTATTTTGATGTCCTTAATGCTCTGAGGAAAAATGAAACAGTTTATTCCCTTTGAGCCTTTCCCACTGCAGGTTTGTGTCCAGTCTGCTGTCAGCCACAGCGAGTGTCACAGCGAGCGTCAGCGACAGCTTTTCCCCTGCCGGCTCAACTTGACCTTTTCAAAATGCTATACAACCAAAGTTAATAACTAACACAGCAACTGACATTTAGCAAAGCCAGCCTGCTGCTGAACAGTTAAAAAACATTGAAAATAAAGCTAAAGCTGCAACAGAAAAGCATGTCGTAAATGAAACAGTAAATTAGCCACGTGATGAAGTTTTAATATGTTTTTATTTGTATTGTTTTATCCTGTTTTAAGTAAAGTAAAAAAAAACAACAACTTACTTGAAGAACTTTTTTTAATTAAAGGCACATCACGTCCAGTCTGAAGGCATGAAAAGGCCATAGAGATTGAGGGGGCTGTAGGTGTGGTGGTTGTGTGATCAATCAATTCTTTTTTGCCAGATCTGTCACTGGGATTGAATTAACGCCTGTAGGAAAGTGAAGTAATGGTGTCAACACCCAGACACACACCCCTTTCTGGGAAAACATGCCGTCTAAGGTCAGAACTTAAACAACTTCAAGTCAAGTCATTATTAATTCCAGAGTTGTTTCATTTTTGATCAGAAAGGATGATGCTTTGTTCAAGATGATATATGCACGTGATGTCTCGTGGGATCTGTTCGAGGTGTCATGGTCAGTGTTTCAGTGTTTAGTTTTCTGTTTTAGGGTTTATTTTCATATTTGTTTCTGTGTTGTTTGGTTTCCTCATTCACTTTCCTGAAGTTAGGACTGTTCCTCAGTTCAGCTCCGGCACTCAGTCAGCCTGCCCCGCCCACTCTCACCTGTCCCTGATCTGCTTTCAGCTCCAGCTTCCACTTCCTCATCAGCCCAGTCCTATTTATTCAGCCAATTGATTGTCATGAAACATCAGTGCATCACTGGCCTTTATTTCTGGCTCCCTTGTGTTACTCCTGTTTCATACCTTAAGATATTACTTGTGTGTTTTTGTATGTGCTTTTGCTGCATTAGCAGCATTTTGGTTAAGATAATTTTATGTATTTCTTCCACTTTCTTTTGCCTGTCTGACTCAAAATCTCTTATCTACTACGACAAGAGTATGTGTTCAGGATGACTCTCAGCTACCAACAGGTAAAACTTTAGTTAAATATCTGTAAAACTGACAGAGAAATGGCTATTTTTATATATGCAAAAATCAATGAACTGCATTTAAACAAAGATGTCATGTGATGTGTAGCAAATGAACTATGGGATGTGAATTAGTTTCAGCTACAACCACACAGAACTGAAAAACTGACCGACATCTTATTCTTTTTTTCTAATACAACTTGACTATGCCAGCCTTAAATTAGGTTGACTACAGATCCTAATCAAATGATGTTGTACCTACATTCAATTATTGTATTCTGAGAAATTCATTAAAATCCATCCACTATAGTTCATGAGATGCTTTGCTAACAGTACACACACACACACACATAGGCCTTATCAGACTTTAGCAGCAGGCTATAAAAAGCCAGTGACCTGCAGGCCTGAGAGCACAATCTGTATAGAGCTTGTCTTTGAAGAAAGGGTTAATAGACCTAAATAATGACAACATACACTCACCGGCCACTTTATTAGGTACACCATGCTAGTAACGGGTTGGACCCCCTTTTGCCTTCAGA
>JARVJO010000002.1:20370893-20409954 GCA_031762555.1 Cynodonichthys magdalenae | reverse complement strand
TTTCCCCCCCCCCCCCCCCCATCCTGCCTCTTAGGGCCCGGGACCCGCTCCGGGACTCCTTGCACTGATGAAGAGCCATAACACGTTGAAGCGGTGGTCGCCAAAAGCCAGGAGCGCGCGGGCTGCTGTCAGAGCTGGCTGTGCGCTCAGAGAGCGGTCCACCCGGAGAGGGGACACGTCTTCACTGAGGGTCTCGGAACAAACAGAGGGAGGGGGAGGTGAAGAATCTGCCCGAGACAGCGAGATGGCGCTGTTCTGCACGTTTCACCTCTGCGGGTTCTGGATCTTTGAGCTTCTTCTCCTGTTATTCTTTCAAATGTTTTAAATAAAGGTTCCCATTTTAAGTCATACTTAGATCATATTTATGTCGAAGTTTGAAAGGTTTTATTTTAAAGACCACTATTTGAAAACGAGAGGTCAGAAGGGAAATTAGACTTGATAAAACTGAACAAACTGAACAAAGTGCTGCAAAATTCTTTCTTTTTCTTTTTCTTTCTTTCTTTCTTTCTTTCTTTCTTTCTTTCTTTCTCTTTCTTTCTTTCTTTCTTTCTTTCTTCAAAATAACTTTCACACCGTGAAGCAGTTTTAGTTACATATAATGATGACTGATTAACAGATTTGCCTACATTGCACTCCTACAATCAATTTTATAAACAAAGTTATTATTATTATTTAACTCACTTCCTATATTTAAAAAAATAATAATAATTTCAAACTGGATGAAGATTTCATATTTTACTAAAATGCCTCCAAATCAAAAGCAGAAGTCGATAAAATGATAAAACTGATGCTATAATTCTTAATCAGTTTGTCACTGAGTCAAAATAAAATCCTTTAACTCAGAATTTATTTATTTGTTGTTTTATTGCAGGTTGTTCCTTAAAACAAACAGTCCAAATATGCATTTATCAAAGTCAAATAACACCTCGAAAACTAAAATATAATTAAAAGAAATTGTGATGTCATCATGTAGACACTTACTCAAGTAACATTTTTTATTCTTAATTAGATGCACAAACAATTAATTTCGCGCATATATTTAACATAAAAACTACTTTAGAATAACATTTCACGAAGTAACAAAAGTTCAATCTAACGTGTGGTAAATAAAACGTTTTCAGTGAATCTAAGTTGAGTCCACGAAGGATTTGAGAAACTAAAACGAAGTTTTTTTTTACATAAAAACTCCTGAAGACTTCAGTCCTCTACAAGCTGTCACTTCAGGAACCATCTTTATTATTTTATGTATTATTGTTATTACTGGAATGAAAATCAAATCTCCCCAGCTCAGACTATAAGCAGCGGAGTTTATTATTTTTTTTTATTTTTCTCCTCTTTCCTCTCCTCCTCTCTCTTGGTTCCTTGTCATCTCCGGGGCTGGACTTTGGTGGACAATAATGCGGCAATTGTCGATGCTTTGTGACCCATAAAATTTGAGGGTGGCTATTCTGGCTTTGGTATGTAATTATGCAAAACACTTTGCATAAAGACTTGCCATCCGATCTAATGATAGAGTCTGCGGTCTCATTTCCAGGAGAGCCCTGCAGTCCGAGGGACGGCGGGAAGGAAAAATAAAAATACCTGCCACTATAGCAAAAATAAACTAATATAAAATATAAAATAATAAAATATATAAAAAACATAACTAGAACACGTGCTGTTGTTCAGATACTGTTGTGATGTTTATGATCGAACATAGAGGGGAGTTTAAATTGTGCTCATAGCGTCAGATCATAAATATAACAAAATGAATGTGGATTTTTGCTCACTTTTAACAATAATAATGGGTTTTGAGTGAAGCTGCGAACTCTGCTGTATTATTTTATTTTGACATTTTTAAAAAAGTTAAAGGAGCTGCAGAAAATTGTAGATAAGCCAAATGAAACAAGATTTATTACATGAATAAAATAAAGATAAATAAAAAAAATAATGTAATCATTTAAAAATACAAACCACGTTACCATGTAAATATTATTTATTTATATTAAACAAAACACAAATTTAACTGAGAGCGTCATCTTTTTTTGTCCGATTTTTTCGGGATGTTTAATCGAATCTCTCAGATCTGACGCATCGGACGTGTGCAGCGTTGTGCGCATCTTTTTTTTTTTTTTTCCTGTGTGCATGCACATAATAAACACTTGTGCTCCACCGACAGAGAGGTGTGAATCTGAGAGCTTTTCTACCAAATGAAGTGCCAGCAGAAAGAGAAATAAAGAGATCTGCAGCTGTCAGGGGTCAGTCAGGCAGAGATTGCTTCTGGAGATCTTTTGAAAAAAATCACACGTTTGAAGGCTTAGTGCTTCGCTGTCTCCGCATTTCAAGCTCAGATCAGTGGAATCATGGAAGAAGAAGAAAAAAAAAAGAGAACATGGGTTGGAGAATTCTGATGTTGGGATGGACACGGGAGGAGTGTTTTTTTTTCTTTTTTTGTTTTGTTTGGAAGTCTTTTTACCTGATCCTTTAGAGAAGAAGGGGAGGAAAAAAAGGGGAGAATCTGAGCATTTTGTTCAAGCAAAACAACACTCTCTGATGTCCGGGTGTGTGAAAGAAAAGAAAAAGAAAAAAAAAAGGGAGGAAGAATTTAATGTACCAAACCTGCTCTGCACTCGCCTCTAATTTGCTGAACGAACCGACAGAGCAGAGATGGAAAACAACTCTGAACTCTGAAGTGTTTCATGATTTCTGACTTCCTTGCTGTTGGAGAAGCTTTGGAAGTTAAAAAAAAAACAAAGTGGAACACACGTGCCAAACCAACCAAACACGTCTCAATCTGCATGCATTCATTTCCAAATCATCATAATTCCTTTCATTTTATTTATTTATTTACTTACTTTTTTAACTTTTAATCGTTTTTATGACTCTGAGCTTCAGAGGTTCTGAGGTTGGTATTTTAGGGGGATCACATGCTGATTTTAGGTGTATGATCAAACAATACTTTTATTTATTTTTTTTTCTTCTTAGAAAATATCAAACCATTCCTGGGAAAAGAAATGAGGCAGCATGTTTTGAAGTGATGAACAGATCAGGAAATGAGGCGAGGAAAACAAGGGTAAGTTGACTGAGGCACTGACAAGCTGCAGGTTTGGTTGATGTGGTCCCTGTGGAGGGAACACATTTTAAAATAATAAACCAGATAATTTGCAGTGATGACTAAAATGTTTTGCTTAAAATGTAACAAAAATGAAAATAAAATCCAAATATATGTAAAAAAAACGTCATTGATTATAATCATTTGTGAGCAAAATAAAAAAGAAATGAACATTCTTCAACCAGTTTCTTGTCCTTTTTTTCCCCCTTGTTTCTCTCTCCTTTTCATACACACATGAGCTGCAAAGCAAAGCTCCATTGGCAATCAGTAAAATGTTGAGCAAATCTGCTTCAGCCAATCACCAATGAAGGGATAAAATAGAGCAAAATGATCATTCTTCAATTTCAGATTTTTACTGATTTATTTAGAACTAATTTAATTCTGAAAAACCCAGAAAAAAAACACAAAAACTTTTGTTTCTGGCCCATATTTAGTCCAACTCATTTGATTTTTGCTAACTTTATAACTGCATATTTATTTTACAGCATTACAAAACAAGTTGTAAACACATTCAAATCAGTGTCATTAAGTGTTTCAGTTATTTCACTCAGTGTTCGTGTTTTTTTTTTTTTTTAAGATTTTCTGTCACTTTTTTAAAAATATAATTAACATGAATAACAAACATTACCTCCATTAATAATCCGACGGAGCTGACAACGCTTCTGACAAGTTTTAATCCATAACAAACCCACTAACATCACCGTGAAACTTTCATCATGACATAAAAGACGAGAGCTGACACCATGATGCTGCTCAGCAATCAGACGTTTTCAGTCGATTTTAAACAGCCTCTTTTATTTCTATTGTCTTTTAAAGATGATAAAATTAAAAAGGTAAGCTAAAAAAGAAAAAAAAAAGCAGGAGCAAAGTTCAAATGTTATGATTGATTATTTGATCAATAGTCTTGTTCTTTCAGACACAAAAACCTGTCTGGAAAAATAAAAGCTTTTACTTTGAAATCCACAAATCTTTCATCACAGGTGACTTGTAGAGAAACATGTCCATCTTAACATGAACTTCTTTTTAATACACCATGTGATTTCTCTCCCCCCCTCCTTCCCTGCTTCTTGTGAGGAAGACAAAATATGCAAATCCCATCAGATTTATAACACTCAGCACCTTTGAGTTGCTCATGTGCTTTTACTGTGGTGTGTTATTATTTTCAAGGGTTCTCAGCAGGACATAAAGAGATCATAAGTTATTCTTCCACCTGACAAAAATATCCCCCCCCTCCCTGCTCCACTTCCAGTAAAAGTGATAATGACGTGATTTATTATCATCAGAATGGATGACAGCCAGCTTATTGCTTCGGATGGAGCCTCATGCCACGCTGCATATGGAACTTAATATAAATATAAATTGACAGCCGGTGCATCCGATGAAGTAAAGATTCTTTTTATGTGACAGCATCGCGGGCTCATTAAATCCTCCATGAAACAGGTGATACAATCATTTTCATTCAAACAAGCACAAAGGAGGGAAACACTTCATTCAGTTGAAGCAGGGAAATGAGACTTGGATCCATTCAGAGAACTTTCAAAGTTTTCATATTGGAGCAAACTTTTTTTTTTGGTCTTGTGTAATTAATCCCCTGTTTGGCTCATTCAAAGCTCCTTCCAGCAGTCTTGTGTACACATTAGAGGTGGGTAAACTTTGGTAGACTTTGGTAAAAAAATGAATTTCAGTGATAAGAAAAGGACTTAAGCAAAAGTCAGTTGAGAAAATGTAAAGGAATTCATACATGTTTTTTTTAAATATGTGTAAATTGTTCAATTTGCTCAACTTGGTTTAGTGGTACCAGTTGACCATAACGAAATGAAAGGAAAAGTTGGGATTTAAAAAAAAACTTTGTAAAATTACAGATCCTTAAAAAAACTTAAGTACTGTAACTAAGTAAATGTACTTTATTGCACCTCTGGTATACATTTTGTAGTTATCTGAGGTTTCTATTAATTTATGTTTTCTGTTTTCTTTTCTCCATGTTGCACGTTTTTGGATCCAGTGGTTTCAACCACAAAGACCTCTGATTGGCCTGGGTGTTAAAGAGCTCTGATCTGGGGCATGACAGCTTAGTCCAATCAGCCTGCTCAACATGCTGCTTTGACTGTCACTTTCAATTTTCACATGACCCCATGGTCCTGGAACGGGGTGGTGGTGGTGGTGGGGGATAAGTGGAAGAAAGTAGGACTGAAAGCTCATATTATCGCTCTGACAGCTTCACTCATCTGAAAGTAATGCAAAACGCTGTTCATATTTATGCTCTGACCTTCTGCCCAAACAGGGAATCTACTGTACATCTACATATGGCTCTAAGAGACAAAAAAAAGAGAAAAGAAAAGAAAAAAAGGGCCAAAGTGATGGATTCCTGCAGCACAATTGTCAACAATCACTTGTTCTGGCAGATCCAACACAAGAAGTTCTGCAACAAAAAAAGAGTTTCAAGAATTTAGACAAAACCATGACGACTGCTTTTTTTTTCCTTTGCAGGGGTATTACTATTCTCCTTGCTGCAGAGATGTTTTATCTGAGCTGTATTTATGTCCATGTAGGTCATAAAAGAAGAGCGCTATCAGAGCTGGTGGATGTGGTCATTATCAGACATGGTGCTAGACAGAAGGGAGGGGTTCATTGTTCACTGTGTGTACTGGCTGCCCACTGACTGAATAAGGTGTGTTCATTGTTCATTCTCTCTGTGCTTGCAGCCACAGGCTCCAGTGTTGTGCCTAACTACTGCCCAGGAAATAATATGTAACTATAATGCAGTGTGATTTGTAAAAAAATATAAATAAATAAAATATGGGAAAAAAGGGAAGATGAATTCACCTCCCACTATCAAATCATTCATAATATTTTGTCATTTACCAAAAAGGCAGAGATGGTATTTTGTTTGACAACATGTTTCCTCGTCAAACCGAAGACATTAAACGTATTTAACATCCTCCCAAAGAATGCAATGATTTCTTTTGTCTTGTTTAGCTTTTTGCATGGCGGAGTTGTCTTTTCCTCTCGCCTCATGCATTTGTCATAACTCCAGCTGTAAACATACAGAGTTGGGTGGCGGAGCTGTTAAGGTTGTTGTAGTTTCTGTGTATAATCCTCACTTCTTGTCCCCTGCCTGCCCTCCTAATCCCTTGGCATGTGTTGGTGACATCACATGGCTACAGGCTCCAAATTCCCCTCGCAACTGTCATTAACTCTGTGAACAAATGAATAATGACTGGGAGACTCGCTGGCTCCCACCACTGACCTTCGGTATTATTAGAGTGACCTCTCTTTTGCTTGACCAAAAAAGAAAAAAAAAAATAACAACAAACCTTTTTGATATCATTGCTGGAAGTACACTGATGGCCTGTCTGCCAGAGGGGAGGGGTTGGTGGGGTTGGTGCAGTCAGCTACCACCGGTGTCATGTAAACCTATACTTTCCACCCACTGCTGTTTCATGAATACTTAATTAGAGCATACAGCCTGAAATACCCCACTTGCAAGTCGCCTGACCTCTCTTTTACCAACAATGCACAATATTTGGGTTTAGCTGCGGTGACATGGTCAGATGACATGTTTCATTGCAAAAAAAAAAGAAGAAGAAGAAGAAAAGAGAAAAAAAAAAGGAAAGGAGGGCCCTTTTGGGAATCTTGTGGCGGTTAGCTGTGTGATATCATCTGTGCAGACAGAGGAGTCAGTCAGGTGTGGCTGTGGGAGGAAGCATCTCCATATGTCAAAGAGCTGCTTCTCACAAAAACATGCTGGAAATCACACGCTGATATGGGATCCCAACCTGCAGAGAGATGAATGAGATTTACTGTCAGCCACAACACCGGGGAGTAACTGAGTATTACTGAGTATATTTAGGTACTGATGCTGAGGTGGTTCAGCTTCATAACATTTCACAGCTTTATGTTTGGTTGACAGTTTTGATCATTGTACTAAGATTTTATTTAGATTATTATTCATTTTTTAAAATTTGAACCTAAAAAACATTTTACACTGTTCTAACATGGATATTGTAAACCTACTATTTTAACACTAAAGGTTATATATATATATATATATGTGTGTGTGTGTGTGTGTGCGTGTGTGTGAGTGTGTGTGTATATTTCTTTTATTGGAATGAATGTGATTTTGAACTGTTTTAATAAAATATAAAAAATTCTGTGCATGCTGTTTGTTATTTTCAATTGGAATTTTAAAAATAAAATATTTATTGATTTTAAACATATCAGCCTATATATTTTATCATATAATTTTAACATCTGACTGTGCTAAATAATAATTAATTTATTACCTATTTATGCAGCTTATGTAGGTTTGAATACACTTTTGTGACCTTTGTGATGATAAAAATATTAATACAAAACCATTATTATTATTATATCATCTGCACATTGATTTATTTATTTATTTTAAATTTGCAGTTGATCTTAAAATAATAATAATAAAGAGGAAAAAAAAAAGATAAAGTAAATGTTTTAAATATCTAGGCTGCATCTTTTTTTTGCGCTGTTCGAAAGATGTAGAATAAGACAGAAACATTTCCACATATCGAAGGTAATTTTTAACAATAAAACAAGTTTAAAAAATTTAGAGTTTGAATGCAAATTGGTGATAAGGTGTTGTGGCTTTTCCCCGCCTGAGATCAGGCTGAATAAATGAAAGTGTCAGATGACTAATCTCCCCGTCAGTAATGGAGAGCCTGTCCCTTCTGCGTGGACAGTGACAGATATTCGCACGGAGGCCGCAGCAGCTGTTTAAGGCTCGCGCTGAACTGAATAAACACCTGAGATGAAAAGGTAGACACGCAGGGAGCGGCTGATGTAATCAGCGGCGCCACATCGAGGGCTCTCCATCACCGCAATCTGTAGATTGCAATAAAAGTTCCCCAGAATTGCTCTGAGCAACTCAATCTGAAAGCAGGAGACAATCACAGCCTCTGATCTGAGACCCATCCCAGCTCGGTGTCCCACAAATTACACCTACTTGGTGTCTCTCCTCGTGATCTGGAGATGGACAGATACAGAGCAGGTGTTGTCCTTCTGTCTCACTCAGGCGTTGGTCGATACCCCCTCTTCACAGACAAAAAAAATAGTAAAAAAGGTTTGTCATTTCTAACAGTTGTGCGATTTTACACACAGCGCATCAAGCACGGAGGGCGAACCGAGAGGCAATTAAAGGGTGACAATTAGTCGTTTGCTTCTGTTGGGAGTCTCTGAAGCCGCGAGACACAGCTGCACGACCTCTGTCTGCGGAGCAGCGAGGGGGGCATGAAGATGAGCCCACCTCCTCCCCCATCCCTCCATCACTGATCCAAAACGTCCCAAACATGCGGCCGACAGCCTGAGGTCTGAGAAATATCATTCAAATATTCTAAACAAGCCCAAACGCATTTAAAGGTTCAACGTGTCCATTTAAGACACAAGAAATGTTAGTCATAAAATTATTTTTTTCTAATAATGTGTCGCGTCTTTGCTTCCGGGTGTGAGAATAATAAAACGGGTACAAAACCATCTGTTTTAATTTATTCTTTTTTTGAAGTTAATTGAACTTATTTGTTTATTGGAGTGAAGTGGGAGGAGAAGGGAGGGGATGATTCTTGTTTGTTTAGCCCTTTTATTGATGCAAAATTTTAAAGAAAAAAAAAAAAACTTCAAAACGAGAGTAAAATATTTTAATTGCAAGAAAAATAAAACCAGGATTGACCTAAATTAATAGATTGATTAGTTCAATAAATAAATAAAGAAATAAATTAACTTCCAACAATATCTGCTTCAAAATTATAAACTTTAGAATTACTTAATTACCTTAATAATAATAATAATAATAATAATAATAATAATTTCGCGCAGGTCTGAGCCAGTTAAAGGCTAAATATGTGTTTCTGTGTACAACAGCTGATTTTTTTTCAGCGCGCACAGACTCCTCTTCCTTCTTCCTTTCTTTTTTCTTCCTCCTCCTCCTCAGGCCGGCTGGACCTCCTCGGAGCCAGAATCCGCCTGGAACTGCAGTCGTGAAGCCCCCGTTGCCTTTTGGAAGCAGAAAACAGCAGCTTTAATGTCCTTCCAGCACCTGCCATGATTTGGATGTTGTTGACGATAAGGAAGGGTGAAAAAAACCCACAAAAAAACAAAAAAAAAAAACAAATAACAAGAAGACCTCCGCTTCAAACAAAAATAAAAAGAGAGAGGAGGATGTGCAGGAGTGGACGATAGATGAGTCTGAATTTGACCTGTCGCAGGAAGTTGAAATGGGCTGGGCAAAGAGCGCCTGTGACCAAGGTGGCCGACATGATAGAAATCCTCATCACAGGGGTAATTACAGTATAGTTTATGGCTGGCTGCCTTTGGCAAAAACTGTAATTTGGAGCACATCTCTTCTTTTTTTTTTTAAGCAGCGCTCAGCTCAGAGGCTGGAGGCGAGTGAAAGTAATGATGGAGACTTTTGTCTCAAATGTGACCCTCTATTAACATCTCTTGGCAGCATCTAAAGATCCTGTCACCATGAAGGAGGACAAAAGTCATCTTTTCCCTCCCTCCAACAGACCAAATCCCTTCTCTTTAAAATGCCATCCACACCAATAAATGGGCGGAGGCCTCCTTCCTTTATCACTCTGCACTTTCCCACCTCTCCATCCTCCCCTTTGTTTTGCAGGTGTTTCCAATTACCTGCTCATTTGCTTCTAATCTTGGCACCATTCTTCATGTTTGCACTGCCTCTAAAAGCAAAGTTTCAATAAAAAATCAGAGGAAACAGAGTCATCCCTTTCTACATTGTGTCATTAAAGGAATGTAATATTTTGATGAATTTCTGTGCGTGTAAAGTACTGACGCCCAGGGAGGGGAGTGGGGAGTGTCGGTGTTAGATGCAGGTTGTCGGGTGGCATTTCATTATGATTTTTTATTTTTTTATTTTTTTTCCTGGTGAAAGATGAGTGCAGAGGATCAGTCAATTCAAACACAGACACCACAAGTGAAAGAGTGTTGCTAAGAGACAGGGATGCTGCACAACTTGCATCAGGAGCTTGACTCTGACCTCACATGCAAATGAGCTTGTGCCAAATCTTTTGTGTGTGTGAAAGAAGCCGCCGCAGAAAGATTTTAATATTTAGGTTCTTAAATAGCAAAAAAGACAAAAAAAAAAGGATTTTTGAAATATTTTAAACACAAGCAGTTGGGATCAAAATAAGGCACTCAAATGAAAGCTGAGGAAGGGTTTTTCTATCAGTGATCAAAACATTTTTCACCTTTTCAAACAACAAAATTCACCCAGGCTGTGAAAACTTTGAATATTTCCATCCTAATAAAGTTGGAGAACACATCAGATTTTATATATGCTTCACAATCATGCTGGATTATTCACATGTGCAGCTTTCTTGACCCTGTTTGGCATTTTAACACATGCTAAAGATGCCTTTTGGTGAGGGTGAGGTGGGGGGAAGCATGGGGGTTAAAAGGTTTACAGAGAGGGGTAGAGGGGGTTGTGACCTGGACCAGGTTATCTGAAGTGGACATTGATAATGGCCTTTAAGACATGCCAAGTTTGATCTTCCGGCACGGAGCCAATCGATAGCGTGAACAGAAGCGGTGATATGAGGTTACTGTATGAGCAACTGGTAAACAACAACAACAACAACATCTGCACATCAGTTAATTGGCTGGACGTTTTGATGGGGCCAAGACCACGAAAGAAACAAAGAAGCCAATTGCACAGTGTTTGAAGATCACATGGCTCAGCGTTAAACATCAAACCAATGGATTAAACAGTATAATATTTGAGAGCAATGAGATTTATAAATTATGAAGACATAAAAAATGATATTTTAATCAAAGCTGAGTGAAATATATTACAGATCTGTGTCTTTCTGTGGTTCGCATTATGCAGAGGGGGAAAAAAAAACAGAAAAGAAAAAAGAGGAAACAGGGAGAGGGAGTGCAAGCAATCCACCACCGTGTTCAAAGACAACCTTGTCAATAGTACTCACAGTGGGCTAGGGGAGTGTAATAGCACTTCCCTGATTCTACATTGATATCATATAATCCAGTGTGCCCTGTTTCAGTATCATATTTATCTAACCTGCTGGGGGACAGGCTAAGGGGGACAGTGTCCCTGCTGCTAGGAGCAGACACATTACACACTGCCTCGTGTATTCTTATTGATTACTCCCACCCCACTGCCCAGGGACCATAATTTAACTCAGCAGGCACTACAGTTAATACTGAAATTCAAACATTCCATCTACACTTCAAGAGCCAAAAACAATTGACACTTTAAAAATGTGCAGGGCCTTTCTAAATGGGATCTGAAGGGAATGGATCTCCATTTTCTTCTCGGTGCTTGTTTTTTTTCCCTTTCTTCTTCCCTCCTCCTCTTCAGTTTCCTGCCAGTAAAACCAGCACACTGTTTCTGAAGCAAACAGTGGATACAGAGCTTTAAAAGAATTACAATTTGTTGAGGAATTTGTTAATTGGGAAAGAGATTAAGACATTCTGTTGAACAAGATTTTCCTAAAAACTTCTCAAAAATGTGGATACAATGAAAACAATGAAAACAATCTGAGAACTAATAGAATCTGCTTTCCAACTTTAGTTAACAAACCTAACAAAGAAAGGAAACTTTTCTTTGTTTGGATGATTTAAAACAAAATAAGGGTATTTAAGAGTGATAATGTTGAACGTGAATTATTTAAAAACATAATAGAAATGCTTTAAATCTCCATTTAGCTTCTTTTTAATACATTTGAATGTTTTTTTTTTCTGGGAATATTCACAGAGGTTTCAAATAAACTTTTTCTATAACTTTGGATTTGTTAAAGTTGACATAAAATAAGGTTTTATTTAGGGCGAGGAAAAAAAAGGAGAATTGGTGAAAAGCTTTTTATAGAATAAAATAAGCATTAAAGACCAGTAATTCATAATATCTGATTTTTATTTCTTTAAATATTAATAAAATATAGATCAGTTAGATCATAAATGCTACTTTACAGTTTTTTACATTGTATTATGACATTAATTATTTTACATATCTCACTTTACATTGAAACCAGTTAGCAGCAGAAGAATTGTTGATAATCCACATTATTTGACACAGTTCTTCCCTCACCTAGATTTTACTGAATAAATCCAGAGATGATCAGTAAAATACTTGAAAATACTTCAAACTCAGATCATTTTTCATTCTGGAAGTGATCAAACCTCTAGATTTAAAAAAAAATAATAGATGAGCACAGACAGTCACACTTTTATTAAAGCTGAAATGAGCATCAGTGGGGATTAATATGAATTAATTAAACTGACTCTGTTTCCTTTAATGAGAGGGAGAGGATTTGATGTTAATGCAGTTGAATTCACAAAGGCTTCAATCCATCTAATTAACCAGCAGAGCTGCAACACAGCGAAATAATCAAAATTAATATTTAGAAAAAAATAATATATTCCATCATTGCTATGAATATTTCACTTAGAAAAGGTAAACATTTGCAAACAGCTCACCTTATAAATAATATAGGCGGAGTTTTATTTTATTTTTAGACACATTTTCTTTGTATGTGTGTGTGTAATAATTAAAATGGCTGTTTTATCTCAGCTTTTAGTCATATGTGGCAGTGCTCACTGTTGCGTCTGCATGCTGAGCAGAGATAGAGAGTCTGTGGAGGGCCAGGGAGCAGACTCCAGAGATCCATCCATCTCAATCTGAGGCTACAGCTGACACCTTACAAAGAGGTACAATTAATAAGGGCATTATCCAGCAGTAGGCAACAATGGAGTCCTAACGCAGAGACACCAACCTCAGGAGGCCCGGGGAGGAGAAAAAAAGAGAGAGTGTGTGTGCGTGTGTGTTTATGGCTGGGGGGAAGGGCAAGCCAAAGTGCTTCAAAATGGGATGCATTACAACCAGTGTCTTCAAAACATAAATCTATTATATCCGACGTTTATGATCGGTGGTGCAAGCTATTTTGTGTGCTAAATGGGTGAAATTATTTTTAAGGCTTCGCAGCCAAAATCTTTTGTGTCTCTCGTTAAAATGAAATGTTGTAAGATGGCAGAACGGATGATCTTGAAGGAAGCATAAAAAAGGAAGTTTGAGAAAGTGAAGCAGAAGCATTTTGGCTGTGTGAGCTGCATGTTGTAGAGACTTCATAAGAAGGAAATCTGAGTTATCAAACCCAGCGTATAAACTGATAATGGAGCCCTCATGAAATTGTCCTGTTAGTGCGGGTTGAGTGCAGCTCTGTGGTTCACAGGGGACGGGGCGGGGACACCGCTGCACTGACATTTACAGCAATCCAGGAGTTGTTTGTGGTCACTGGACTGGAGACAAACGCTGAACCCAAAAGGTCAGAGGCTGTGGCTAAATTTCATCCACAGTGGAGGTCCTCTCTGCTGGAAAAGACAAACAGAGCAGCTGAGGTGTGGAGTGGACTCGCTTTCTGAGAAATCAATCTGTCGTCATGTAAACAAAGCAAAAGAGTACAGAGTTAAATAAATGTTCATTTAAAAATGTAAGAAATTATAATAAAAAAAAAGCAGGATCAATACAAAGCAAAGTGAAACAAACGTCTGGGAACGAATCCTTAAATAATCAAGTCTTAATCGCTTCATAAGTTGGTTCCAGTTTTTTAAACAGAGTCAAGAGTCTCCCGCAGAGATGGTTTTATATTTTTCTGCTCATTCCGTGGGGAGAGGATGAGCCTGGTTATGGATTAAGGCTTTGATCAATAACAAGATAGGGAGACCGTCTCTCTAAGCTCAAGAAAATTAATTCGAAATGCAGTCAAACTCTTATCGACCCACAGACAGGGCTGGCTTTCATTGCAGGTAGTTGATAATCCACCAATATTGTGATGAGCAGCTAATCTCCTATTTTAAATACGACCTCCCTGGCACATAATAAAAGTTAAGACTGGCCATTCATTTGTTATCTATAGAATGTTTTTTTTATTTTTTTTTTATTTTTTTGTGAACAGGAAGATGTTGAGATCATTTCCTGTGCAATAACCCAAGACTTGAAGTCATCAATTTTTTTTTTATAGCAAAACTGAACATAAAAACTCATCCCTAAATTTTTACTTAAAATAAAATATTTTGTTTTAGGAACTGAAACAGAAGATTTAATAATCACAAGATTTAAAATCGAAAAATCAATAAATAAACAAACAAAAAATAAATGAATAAAAGCATAATCTTTTATCCTTTTAGTTTTTTTATAAGAAGCACCAGGCAAATCAAAAGTTGGCTTTTCATGTGAATAATTCCCTCAGCACTAAAACGACAGATTTTTACACTTTGATCTCCAAGAATCAAAGCCACCAAATTTAATCAAGCCCATAAATGGGATGTTTTCACTCTTATCAAGTGTTTTTTTTTTTTTTTTTTTAAAAAAAAAGGAATGCAATCTGAGACACGTAAAATATTAGATTTTTTTTTCAAATGTCACTATGTTAGAGTGGAAACATCCGAAAACAGGAACAACTTTCATGATTCAAAATTTTCTGTTCTAATCCTCAAAACACAATAATAAGAGCAGATTCCAGTTTAGATGCAAGATCTTTAAATTTTTTTACAACTTACCGGCTGATAAAAAGAGATGTGGGTCAATCTTCCTTTTGCTGATTAAAAAGTTGCCCCTCCGCGCCACAAAGCCAACACTTCTGATGAATCTTTGTCACCTCTGGTGCAAACTTTCCAACCAGCAGAGAAGTGTTGTTGAGCAAGTTTTACATCAGAAGCAAAACAAAGCAGGTTAATTGATGATCAACACGGCGTGGCTTTAATGAGGGCCATGTTGCCCACGGCCAGGCCTGGTTCAGGATCCACAGGACTTTCTCCTCACTGCTCCATTTTCTTTGATCTTGTTTGGTTCCTCCGCTGCAGGGACCGCCATTGTTGCTTTTAATTACTCCACCACCAAATGGTACAGATGAAAGATAGGTTTGTGTAATTAATGAAATTTCCATAAATTTGAATCACTAACCAGTCTCATTAGCCGCTGCCTTTTGTCTTGACTCAAGTTTTCGTGTTTTCCAACTTTCTACAGGAAAACTAATACGTATCTTAAGGCAGGGATTCACTTGATATGCACCATATTTCCTGATAATCGAATTCACTGTAGGTAATTAAATACAGTAGTCCCACTCCAGTGATGGAGGTCAACCTGAGGGAAACGGCAATTGCTGCATCAAACCCAGCAAATGCTTAAAAAGTCTTTTCAATTAGTTGTTTCAGAGGAGCACTGCAGCAGCAGGCATGTTGATCTCATTCAAGCTCTAAAACATAATCAAATTGTTGAAAAATGTGACTTTGATCATGTGTAATCAGGTTCAGGGCGGCTCGATGCATCTCTGAGTTGCAGTGCTGCTGGCACTTGGAGGTTTGGATGGAAGTCAGCTTGGCAGTGTATTAACATGACAAAAAACAACAACAAAAAAGGACAGTTACTCACAAGGGGGCATTTTGAGGGGAGAAACACCTGTTGTTTTGAAGACCTCAAATATGGTTGCATTGGAAAGCAAAAACCTGATATCTGATCAGATGTGTGCTTTTATTTTGAAGCTGTAATCGTTTTTGTATGTATTACAGCGATTCTTTAATTGTAATTACAAAACAACGCTCCGCGTAGCACATTTTTCTTCCTTTTTTTTAGTCAGAGTAAAAAATAAAGCCATTTTCACTGATCAAAACCCAGGTCAGAGAAAGGGAAGCAAGTCTTTGCTGCTTTGTGACGATGCTCTATAATCTTGAGCAGAGCAGGCTGTCATTACTGGGCTGTGGTGTAATAGACTGACATGGATGCTATGGGGAGCAATTGATTCCACACATCAATCAGGAGGGAAAACGCACCTTAATGATTGCACAGAAGTGGCTTGTTTGTCCTCAACATCACAATAAATGCTAACATGGAAGCAGGCGCACAATAACCCCGCGGCTGAGTGAAGGGGTAGTTACTCATCAGGAGAAATTCATTAGCATTCCACTCCCACCCCACACAGGTCGACTTCTTTCTCATACTTTGCCTAATAAATGCAGTTCTGTGGCAATGTTTTCCTAGCTGATGCTAAAAAGTAGTTGTTTATCACGAATATTGAAGAACCATTGAATTTAAAATTTGCAAACACTTTATTTTTTTCTGTGACAAAGTGTTTGGCTTAATTAGATGACTTTTATATATATACTATTTCTTAATCTTTCAAATCATGAACTGTTTAATTTACTTTCTGAATTTCTGATTATTTTCAGCAGTATTTTTCTCCATTAGGAGCAACAACAACAACACAAATCCCTTCTGTCTTTATTCACGGGCATCTGTGCCCAGTGAGTATAAAAGACACAGCTGGATGCAGAGAATATACAATCTTCCACTCTAAAAGGGAGGGTCCCACCTGATTAAGAAGGCCAGGGGAAAGACTTTGGCAGGCCAATGGGAGAGGTCAAGGAAACACCAAGCAGCTCCACTCACCCACCCCCAATTGCATCTTTTTTTTTTCTTTTCTTTTTTTTTTGTTTTGTATGACAGCAGCACCCTGAGGTTGAAGTTCACCAAGACTCTTCATGAACAGAGCGCTTAACGTCAAACACAAGATTAAAGCAGGGGGGGTGTCGCATCTTGGCAGGACCAAATGAAAATATCAACTGCTAAGCCCCCCTCTCTGAAAAGCCAAGGGACAGGTATCTAATATTAGAGAGTAAAGCCTAGTTAGCAAAGGCAGCCTGCTGCTTTCCACATTCTCAGTGCTGGTCAAAAGGCCAGGCTGGCTTTGGAATTGCTTTATTGGGGAAATATATTACAGTAGAGGCCTGCAGAACTACCTTATTAAGGAGGCAGAGACGAGATGCCCTTGTGACATGCAAGAAGAACTCAGGATATTTCCATATTACTGAATGAGATGCAATTTCAGATGCTATTTGCAATGCACCCAAATTCAAGGCAATCCAAAGCATCACAACTCAAAATAAAAGGAAGCATGAATTGCAAAATGAAACAAACACACAATGTATTTCGACACAGTTTAACCCACAAATCTGTATTGAAAGTTCATTCCATTGTCACCACAAAATAAACATAAACCGTCAAACAGCGAGCTGTGTGTTCAGGATTTAAACAGACACATTTTTTAGAAAGAGAGAAGCAATTTTGTCATACACAAATGACTTGTTTTCTTCCCTTAGAGTGCAGCAACAGAAGCTGGTGCTTCAGCTCTTTAAGTGGCTTGGAAGCATAAAAGAGGCTTATCTGCCCCTCTCATTTCTTCAGCCACATAATCAGATGACCTGAGGAGAGCTTAAAGAAACAAAGCTAGTCCAACACTTGCTGCTCTATCTATCTACCCATCTATCTATACCCACCCATCCACACATCTACCCACCTATCTACCCACCCATCTACCCACCTATCTACCCATCTACATATTACCTACTCATCTACCATCTATTTATGTATCTATCCATATAACCAGGCTATCTACACATTGATCCATGCTTCTACCATCTATCTACCATCTACCCATCTTTCTATCCACCCATATACCCATTGATCGATTCATCTACCATCTATCCATCTATCTACCCACCCACCTACCCACCCATCTACCATCTACCATCTACCCATCTATCTACTCACCCATCTACCCATTGATCCATTTAGCTACCATCTATCCATCTATCTACCCATCAACCCATCCATCTACTCTCTACCCATCTATCTACCCACCCATCTACTTATTGATTCATACATCTACCATGTATCCATCTATCTACCCATCCATCTACCATCTACCCACCCATCTACTTATTGATCCATACATCTACCATTTATCCATCTATCTACCCATCAACCCATCATCTACCAATCTATCTACCCATCAACCTATCCATCTACCATCTACTCATCTATCTACCCACCCACCTACCCATCAACCCATCCATCTACTCTCTACCATCTATCTACCCATCAACCCATCCATCTACCTATCTATCTTTCCATCCATCTATCCATCTACCCATCTATCTACCCACCCATCAATACTATATATTTTGCTTGGAAATAAGTTTCATAAAGAAATTCAACTAGTAGTAACCATCTTAGAAGAAAAATACAAAAATAACAGTTGAGTTTGTCCAATTTTCAACCACACAAGTATCGTTGCAACATCAATTTGAACCACATTAATCAAGAATCAAACATATTATATCTATTTTGCTGAGTAAAGCTGTATAAACTCTTTAAAAATGAGCTTATAATATTTAAATAAATCTATAAACAATTAAAAGAGAAGGGATTGAACAAAACAAGACTTCAAAAGTAAATTAGGGAAAAACTTCAAGACATCCCAGCATTCCTCCATTTTTTTTTGACACTGTATGTAAATAAATGGCTTAAAGATATTTTTTCCATATGATCCTTTCCAGTGGCTGTTTTTTTCAGTCACATAGCACTATTAATAATCATAAAGTCCAGTAAGACATGAAGCTGATCTCGAAAGGCTTTTCTTTAATCCCCCTGCCTCCCCTGGAAGTGGTCTTTACTGGAAGGCTAGTTTTTGTGATGGGCTCACCCAGTAGCACAATGTTGCTTTGGGATCCAGCATTCAGCTTAAGCCAACTTATCTACTACATTCAAAGCACATCCATTGAGCTATGCGGGGAGACTTTTTTTGCCGATCTATTAAAAAAATACTCTTATCTGTATTTAGCATATGCTGTGTATGTCAGTACTGGCAGCTTTGGACGGATTTACACACACACAAACACACACTCCCACACACACAAAACACCTCAAGGTATTCTTCAGCTGAAACTCATGATAACATTCGGAAACTTCTGCAGACAAGCAGCTTTTTACAAAAAGATAAAGTCGTTTAATGCAATGTTTTCTTATGTGGAAACAAAATAAACCTTTCTTTTTTGCATAAAGTATAGAAGTATAGAATTAATAAAATCAGGTAATTATTTACGTTGTTTTTTAACAAAAATGTATTTCCTCATCACACATACAAGAAATTATTTTTCAAAATATTTATTCAACATAGGGGATAGTTTTATTATTTTAAAGAGGGGTTACAATTTCTTCACCTTTTCCTTATTGTGTTTAGTGAATGTAAATATTTTTGTGCAAAATAGTCAGGCAGGAACTAAAGTGTTGTTGCCAGCTAACAGGAACTTTTGGAATCCAGCAGCAAATAATGTGGAAATAATTCACGCGTGAGGCTTTTCAGTGGGAAGTCCTTCAGTGGAAACGCTGGCGCTGCAGAAAGCCCCTCTTTCATTCTTCTCCTTTGCTTTCGTTGCAGCAGACAAGCCTTGTTTGCACTGCAGTGTAATCACTCTGAGATGATATTTATTCAACAAAATCTGAAGCAAATTTTGCTTAAATTTTGAATATAAACAAATGGATTTTAAACTTCCAGCTGCAAGAGGAAACAAAATATTAAAATCTTACTTTGATGTATTAGACAAATGGAGTTGGAGTATATTTCCTCACTTTGTTTAGCTGTTTTTTATACTTTTTTTTTCACCATAAAAAATATTTTAAAGTTCTTTTTTCTTGATGCAAGCAAACTTTATTTAACTCTGCTCTCTGGGATTGTGGAGCTTTGGCCTTTGAAGGGATTGAGAAAGAACAGCCTTATTCATGCTGCATTCAGGGCTGAGAACTGAGACTCCAAAAACAGCAGTATCCTCTCGTACCTGTTGAGAACACTTTCATCCTTAATGGGCTCATTAGCCACATTGTTAATTGAGTGCTATTCAGGCCAACATCAAAGCTAATAATAATTGTTTACTTACTTAGTTGCTTCACTAAAACAGACCCAACTAAGGCAGAAGGTTTTTCATAAAGGAACACTTTTTTTTAAATAAATAAACTAATGTGCAAACCAAAAAAAAAAACTAATTTTAGAAAGTGTTAAAGTTTTTAACTTTCCACAATTAGTACAGAGCTTTCTGTGTGGATATTATCTAGAAAATATTTGTAGTTTTACAAATAACTAATAAATTAATCACTATTATTAAGAAAAAAACTCATAATTAAATATATATACAAATATATATATATTAAATTCTTCTTATTTTGTGAAATGCACAGATTTCAACAGCTTGGAATCAGGTATTAGTTTTGCTATAATAAAAACTAAACTATAAAATAAAATGCAATAAAATAAAATAAAATGTAATAAAATAAAATAAAATAATATATTTTCAGATCCCTTGTCCGGTAAGTTTTCTCCTCCCACTCGCCGCTGCCACATTAGTGGATAATGGGATCCGAAAATGGAAGCTAACTCATTGGAATTAAATTTATCAGCATGTGCTCAGAGGTAATAAGCTGTCAGTTATAAAATGAAGATTTGTATTTAGATATATGAGAGGAAGAAAAAAATGAATAGGCGAAATAAATGAAGCTGCTTTACAACTAAATTACTTATTTTGGAGCTAACAGACCTGCAAGAGGAGGATCGTGATGATGACAATGATTATTGCAGATAATATTTTTTTCCCCAGTGGAGGTGAAAATAGCCCCAGTGTGGGGGAAAAATAAAGCAACACAGGTGCACAAAGAGTTAACAGGTTAGGGATGCATACAGGAATGTTTTTTCCTTTTTTTTTTAGGAAAGGAGACATAAAAAAAACCTAAATGTTGGAAAATCTAATTAGTACTAAGGGATGGGTGCGGGATGGTAAAGCGCTAAATGAGACATGAAGCATTAATGTCAATAAAATAAACCTCAGAAAGAGCTGCTACTAGCCTGTCAACATCTTATAGCTGCATACATTTACTTGTTTGTTTGCACTCACTTTAAATACATCTCAAAGAAGGAGCTGAGTATCCATTTCAAACTAAAAAAATTGTAAACGTTGCAGGACTTTTATTAAAAAATGGCAGAGCTGATGATTAAAGCTGGTCCAAGTTACACCTGAGCTGGGGGTGGGTTGTGTGTATTAAAATTATTATAAGGCTGCTCCATTTCAATTGATTAGGTATCCATGCATGATGAAAGTTTTTTTTAACTGACACTACAGTCAAAACATTTCAAAGAAAACAATTCCTGCTGTATGCCAGGATACTGCACACATGCCAGAATCCACATGAGAGAGCCAGATGAGAGGTACACAAATCTAAACAGGTTGAACAAAAAAAGAATTATGACAGTATTTTTATTGCTCACTTTATTCTGATTCCCTGGTAACTAATTTGTAGCCTGTGTTATGGCGTCTCTTTGTTATTTTAAATTACTCAATGACAAGTTATTCTCAGTTTTCATCTCATTAAAATCGTTTCTGAAAGAAGAAAGACTTCTGTAGGATTGTAGAAAGAATTGTAACTTAATTTAAAAAAAATAAAATAAGGCAGAAAAATGTAAACATAGTATTTTTTACAACAAAAGAACATTCTCATGTGTGCAACAATGCAGCAAGACAGATTTTATCTGAAAGCTTCAGTGATTTTTTTAATATATATTTCACCTATTGAGTGAGAAAGATCTGATAGATAAGTTCTTTCATCCGAGCAGCTTGGTGTAAACACGCAAAGAAAAGTGTATTAAAAATGTTGTGTCTATAGGGCTCGTGTCTGACGTCTGTCAAATCATTAAAAAAGGAGAGACTCTCTTATCAAACAACTGGGATCAGCAATAGTGGTGGCACATCACCGAGATGAGGTATGTCTTCCATGGGGGCAACTCGAGGGCCTTTTGTGAATTTATAGAGGGCGATAAAATCAGCTTCATATTTCTCTGCGAAATCGGCTGATGAAAGAGGCCTGCGAGAGAGAATTACAACGGCGAGAGTTTTGTCACTAGACCCACAGGCTTTAGAGGCTGGGAATTGAAAAGATAATGAGAAAAGCCATGCTGCAGGTTGGCTGTGTTTAATAAGTCATCATGCCTCTATCTATTGTTAGTCGCACGGAGCCCACCAAGATTGTGTTTCCACCGTGCTTAATACATTGCAGCTAGCAGGCATTTCAATGGATATATTATATCCAACCACAGCGAGGCAGGTAGAAGCTTATAGCACAGACACTATTACACAGAGTGGTGTGATAACAGTGAACAAAGAACAATACCTAAAAAATGAGACTGTTCTCTGGCTGTCTCCCCCTTTAAACAATATGTGATTGCAATTAAGATAGATGGCTTTAAAAAGAATTTAAAAAGAAAATTCAGTGTCAAACTCAACCATTCTTCCTTCCTGAAAAAGGACTAAAGTTTGTGTGAGCACAAAAAAACAGGATATCAGTTGACAAGAAGATAAAGAGTGACGTAAATTCTGTATTTCAGAGTAAACTGGGGTGATACGACTTGGCAGATGGATTCTCTTTCTTTCTTCCTTTTTTTTTTAAATGTTCATCTCTTAACTCATCAAACAAATTCCCACCATTCCAGTGATCTCTTTATTCTTTCCAGCAGATTCTGTCTTCCACTACACTCAACACAAAGAGTAAAAAAAAGAAAAAAGAAAGCAGCCTTAAAGAAAGCACATTTAAATGTGAGTTGATGACAAATGGTTGAACTGATTTTCTGGAAAGAATTAAAGCTGTATAATGACACTTGACTTGTATTGGATGAAGGGTAAAAAAAAGAAGAGTAAAGAGTAAAATAACTCCATTTTTACAGTTTGTATAATTATTGCATGACACATATAGCGGCCCATATTTCCTATTCAGACAGCACGCTTCAGAGGCATCTTTTGTCTTTGTGTCACTGCCTCTGGGCATGCATGAAAACAACACTATTACTCCACTCGAACCAGTCCGGCTGGACTGTTTGTTCTACATTTGTTCACTTAGATCCATTCCCGCGAGAAGATCTATTTATAAAAGAAAAAAAAAAAAAAACATTAAAAACAACAGGCATGTCACATACTCTGATCAACAAGAGTCAGTCAGAAGGATTTATGAAGCGAGTGGAGTTTTTAACATGGAAATTGGCTTTGAACCCCATCTGCACAGGTCGGCACATCTTTGGGCAAAGCTCTGCCGCTGCTGACAGAGAAAATGAACAATCGGTTCCTCATAATGTGGCCTGATTATTATCCTACTTACCCCCTGCAAATTTCAACTTATAGGGAATTTCTGCACCCCATGAAATCTGTAAACTCTGAGGCGAGGAAGGACTACGGTCGGTTTAAAGAGTCAAACTGAAGCTTCAATCATATTGCAATTCCAGATCCAAATAATCCTATCAACAAACCACTTTCAGAGCAACTCATTTGAACAAATCACACAACATCTAAAAGATGAAAAACCATTATCCCTTTTAAAATACTTCTGTAAATCTGACCTCATGTCTTCAGCTGAAAGTGACTAACAAAGATGTTTTAAAAAGTTTGTTACAAGCTATTTTTTCTTTCATTTTAAATGTTAACATAAATTTTGGGCACTATTAAATTACTAAAAACAAATCCTACCTGTGCAGAAATGCTGATTTCAGATTCCAAAATCAAAACAAAACATAAAACCAACCCTAAGATTTATACAACAGGCTTGAAGTGAGACGGGTCTCAGACTGTGAAACATGATACAAACCAGGGCTAAGTTTCAACCAAGTGTGTTCAGCAACTTTGGGAAGGGATCTGTCAACGTCCAATCTGAGATGTCTTTATTTGACACGATTGTGTTTTGTTCTCGCGTCGGTCCAGCCCGCCGGTGTCCCTTTCACCCCTGAAAGCAGCTGGGGCCCTGACCTCTGCGGCACTGGCCCTCAAAGCCGAGCTCTTTTCAGCTCCGGCACACAGGGAACCTCCCAGCTCCCCTCCCATCGGCAACATCCCATTCAGCCACAGAGATAACTTTATTCATCCTGTGCATCATTGTATCCAGTTGAATGCGGGAACTCTGCAGACACTTGAGTGAATTGAACTAGCGTGCGTGCATGTGTTAACGACAGGGAAGGAAGGGGAGGTGTTATGTCTTCATTTCTGCATTTTGACAAAAATTTCATGCATGGGATAGCTTTGAAAAGCCTCTTCCTTTCCGTGTGGGAGCTTGGAGTTGATCAAATTTGGGGAAGATGGAGTCATGATTGCATATGTGCACTTAAAATATGCAATTATGGCCAAAAAATGAAGAAAAATAAATGTTTTGTGAGTTATACCAGCGCCTGCAGATGCGTTCGCTGCTACTCATACTAATTTACATCAAAGTGCTAAATAGCCGTGTTTTATCCCCCTTCTCTTTTTTTTCCATTTGGTAAACTCTGCTGATTTAGCGATGGACAGCTGCCAGAGACAGTTAAGCTTATGTTCACCTGCCTAACACCAAAACAGCACAAGGACCACCCTGCTCTTCTCTCATCATTCATATTCAAGCCAGGGCCTCTTGACAAGTCTGCTGATCTCACTCAATGTTTTGTGGTTTGGACAATACGTTTTCACTGTGTGGGCAAAAATGCGGAGGCCATCACGCTTCTTGAGACCAGTCCTGTGAGACACAACTGAGGCAGGAGCTCTCAACTCTCCCGCCTCCTCGGCTGTGAGAGCTCTGCTCATCACCCGCCTTGTCACTGACGAGTCTGAGGGCAGCGGAAAAGTAAGGGACCAAAACCGCTCAGGAAGAAAAATGGAGAATGTTCTAAATGCAAATAAAACCTTTGATCATTTAAAAGGAGAAAAATATATTTGGATGTTTGAAAATTAATTTTAAAGTTCACATTTGCCATTTTTATGCTATTATTGTATAGAAAAAATGTTAACAAAATGTTTCTTAAAAAGTTTCTAGTTAATATTCTTCATATTTATTTGTCACTGTGCTAGAAAACGGTGAAGTGCAATATAAAAATCAAAAAATGACATCAAAGTTAACCGTCAAGTGATTTTATTTTTCAAATAAAAATGTAATTAATATATAAAGTTGAAAAACAAACACCATAATTGCATCCTAAACAATATAAGTCACCAACTTTACTTTTTAAAACTATTTCCTTTTTTAGCCTAAAAATATGATTCATCATAGAGTGGGAATATTTGTGTTGTAGCCAGTGTTAAAAAAATCCTTTTTTGGGGATTTTGATATCCTAAAGAGAGAGGTTTATACATTAGCGCTGTAGTTGCAAAACACTGTTGATATTCAAATGATTATTGTGCAAAATCTGGGATAAGCTTCAGTGTGAGAGCTCTTCTAAGTGCCTACAACTATTGCTAATTCCCCTCACCATTGTGGGCCAGACAAAGGCCTTAATCCCATTTCACTTTTGCAGAAGGCTGGGGCTATTTTCCCTCTCATAAACCAACAACACTCCCCCAAGCCAGAGCTGAGAGGTTCTGAGAAAGGGGCCAGTGTGTGTATACTTCAAGGCTTTTTTTGTCCAACTTGGCTAGTGCTCTGCATAAACTTTTAAGTGGTCCCAGTAGGCCTCAAACACCTTTTGGCAGAAAAATAAGCTACCACAAACTGTAAAAAGAAAACCAAACACTCTCTTAACCTGAACAATACAAAAGAAAATATATGACGTCTTTTATACCTTAGTCTGGGCAGCAAAGAGTTAACACGTTTTTTTTTTCATCCACAGTGAGAGAACTTTTATTCCTCTGAAAGCCGCTCCGTTCCTCTGCATTGTAAATCCTTTAATACATTATTTATAGCATGGTGGTCCACTATCAAAGCAAGCGGAGTAAGACAGGATTCACTTTTGTGCTTTGTAGTCATGTTGTAGCTCGCAGTGAAAAATGAAACCACTTTTCCTACTTTGACGTAATATTTTCTTTTTGTCATTCAGCCCCACTTCGACGAAAGCTTAATATTTTAAGGTTTAATTAAAACACGTGATCATTTCAGGGGTTTTATTCATAGAATTATAGGTTCATCACTGAGTTCTTACTGCAAATGCTAATATTCTTAAGGCAATTACTTTTTACTTTTTTACAATTCAGCTCTACATCAAAACAATACTTCAACTGGGATTATTGCTGTTTGTTATTGAATTTTTCTTTTAAATGCAGGAGGATTGGATTTTACATTCATAAAACAGCCTTTCAATGCACCTGCTCTATTTCAATCTATTTATAACAGCACTGGAAGTGGACTATGAGCAGTAGGAGTTACTAAGTATATGTGGTGTTGGCAAAGCTCCTTGGAACAGACAGCAGAGCCACTAGCCCAGTTGTTCAGTAAGTAAGTGATGGCTTTATTCAGCTGTTGTGTCATGCAGTGCATGTGAACCAGCATGCAGACCAGCATGCAGGCCAGCATGTGGCCTGTGTTGGCTCATGTTAGGTGTGTAGTTAGGAGGGTTTACTTGCACTTAAAAAGGAGGGGCACATACAAATCTAAACGTGCCAAGAATTTTCCTCGACAGCCAGACAATCCATTCTTCTTTAATCTTAATCAATTAGACACCCATGCAGTGCAAACAAATCAGAAAACTGTCAGCGGACACAAAGCAGTGTAAAAGAATCTACATGAAGTGGAGACAAGCTGTATCCTTTTCTACCACAGTGATGGGCTGGGTTTCTTTAAGAGCTTTATATCACATGGATCATTCATACGATTGACTTGCAGTATAATAAAGAGGATCTTTTTGCAAAGGTGTCCACCAGAATCCAAAACTGTTATGTTAATATCCCTTGGGATCCACTGAGGTGAGTGTAGGTTTTCGCAAACAATACTCAACCCTGGAAAGTGATACGCCTTTGCTTGATGGTAATGGTTTATAACATCCCTTGATACCAACATTTATTCACAGAAAACTTGAGTTGGTATTACTTTAGCTTGGGCTGACAAAAAGAAATTCTTTAAAGTATTATTGAATTTACACCTTGGAGTCATGTATCAAATTTTATCAACTCTTCCTGACACAGGAGGCCACTTGAGGGTCTTTCAAGATTGTAGAGCTGCAGTGGTTGAGGTTAAGAAAACAAATGTTTATTAGTGCCAAACAGGACTCATGTCATCTAAAACCAACAGAAAAAAAAAGGTTTTGTGTTTGAAACCATAACCTACCAAATTTCCCATCAAAACTACATGCTCTCATCCTTTTTAATAAAACAACTATTTATTGTCTTGTACAACAATTTGTTATTAGCATTATGTCTTAGGCCACGTCCATACTGTAGGTCTTAATGCTCAATTCTGTATTTTTTTCAAAAATCGTTTGTTTCCATGGATGTTCACATTCTGTTTTATATGCGACCTCAGTCAGACTCCAATATAAACTCTCCATGACCCTGATGTGACCCACATGCACAGAAAAAGACATGATGTCACATGTCAGAACACTGTTTACAGAAGTAGCCTGTGAATGCTACTTGTTAGCAGGCTGATACTGAAGTTGTGCACTGAGAGCTGATTAAATAATTTTCTGACATGCTTGTTTAGTTCAGGGTTTATATCTGAACCTGCCTCTGACCGAATGCTTCGGTGCAGCATTTTATTTTTGGATCAAAGCTATGTGCTAAAAGTAAAGTATATTAACTTTAATTTCAATACGGTCCTTGACCGACCAACGTTACTATCAGTCATATATTTCTGTGAATTCTCAGTCATCCAAGGCATGGAAAATTAAAAGAAAAAAGACAAAGCAACTGGACTACTGTTCTGTAGCTGAAGATGTGTGGAAATACAAGATTTAAACAGCATGACTCAAGGTTAGTATCAATATTCTTGGATCGCACCCCCCCCCCCCCCACCTCGCTGATGTAAAAGTCAGATGAAATGTGACTTGAACGTTTAGACTGCAGTCACATTGAAAAACAACAGATATGTATCCGATTCAGTACCACATACTAAAAAGTCCTGGGTCAGATTTAAAAGAAAAATGAATTGGTCATGTTGTGACTGTCATGAAAAATCTAATATGTGTCGCTTGGGGCAAAAAACAAAAAACAAAACACATTTGGGTCGCATTTGCCTGCTGTGTGAACATAGCCAATTTAAGTAATTAAGCAAGCTATTAATTTGCAAAAAATAAAAATTGGCCAGCATATTTTGCACAAGCTACCACTCAAAAACCCCACCAAATATTTGACTAACTATATGTCAACAAGAAATTTCAAATATTTTAAAAGATTAAGTGTTCATCAAGATCAAGAGTTGGTGGAGAAATATGAAAATGAAGAAAAGTCAGAGAGCGAATAATTACCCCTGACTGGTCTGAAACACCAATCACATGATTCTGTCTGTAGATGCTTCAGTTACTGAGACATTCTGGAGCCACTGAAACACAAACACTGTGCCAGAAGCTGTGAATTTCTTAGAATTTAGATCTTTGGTCTAAAATCAACAGGTCGCAGAACCATCTGCAAAGAACTTCCACCACAATGAACACCTAGCAGCACATGGTTCATGTAGCAAACTTTTGGCAGCACAAATAGAGTAAATCTAGCTGTGAACAAAATAGTTCATTGGTGTTAGTTTCTGCTGACAATGTGTCCCATTTGTTTTATGTTTATTTTTTTGATAGTAGGAAAAAAACAGATATCATCACTATTCCATTACTTTCATGTCATGATATTCCAAACATAAAAATAGTGCATGTGTAGAAGTTTGGCAGTCTGCTCAGTGAGCAGTTAGTGATGCTCACATTTGACTATGAGAGTCTTTCTTAAAAACTCGGCTTGTGCTTTTTGAAGTAGTTCATGGTGAATTGTTTGGTCTGCTTTGGGTCATTGTCCCATTGTAGAAGCTAGTGTTTCTTTAGTTTCTGTTTCTTGACTGACTGATATAATTCTATAGACCTGCCCTGGTTGGTCAAAATCAATTAGCTTCAATTTTCTGATCCTCATTCAGTTGCTGGAATATCCCATTCTTTGCCATTACATGACATCAAGAGCCAAGAAGCTTATTATCTCTGGCATTCATCGTGGATAGTTTTATTTTTTGTTTAGTTTTGTTTTTTAAGATGTGCAGTCACAACTTTTTACTTAAATAAAAATAAAATCACAATTTAGTTTTTTTTCACACTATAATTTAATGCATTTTTGAAAGGTTTAACAAAGTTTTATTTAATTTTGCCAATATAAAGATTTATTTTATGAACTCGTTAACATTTATAAAAATTTTTGCTTACTGGGCAGTATAAGTCAGACAAAACAAGTTTGTTATTCTTTATTGTTGGCAAAAACAATATTTTAGTTTTATCATAAAACAGTTCTACAAAATGGTTGCACAGTCCAGTCTGTTTTCATGAAGCCTTGGACTGTCTATAAATCACCAATGGAGCTGGTCATGACCTACACAGACGTGAGTTCTCAGATATGAAGCAAGCTTTGCTGGACCAAATGAGAAATGGAGAGATGCATTTTAGTAATTCTTGTTGTGGCTAATTAATTTTGAAACTAAATATAAATATAAAGCTAAATAAGAAGTCATCATTGTTAAATCATTTTATTGTTGTTTAATCCCATGACTGGCTGGTCACACAGACTGTTATGTCACTTCATCACAATATTGATGAGTATTGCCTCAGACCATTCAGATGTCACACCAAGATGGTCAAAGGCCATCTACGTAAGTCCAGGACTGAGGTGTCTTCTTATTTTTTTTCGGGGTAAGGAAGATGAACATGAATATATTGTACAAAAAAATGGAACCACATGCAGGCTATAGGACTTATTTTTAGATTATTGGAGAATCAACTGCTTTTGATTCATTTAGGGTTACTGTATCTCTAGAGGGCTCCCTGTGTACACATGGGTTTTATCTGGATACTCTGGTGTCCTGCCACAGACTGAAAAAAACATGTACGTCAGGTTATTTGGTGAGTCTAAATTGTCCCTAGGTGTGAATGAAAGTGTGAATGGTTGTATGGCCCTGTGATGTACTTAAGACCTGTCCAGAGTGTCCCCTGCCTCTCACTAAATGACAACTGAAGATAGGCACCGGCTTCTCTGTGACCCAGAAAGTAAAAAAAAAACAAAAAAAACAAAACTGGTGGAATAAATGTTCCGAGATGACTGTGAAACACCAATAGAGGCAGTTGTCAGGACTCAAATGAGCTTTTATATGAGCTGAGCTAACACTGTGGCTTTCCATGTCTTTAGATATAGAATCTAACCAACATACCATGCAGCTTGTCAGATATAGGCTTAGGAGTGAATACAGCAAAATATTGTGATCCAAAGACCAAATCAATGATAAAAAAGGAACAAAACATTATCCCCTGACTGTATAACAAAAGCACATGAAAGCACAAAAGTTTCCCTGCAAAACACTGCAGAGAGATGCCTCATGTTGAGATTTAGTAGAATGCTACACACTCCTATTCTCTGTCCTACCTTCACACTCTGAGTTTGTCTGCCACATCATAAGACTGAGAAGCTGCTTTCCTTTGCTGCCAGTGAGAGTCAGTGAGGCATGTAAGGACGTGCTGTGAGCACCACTGGCTGGAAACTAACCGGGACTGAACATACACAACAAACAAACCCAGAGTTTAATGAAACAGCCAGAGCTGATAAGAGTGACAGGATAGGTGAGTGAGTGAGCAGGTGAGTGAAAGCTCGGTCTCACTTGAGCTGAAAATGGTGTTGAGAGTTGAGACATGCCAGAGCTCAAGGGGGGGGGGGTGAGCGAGGACTCAGAAAGTCCACCTCTTGCTGATACCTGGTTTCTTGATGATATTTCGACGACTGTTTATTACTTTTCAAAGGAGAACAAAATTGTCAGAAAAACACAATCAATACGAAGAATTAAACAAACTTGAACCCATTTTTCACACAACCTCTGCATTTCAAGCTGCAGATTAAGGAGAAGTGTTTTTTTTTTATTTAAAGAAAATAAAAATAAAAAAATCCTCCCTGTAATGAAAAGTATAGCTTTGGGTGGAAATGTGTCTGCTCTGATCTTCACCTCCTAACACAAGCTGTAAGAAACAATCACATCAAAAACATCTAAAAAGAGCAACAAGCAACTCTAACAGAAAAAGTATTTTAATGGAAACCAATCATCCGTTTAATTACTTTGTGTTTTTTAGCAATTAAATGCAATGCAAAATACATTTTATTATGTCATTATTCTATAAAAATAATAGGTTTCTCTTTTTAGATCACTTGAGAACTACTTAGCCTCGGTTGCCTAATGGTTTTATTAAGGTCTTAACTGGTGTGATAAGTTGTAACATTCAGGTGATCATTAAATAAAATCTCTTATCAGGTTGTTCACTTGTGCAGAAATTAAGCAGCACTTTAGTAAAGAACATTTTCACCTCAGAGTTTAATTAATATTAAAGAAGTAGCAAAACAATAGCCCCGCTGCATTTGAAATCTTCACCCCCGGCTGCCCTCATTTGGAGTGCTTTGCATATCTCCATGCTGCACTGGTCTAATCTATGGCATGTCGGCGTGACCAGGTGAAGAATGGCGTTAATTCTATATTGAAGCTGGGCATGTGCCGAGCGTGGCAGAGACAGGTAGAGCAAGCCATGGGAGTCGGCGTGTGACCTGACAGACGATTGGCAGGCGGGGTGTTAATTGGAAAGGGGCACCAGCCCATTTGTGCTGGCCATCCCACCTCAGAAGATATTGTACTTTGTTTGTTGAACTCCCAAGACAAGCTGCTGTTCTAATCTGAATATAGCCAATGAAATGATTAGTTTCTCCTGTGACTTTCCACAGATGGTGGAGGGGCCCATGTTTCAAAAGGTGTAGCCCTAAATGGACTATTAAGAATTTAAAGCTGATGAGTAAAAATGTCTAAACTGTTTAGGGGGGGGTTGGACCACCAGCAACAAGTTCCTTCAGTCATTATTTAATAAAGTCACAGATGTCTGAAAAGTGATAATGATCTGATGGTTAATAAATGAGCAGCCATCAATAATGTTGAATGTAAAGTTAATAAAGAAAAGATTTTTTTTAACTTTAAGATATGAGTTTCATAAAGTTGGTTTGAAGGACTGTTTTTCTAAAGCACAAGACAAAAATCTGATCTTTTGGCTATCCAACTGGCAAGGTGGTGAAAACTTGTAACTGACATCAAGCTAATTAAACCAATTTACATGTTTGCAGAGTTTTGAGTATTTAATTATTATTAAGTTGTAATAAACTGACAGAGGTGAGCACATGTAAATGTAACAAGAGATATTGGAAAATATATTTTGTTAAACTAATGTATTGATCTATGGTGGTTGTAGAAAAGTAAATAACTGTTAAGAAAGTTGCATTTAACTGAAATTATAAGAGGTAAAAGTACTGAAGTTTAGTACGGAACTGCACTTTTTTTTTTGTTTGTTTTTGTTTGTATTATTTGTAATTCTTTTTTTTAAATGGGGAGAAAAAAAGAACCTTGGCATACGTAGAAAGACCATTCAAACCAGAGGTGAAAAAATAATCTTTATACTTTAAAGCACATGTGTTAAACTCAAGGCTCGCCAGCCAAATGTGTCCAGCTGGTCTGTCACTTCCATTGCCCACCCAAGGAAATAAATAAAAATAAATATATATATATATATATATATATATATATACATTAACTTAATTTAATATGTAACTAATTTTATATCAATAGGAAAATCATTAAATTCATGATTCACTGCAACAAAATAAACAAATTTAAAGGATAAAAGATAATAATACTGAGATGCTGGCTCAGGCAGCTACTCACCACAACTCAACAGTGAGTAAAACCTTACTTTTATTTTTAATAATATTTCTGTGTTATTTGTTTCACATATAAGAGGAGGTGTCAAAAAGCTGTTTCTATGCAGGAAATGCCATGTAGAGCTCAGGTATTGTTTGTCAGTGTTACTCAGCTGTAAGAACATGATGTTTCCTGTTTAGTCAAAGTTAAACATGAAACATCAAAGTTAACTACAGCTGGCCCTTTGAGGGAAATTATAATGCTCATGGGGCCCTCGCTGAAAATTAGTTTGACACCCCTGCTTCAAAATATTTGTACAAATGTCTTTCTATTTGAAACCTTTTTTTTTTAACTGTAAAATCATTTGATTTGGTTAGACAAAAAGTTTAAGTTATCACAGATAGAATACATTTGTCAACAAGGCCTAGTTTCCTGTTACAAAAACGGCCATAAACAAAGTCCTGATCCAACTCATTTTCAGTTGGTTTCACCAGCTAGCATGTGTTCCTAATTGGTAGTACACCAAATCCTTATCCACATGCTGTGATGCCAAAGCAGTTATTTAAAAGAAAGTTTTGCTTTCTTAATGATTTCCAGCCCCTCTTCAGTGATCAGAAATCAAAGCTCATTTATCAGACCAAGGGTTCTGGACACTTTAAAGACATCTTGGAAGAACTCAGTGTATCCAATGTTAAACACAGAGTCATGTTGTTGATAGTTTAATTAACAAATTTCATTCTCAGATGTTCGTTTCACATGTCCAGTTTTAACAGGCTGTAGCCGTTTGTTGCTTTGTGTTTTGAAAATACAGTCAAATAAAAATGTGTCAATGACTCAAACAATATTTTACGTATATGGGCATAGCATGTTTGACAAAAAAATATATACGTGGAAAAAGTAGGAACAATTACCTTATAATTAAGAATGCTGTTGTATTTTTGTCATGGTTTACTGCAACGTAAAACTTGGGCAAATAAATATGCCAAACTAACTCTGTGCTATATTCTGCTTTGTGCATGAAAATGAACAATTTCACGTTGCTAGCAGCACAGACCAGTCATGCCTGCTTTTATTTGAATGTGAATGCTTCTAATACAGCAAAGGGTATACATAACCTTTAATTTAACCTTAGCCATTGTGCTCCATGCAGGCCAGTCTCTCTATTGTTCAAGATGCTGCATCTTATTTTTTTTAATAAGCAAAACGGATTAAATTAAACCACACGCAGGCCAAATGAAATGAGGATTTTTGGATGCATTCATAAGAAATGTGTCTGGAAAAGATAATTCCACCTAATGGCAGGAATTTAAAGAAGTTGGCTGATGCTTTTGCTCCAACTTGGATTGTTTTTTTTTTTTTTAATTTAGGTGCTGCCATAATTTGATTAAAATATGAAGAAATTAAAGATTAACACAAGGGTTTTCTGTCATTTCAACACTAATTATAACATTTCGACAAAATAGCTAGCTTTTCTGCACATTAAACAAAACAAAATATTAATCTTTGTACTTTTTCAAAATCACATATATTTTTTTGATATTAGGATCGTTGAACCTTTTTGTCGTTTCCTGTCTGAATAAAGATCCCCATCATTCGGAGTTAGAGGCTGGTGTTAGCTGTCAGATTTGTGGGTGATATCTCAATTAGGGAAAAAAAAAGGAAAGGAAAACCTATTGAATATGGGGGTGTGAGAGGGTATTTCCAAGCTCCGGGCTTTAAAATGGAAACAAGAATGTGTTCGGTCAGCTTGAACAGCGCAGGAGGATTTTGGGGAGGACTCGTCCTTTGTGACACATGCAGCATAGACATAATGAATTATATTATAATTACAAAGCGCAGTCAGTAGAAGTGGACAATATAGATATTTGGCCGGGTGTGTGTGTGTGTGTGGGGGGGGGGGGGTGCAGAATAGTGTGCTGCTCCACAGAGACTGAACCACTCCAGACTGCATTTCTATTCAGATGACTTTAACTTAGACAAATCTCAATATTAATGAATGGGGCTTTTGTTCAGAAAATAAAAACATTTGAACAAGGACGCCTCGTCCTCTCATACATAGGGGGACAAAAACAGTTTTTAACCACATTCTAAATAAAAATTTGATCTGCTTCAGACATTTAATCGTTGAAAAAACATGACTCTGTTTGACGTATTTAGCTGATTTGTTCTTGATTAATATTTTCTGCATGAAATTTACACAAAATCTTATAGGAAACAGAAAACTTCGTGTTGACGATTATTTCAAAAACTGTGGATAATACAAACACAAACAAGCAATATTTGGAGCATTGTTTTCCTGGAGACTACTGGTTTGTGCTTTGGAGCGTGCAATGTGTGTATGTGTGTGTGTGTGTGTGTGATGCTGCAGGAATTGTATTGTGGGGGCAAAGCAGAGCGAGCAGAGGAGAGGGAAGCTGGCAGTGACTGAGAAGATGAGGATTTGACGGCAAGGTGACAAAGAGTTCAAACAAAATGAGGCTTGTAGATTAGCAGCACTCCCCTCAGTGACAGGTGTCATCTCTTGGGGCAGTCTGTCATTCTGCCTGCTGCCACTCTTTATATCGTATGAGAAGAGAGAGAAGGAGGGAGAGGAGGAGAGGCAGCAGCACTTGTACCTCACCAGGCACCGTCCACCCTGCTGTACCTGTCAGGTCCCAAAATTAAAACCTGGGTGGAAGAAAGGAAGTCAACAAACATTAAGCAAATGTTTATTCACCTTCCAAGTCATTTTCTTTACATTTCAGCAGTACACGATTCAAATATGTATATTTTCTTTTAAAGCAGTTACAATGAAGTCTGCTGGCTATATAACTTTTTTACTAACCACTATTTTTTCAATCTACTAAATTGAATGATACTGGACTTGTTGCTTTTTTTTTTAGAAAGCACTGATTTTTCTGTTAGTTGGAGCTAAACAATATAAATAAAACTAAATTAAATAAAGCATTTGTGTGCTTTTAATGCTTTTAATAGAAGCATGTTTGATGTTATTTACTTTTTTTTTCGGTGAGGTATGCATTTTTAAATGCTGATAAACAATGGGACAATAATTGCTAATATTAAATAACATTATTTACATGGTTGAGGGCTTTATTAGTTCAGATAAAAGAAAAAAAATATTGAATGTTAACAAATTTTATCGTTTATATTTTTTATTTTTAAATTATTTTTTAATCATTTAAAATAAAAATAAAAAATCATCAACATATTAGGACATACTTTTTTTTTCCAGAATTGTTTGAATCAAATCAAGTGCAGTTGTGATTAATGACTGATTATTACATTATCCTCAGCAAGTAAACCTTTCCTGAGATAATTATTTTTAGTCATTACGATAAAACACATGCTACCATATTTCTGATTTTGTTTAACATTAAATTTTAATTCCAGCATTATAAAAATATGTCTTCGTTTTATTTATTTAGCTGATAGTTTACCTAGTTTATCTATAAATTTTCCAAACTAAATCCAAATTTTATATGTGATTTATGATCATGAAGATTTATTTTTAATAGTTTCCACTGCCAAAATTTTTATTCATCAAAAATACATTTTTCTAACTATGCCTTCCTTTCCAGCAAACAGCAGGCAACCCTCGGAGCGAGAGCTAAACACGGAGACAGAGAGTATTGTTCTTTTGTAAAGAGTCACTTTAGTTTCGCCCAAACCCTTTTAACAAGTCTGCGATAGAGGAAGGTATTAACTAAAGCTCGGAGGGAGCCAGCTCCCGTCATCCCGGTGACACGCAGACTGAGACCTGCTGCTCTCTGCACCAGGACTGCAGCCATCTGCTCCACAGATTGCACTCAAACACACACACACAGCGAGGGCTGCTGCCACCCCTCTGGGTGAGAGAGTCACCAGAGGGTCAGATAGACTTCTCCAGGACTTTCTCCCTTAGATTTCTCACTGCTTTCACTTGCTTATGTTGTGTACGGTTGCCAAGCAACTCAATCGAAAAATTTCAAATAAATAAAAAAAAATTTACAAAAAAAACGTGAATCTGCAGCAAGTCAGAAGGAAATACTACACAAAAAGAGGGAATGAGAGGGGAGGAAAAAACCAGGAGACATATTCTGATGTTTGTTTTTGACAGATGAGGGATGCCCCCTATTGACTTTGTCAGGGAAGATAGAAATGGGGGGTAGAGAGTGTAAAACCAGAGAGCAGTAGAGACTCCAATACGTGAAGAGAAATAACCCGCGTGTCACTTTCTCACAGTGGGAATGGCTCCTTAGGAATATATGGACAAGAGAAAGACTCTGATGACCAATATACATTAAGGTTTTAAAATATTCATTGCAAAGGTTGGAAGGGAAAGAAGGTTATGAGAGTATTTGGCAGACTCCCAAATGGGAAAAATCCTCTCTGAATAGCAAGCAGGTTGCATAAAATCAGACCTCTAATGAAAACGAAGATGAGTTGTAGATGGTTATCACAGGGCAATTTTTTTTAATTTTTATTTTATTTTTTGCTACCTTGAAGAGAATCAATTACAAATTTAATATGGCGATAATTCAAAGATAGAGAACAACACATCATTAAAAATGTTGAAGCTCACGTTTAAAAATTCTTTATGTTTGGTTGAAATGAATTTTCTGATAAAAGCAAAACAAAAAAAAAAAGACTAAAAAACAATTTCACACACTTGCAGCATGACGGCATCTGTGCCCCGTGCATTGAAAAACAAGTCATATGCCTCGCAGTGCCTCTCTGGTCTGTGAACCGGTGTCCGTTGGGGAAATCAAGCACCCTGGGCACAGTTGTGTTGGAGTGAGTAATGAGGCAGGCTTTCCACGATGGCTGATAGAGGCTCCCATTAACAGCCACGCTTCAGGGTATTCTCTGTCTCTGTGTTGTGGAATGGAAATGAGATCTGATAGAACCGTGTATAATTTGTTGTCACATCAAAGTGACACTTATTAGCTTTATTTCCTTATCAATGTTACATCTACAGTACCTCTGGGTAAATATTTCAGAAGCACAGAAAAGCTGCTGGCCAGCTTTTTGTTATGTGGCTTCTGAGCAGCAACTTTCAGGGAGTTTTTGGTGCTCTTCAACTGGTTTAACTTGAATGTTTTTCAGCAAACTTTCTACCTTTTACTCCATATGGTTCTGAATTTAATGGTTTGGAAGTTTTTTTTTGTTTGTTTGTTTTGTTTTTTTGGGAAAGTTTTAAGCGTTTTTTTTATGCTGCTGTTTTTCTTTTATTATTATTTTTTTCCCACTGACGGTGATAATCTTCTTACTAATATCATCCCGCAATATGTAAAGGTTTTTGTTTCTGCACTGGATTTTTGATATATTTTATTCATCCATTTTCTCACTCTCACACAAACACTCTCACATGTGTGTGTGTGTGTGTGTGCGTTTTCCCATTAATCTCAAAGCTATCCTGAAGTGGATTATTGTGAATTCATCCAACATCCCTCTTCATATCTTTGCGACTTTGAATTGGGGATATTGCTGGATGGACCGCTATCAGAGCCAAATTATTTCCACAAGTCCAACAGAGGACTGAGCTTCGAAGGGCTGTATTTTACCATTGCGTCTATAGATGTGCAGCATTATAGCTCGTGAGTGGCACCTCATTTCACACAGCCTAATGGCTTGACACTGAGATCACACCAGGGATCCAGGCAGGGGAGCTTCCTCTCCTTTTTTTTTTGGGGGGGGGGGGGGTTCTGTTTTATAAAATACAAGGATTAGGGTTGATTGAAAGTCAAAGTGTGCTGTAGTATAGTCCTGTAGTACTTTATAAGAAAAAAAAAACTTTGTTGATTACCTAATTCTGGACATGATACACAGACCAAACGTTTTTTCACATGTTTCAAACATATTCTGCAGGCTCAATATGCTATAAAAATACGACAAGTCAACAATAAACTCAGATATGATTTTTTTTTTTTTCTGACATCAAAAATTGCCCTAGTCTGCAGCAGCCCTGTGATATTTAACTGATTAGGATAGAGCAAAGCAGACACCACGGCACAGTCAACTCTTCACTGAACTTATCTCACCCGCCTGAATGTGACAGACACTGCAGCCCTCCAGCTTTAGTTGTCATACACCGGCGACCAGTCAGAGCTCGTCAGGTTCCATGATTGTATAATTGTGTTGTGACACCTTGAACCCGCCGGTGGTGTATAACCACGTTAATTTTCTGATAGCACACCGTGGGCCGTAAGAATCAGAGTTATGATGGGTGTAATTTGTGCCTGCGATGGCAGACTGAAAGGAGCGAGGTCATCGGCAGGATAAATACAAATTAAAATTGATGCAGGTCTCATTTCTGCTTGACCAGTTTGTGTTGGGAGGCTGCAGAGAGTTAGGAATGGTGCGCTTGTCACTTATGCCTTTTGGTCTTCCATTTTACTCAGGGCCCAGAGGCGAAAAACTCAAAATAAAACGTATGTGCTCAAAGATGTGCTGCTGTATCACAGGCTTGGTGATAAAACTCAATACTATATAGTCAAACTTTA
>JARVJO010000002.1:20325941-20338232 GCA_031762555.1 Cynodonichthys magdalenae | reverse complement strand
TTGAGTTTTGGGGTGGTGGTGTTTTCTTTGGGGTGGGGGTGGGGAGAGGCAGCTTTTCCTGCTGCATTGATTTGAGCTCGGGGCTGTGGGAGTGGGGGTGGGGGGGTTTGACAGTGGAACAAGTCTGCCAGTCACAGCGCTGACAGCTAACCTCTCCAATCCCGATTTGGAGAAAAGCCCATTAATAAGGAAAGACTAATACGCAGTCGTACAAACAAGATTACGCTGTGCTTGAGATGAACACATGGCCAGGACACACACACACACACACACACACACGATGAGGGGATGAACTTTAGCCACACAGAGACATTCAGTTCTATACCCTCACTTGAAATTAAATGTGTGCGTGTTTGTAATTTGTTAAACACTTAGAAATGTCAAGAGGCTTAAATTAAACAAAACTGTTAAAGGTTATGTTTTCAGGCACATTTTAAAGACAAAAATTACCAGAAAAAATAATCATTAAGATAATTTTAAATATGAAATATGATTCAGAATGCAAAATTTAAAAAAAAAAAAATTTTTTAGAAGAAATGCACATCTCATGGCAGAGTTTGACACTAAAATCATCCTATGTTGAGAAATAAAGGTTTTATAGTCAAAAAAATAAATAAAAAAACGTTCCATGTATTCTCACACAAAAAAACATGTTTGTTGTTTAAAGTCTGTTAGCACTATGTTTTGTGAATGACAGCTTCTGCCACACCAAATTTGAACTCAATATAAATTTCCCTGAGAAACAGCCTTGTTATGTTAGTTCACTGGCATTAGCTGTGGCGGCCATCTTTAATCAAGTCAAGTTAATCAGTTGTCGACGTATGTCCCTTTATTATTTTTAGAGTTTTATTATAAACCATCGAGTGGTTAATGAGATATTTTGCTAACAGACAGACACAAAAAACATCACCCGTCTTTAAGTAGCGATGACAAAGATCAAAACAAAAAACTAAATCCAACCCTCAGAAAGTTTCAACGTGTCTCCAGTTTTCAAAGAAACAACTTTTACACATTTCAAACCTAAAGATAAAGACAAATACTTTCAAATATTTTAGTAATGAAAACTCTTTGGCTTCAGTTTAAAAAAAATTGTGTTTTTTTTTTTTTTTTGCAGACAATTCTTCAGCCAATACAAAACAGCACAAAAGATCTGGAACAGCTGTGAGGATTTACTTGTTTAGTTTAAATACCAGCTGATTGATTTTATCTGTAAATAATGTTTTTTTTTGTTAAAATATGCTGAGATAAAGATATTCTTACAGCGTATAGAAGTAAATCAATACCTTACTGAAAAAAAGAAAGTTGGTTAAAAATCCAAAACATACCTCGTTTCTGCATGAAGACAAAAAGTTCATCAAGGAACTCCTTTCTTTGGGGGTCACTGTCGAGTTCATAGAGCTGCAGGAGAAAGACAAACATCCAGAGGAAACCAGTCAGCTGGGTGGTGAGTTGAGTTTTTTTCCATTTTTTTCTTCCATCAGATCAACAAACCTTGGCAAAATCTCTCGATGGCTCTCCTTTCACTTTCCCTCCTTCATTCTCCTCGGCCCAGACGCCTCCTCCTGCTCCTCCTGCTCTCTGCAAAAACCAACACAAGCAAGCACAACTTAACAGCTTGTCTACAGAATCCATAGTTTATATCTTTTTTTTCTTTTGTCTGTTTTTTAAATTCATTTCCCTCCTCATGTATTAAGAAACCATAAACCTGGTCTCAGGGTTTTCTTGCACCTCATTTAGGACATCACATGGTGTCCTTGCTGTGTTCTTTGGAGGGCACCCCTTCCTCGGGAGCATCCCAACCGTCCCATACTTCCACCATTTGTAGATGATTTTTCGAACTGTGGACCGATGAACGCCTGTTTCTTTGGAGATTGTCTTGTAGCCCTTCCCAGAGTAGTGCAGCGCTACAATCTTCTTCCTAACATCCTCTGATAGTTGTAAGGCTGGAGGCATGGCTCCCATCAAACTGACTATCTGGAAGAGCAGCCAAGCTTCATTTGTCTTTATTTATAGGGAGGGGCCCTGATCTCATCTCCCTAATTGGAACACCTGAATCCAAGGAGGCCTCGTTAACACAGAGGTTCACACACCTCTAGTCTGGAAGTTAAATAAACCTGATCTATGAAGGTTTTTAATAGTGAGCGTGGAGTGTTTGATTTCTTATATTGAAAAACTGATGCAACATTTTCACTGCACAGACCATGATGCTCCAGAGCAGACCAAACACAAAGCAAGCCTTTTTTTTACTGTGCATTTCTTTGGGGAGTCACAAATACTTCTGTCAGCAAATGATTGCAAAGAAAACCAACCTTTTATCAAAACTAAGATTGAAGATATGAAACAACTTGTAGAAAAAAATTGAGAAACTGAAGTGTTCTACCCAAAATAAACAATCAAAGAGCTGCTTCATGTGAACCAAGTGCAGTCTGTTATCCTGCTGAAAACACAGGTCTCTGTAGATCTGCACCACCTCCACCTCTTGGATGGAAATGGAGTTCAGCTCAGGGCTGGCCCGTGGCTTAGGCAGAATAGGCAAATGCTAAGGGCACCAATCCGTCTGGGGGTGGGAAGTATAGTTAATTTAGTCTGTAGAATATAGTCAGGTAAAACCATATTGTGTGCAATTCATCGCCAGAAAATCGTCACTTTGCAATGACTGCAATTTTTTGTGATGATGACGTATTTTTGTGCGACACACTTTCACTTTCATCAGCTGTGACCAATGGCGGAAGGCGGCGCAGAGCAGCTAACACTAACCTTAAATCTCAACAAGTAAACTCTCCTCCAGTGGAATGTTGGAAACAAATTTAGTCAGGTGAAAATCCACGATTCACTCAATCTGTCCCTTACGAGCAGCAAACTCAGCGCTAGTAAGTGATAACGTGGGGCGGGACGTTACAATTAAAAAGTTAGTTTGACTGATGATGTGTAAGTAGAATTTTAGAACACACAGGAACTAATTCTGCAGATGATTGGAGGTCTGAGGTGTACAAATGTGAGACTAGAGACCCCATGTGATGCTTCATTCCTGCTGACGACCCAATAATCACAGAAATTCCATCACTGATGAGTTAATAATCAGACCTTCTCATAAAGCCTCTCAGGTTCTTCTGTTTAAGAGAAACCAAAATACACGATCCTCCCTCCTATAAAGATCTACTGTTTCAGTATCACTGCTTCATCAGATTCTGTTTGGCTACAAATATAGATTATACCTCTTTCAAATGTAATCAGTTGCAAAATTACTGGTATTTTGCCTTTTTTTGATTGTAAACAATCTGACTTTCTTCTAAATGCCACCCATTTTCTTATGATTGTTTTTAAGATTCACTAATGGTAAAATCCACTGTTTGAATATGTTTTAAAATTGCACACACCTGTCTAAAATAAAATAGCATCTATTGATTCATGTCAAAACAACGAACTGCCATCAAGCTGAGGGAAACACCTGCAGAAACAGGATTTTTAACACTGTATGTACTCACAAAAACAAGTCAATTTAACTGCAAACAGCAGCACCATGTTTTTAGGGATTTATCCTGTTATGTTCAGTTAGGAGCATCACAAGCTTGTAAACTGAGATAACATAGAGGAATGTGACGACACTACATCCTGCGGGGTTTTTATTGCTGTTTGCTGAGCAATTGTCTGAGCTCGATCTGTTGTGTTTGTTGCCGTAAACTGTCCGTTTAAAGAAACGGAAGGCTCCTCTATGGTTAGAGGAATTTGTGACCAGAAGCGTCAGAAAGACAAATGGTTCACTGGAGGACAGGAGTGGAGCCAAGTGTCTCACTACGTCCTTTGAAATCAGCTGCATAGAAGAAAACGTCTCGAAGCATCCACTACATAAAGAGATGTTTTTCAAAAAGTCAAACTACACCGCATGTTTTTTGTAATATTCCTCACTTCTTCGCAAAGGTAAACAAAAATGGTCCAATCCTGCACTGTGGCCAGTGGAAGAAATAAGTGGGAAAAGGGGGAGTAGAATTTCCTGGTGCTGAATAACAAAAACAAACGACCCAGAACGATGAAATGAGTGGGTCTCAATCAACAAAAACAGATTCTTAAGAATAAGGACAGTGTCTGTGGTGTTTATTTGCTTTTCTTAATTTTTGGGCTGAAGAAATTCTGTGATCCACCTCTTTTCTGCATGTACAGCTCTTGTTATCCTCGATACATGCTGGTGTGAATGAATACTGGAATAAAAAATAATACAACAAATGACTTGATACAGATTTCAAGCAACAAAAATCTGCTTCTGATGAGCACAGATGAAGCAGATTCTTAAAACCAAAGCCCTCCGTTTGGGTAGATTGATCATTGTGTGTGGTTACTTCACCACCTTCCCCCTTAAGAAACCAGCAGGACGTTAGAGGTTAAAAATGTTCGGGGAGCATGAGTGCAACTGTGCACGAAAGCCTGCTGAGAGACCATTTTTCCTGTTGGAACGTTAAAACGTTCCTAATTGCTTTCATTTGATTAGTTTTTTCTCATCGTTTTAAATTTCACTTTAAAAATCCATTATTTGGTGCTTACTGCACATCAAGCTGCAGGATTGTGATTTGCCTCGGTAAGCTGTCTGTCTGTGGGTTAATGAGGCCGGTTCCTTGCAGTTCTAGGTTGTAGATTAAAACAGGGATTTGTGTAAATAACTTTACTTAACACCTGTGCAGAACTGTATCGTTCTGTGTGAATATTCCCATTCACCTACAGATTAACGTGGCAGCATGAGCCGACTTACAGACAATAATAATAACAATAATTAACCCTGGAGACGATAATCTGCCGCCTTCTGGTCCAACTGTAGCTCCCCCCTGTGTTTTTACTAAAAACACAACTCAAACTGCTAATACTGACAGTTCACAGCTGCATTGCAGCGGCTCTTTGTTGTTAGGCGTACACCCACAACCTTTTAGTGTGCCCCCACCTCACCCCTCTCACCCCGACATCTTGAGGCAGATGTTCACATTGAGTCTGGTTCTAGAGGAACCAGACTATAAATGGGAGTTTCTCACCAAATGAACCCAAATGTTTGCACAAAAGAAAATGCTGGGGTTCTTTGTAGAATATCTGAATGTCTGTGACTGGCTACTAAAATGCTCTGAGATCCCAATGTGGTAGAAATCATTCAAATGGATATAAAAATATATATATATGTAAAAATAGATGTGATTTACCCAGAACTAAGGTACTTAAAATAAATTGGTAAAAGTAAAAACATCTTAACAGAAAATGCCTGGTAAAGATTTACCTCATAAGAAAAGTACTTAAGTACAAGTCGTAAAACTGCTCACAATAATCGAGAAAGTAAAATTACTTTTACACACACTAAGAAATGAAATGTGGAATTTATTTAACCAACTGCATTAAATTTACTCTGCTCAGTTTAGTGGAGCCAGAACTACAAATCTTCAAAAAAAAATAAGCACTGTAACAAAGTAAATGTTACCTAGTTACTATACACCTCTGATAAAGTATCTAAATTACATACAAAGTCTCAGTTATAAAAGTATTTGTAAAGGTATTCACTGGAAACTATGAAATGAGACATAAAAAGCTTTCCCTGAACTGCATCGATGGACTGCAATTTATACAAGTTTACTCTGGTAGTTTTTCATGTACGCAATTTTGAAATGTGGGTAAGCACTCAATGTAAACAAAGCACTCTGCTAAATCTGATGAAAACTGTGCAAAAGGTTGAGTCACTTGACTGGCCTACATTAGGCTGGTCGTAGTCTGTGTAGGTAAACAAATAAGGTGAATTGAATATGTGTAGAATTTTGTAGAAGACGTTTAGATGGAAATGTGTGACTCGTTACATCGAACCAAAGACGAAGTCAAAAGTAATGCATTGAGATAAATTCAGCTATAGTGCATTGGTTTAATTTGTGATCATATGACTTTTGTCAAAATATGATGAATAAACATCTAATCTGTGGGTCCCTTAAAGGAAATGACCGAAGCACTTTTCTGAGCAGTACCAACAATTAACCTCGATTTTGAGCAGAAAATCCCTAAATCTTTGCTTCCTTTAACACTAACAGAGATACTTTAAATACCAGCTGGGAAATCCTGATAATATGAGGGGTAATATGACAATATATGAGGGTTCACCCCTATGTTTTCCAATACAATTCCTGCACTCTAATTCAATATATTTTTTAAATATGTGTTTAAAGGGGGAGCCAAGCATCTTTTGCAACTTTTTTTATTAATCTGGGAGAACATAGGCACCAAGGAACATGGGTACTGGGAGACGAGTACTGAGGAACATAAGTACTGTACTGCGGAAAAGAAAAGAGGAAAATGAGAAACAAAATTATACAAAATAAATAAATATCAGGGATCAAGCAAAGTGGAGGAGCACCGTACAGACTGAGCTCAGCGTTCAAACACTGTAGCTTTTTGTGGAACGTCTTCTACTGTTTGCAAAGTTTCCAGAAATTTGCACCAAGTCCCTTTAAGTTCCAGCATTTAAAGTGATCCAGGTTATATATTTTCCCTGACTTCAATCATTACTTCTAGTTTGGTCATCTATCGCATTAGACATTTCACATCTCTATTAATCATTTCCACCAAGTAATCATTTAGTCGAGCGCTTTTATTTATAGGTTACCTAAAGCTAATTATTTTAGACATCTTTCTAAGCTTGTATGCCTCACTTTAGTCTAAGACTTTCCCACAAATGTCTAACTTTTTGCACACACACACCCACATATTCTCAGTCTTCAGGGGTCAAACTGTTTAAACAGTCCACTGTATCCACCACACACACACACACAGAGCTGTTGACACTGCTAAAGGCCTTAATTTAGAATGTCTAATATAAGAACCCCTATCCTTCCATCAAAAAAACCCTACTGAAGGTAGATAAACATGCCAGGCTTTTCACCATCAAATCGAAATAAAACCCTTCCCCCCTCTTATTGATGAGGAAGTGGGACCTACTGCAGATCTATTAACAAAGAGCCTTCAGTTAATTGCTCACAGAGCTTTCACACATGCTCGCCTGGGAAACCCTGATAGTATTCAGGATGTGGGTCAGGAAAAAGAATTTCTTTGTTGTTAAACAGACAACTTTTTAAGAATGAGATTTTTAAATATTCGACTTAATGCAATTTGCTGCAAAGCTACGCTGTAGGAGTTTGTCTTTGATTAAAAGCATTAAAATACATGGATATCACCACTTAACTGCCATATTTATCTCCTATAATAAAACTAGCATTCCTTCAAGGAATGCACATCTCCCGCCAGCTTTCATATCAAAGTTTCCAGAGGGTTTAATTTGGAAACAGTCTCAGCTACAACCACACCAAATCTTAACTCACAATCTATAAAAATCACTGAGTTATAATCATTTTGTGTTTGGTCATTTGACTGTAGGTCATCTTAAATCAATTTGACTTCAAAAATTAATCAGTTGTAGGTGCAGATACAAAAAAGTCCAGTGTTTTAAGAGATATTTTGCTAACAAACTGACAAGGTTGACCACGAAAATTAGAATTAGAAACAAAACCTGATATTTTCATTGTCAGTGTTTTAGGTGACTCTTAGGTGCTAACAGGCCAGACTTAATATCTGCAAAACTGATTGACAGAAAGCCATTCTTCTGTCTGCCAGAATCAAACAGCTGTGGCGGCCATCTTGGATTGGATTGACTAGAAACAATCAATAGTACAGCCACTGATTACTATCTTTTATGTTTTTGTGAAACTGAAAGTGATGTAATAAGCATAAACTGTAAAAAAATAAATAAATTAAATTTTTACATTAAAATTATTTGAAGATGGCAGCAATCCAATTTGGTCTTTAGCCAGCTCAGACTAACCACCTGTTAGCTCATCAATCTGCATCAGACCAAAATCATACAACCAGCTTATCTACAACAGATAAGATATTAACTGTTCATAACCTTTTCGCAGAACCCCACTTCAAAAGGATCTGAACTAGTGCTTTGATTAAAAAAAAACATTAATATTCCAGGTTTGGGCAGCTGGTGTGTAAAAAGTGAACACACGCTCTTTGTCACAGCCTTTTATTGCATTGATTTAACGCAGGGGAAAAAAGGTGCTATTTAGTGTTGCTAAGCAACGACTAAACCATGCAAAGCGATCCACTGAACTACAGTAACAAGATGGGGTGATCTTTGTCACAAAGCTGACAGCTAACATTTGAAATAATCATTTAAATTAGGGCTTTAAATGTTTCCATCGGAATAACATTTGCAGTTTGTCAAAAAAAAACAAAAAAAAAACAGTAAAAGATATAAGAAAATAAAATAGGGTGCCATCTAATAATGAACATGACGTGCATGAAACCCCTATTAATCAAACAAAAAGCTCCTTCTGCTCTAATAAAAGTAATGCAGGAGAACGTGAGTGGCTGTTTTCACGCTGTGAGGCACTAGCCCAGCTGTCCCTCCACCCTCAGCCCTCATTAATCATAATGTATTATATTGACATGGGGCCTTTTTAAGGAGACCATACACACACAGGAGGGCCAATCAGGCCAAGCTTCAGAAAGAAGCATTCAGGAGCATTCATTTATACCTGTTGGGTTTCATTTGATACAGGCTTAGAGTGCCCTCCAGGTCCATAAATACACACCTGAGGCTATTCCAATAATCCTCTGCTCTCATTTCAACTCCATCTCCACTGACCTCAAGAGGCTTCTTCACACAGTTAGAACTTGAACCAACAGTTAGAACTGGACCACAGCCAGGGACAATTATCCCAGCTTGAGGTGAAATCATTTGTTTTGCAAAATGCCCGAGACTCGAGGTGCATAATGAGGATCTCAGGCCCGGCTGGCAAATAAATACGACCCAAGTTTGGGCGTCCTGCCAAATAGGACACACTCCTTCCTCTTTAGGTGAGAAAGCAGGCGGTTGACTGGGCAGCAGTCAGCCTGACTCTCAACAAGAGGAAGTCAATAATTAATAATAAGAGAGACAACAACACACAGACTGGAAAAAAAAAAGAAAAAGGCAAGTCGCCGATGTTTGTTTTCTCTCTGTGAAGGTGAGGCCTTGAAATGATAAGAAACAGATAGATAATGCAGCCATCTGCACATGTTTTAAAGTTCACACACAGTCATGTGTAGAAACTGAGCGTACCTGTCTAAAGAGCTCATCGTAGCTCCAGTCAGCAAAGCCGTTAGGTGACGTGAAGGTGGTCTGACCTGCAGGAGAGGACAGGCTCTTTTCCTCCTGCTCCTGCTTCATATGTGGAGACTTGGGCTCAGCAGCTGGCAGAGACATAGAATAAGGCTGAAAGCGGGAAACCTGATGGACGTCCAGCTTCTTTGCTTGAAAAGGAGGCCCATTCTCATCTCCCTCCTCTTCATCATCATCAACATCATCACCTCCCTCCTCAGGCTCCAGCATCTCTTCCACCTCCTGATCCGAGTCCTCCACTTTCAGGTCCACTCTGCTCAGGTGTTGCTGGGCGGCTTGAAAAATTACTCCATCTGCCCTAGAACCAGACGCCCTGGCTGCCGCCGCTGCCTGCTGGGCGAACAGGAGCTGAGCTTGGAGAAGATGTTTCTCCTCCTGTTGCCTCTGCAGCTGCTCCATCACCGCCTCCAGCTTCACCCCTGCAGGACTGGGCTGTGGACAGCCGGCCAAAGTCCCCTCCTCAGAAAAGCTTGACTATGGACAACATAAACAAATAAATCATCAAAGTGAAAATCTTTAATATTCAACTTTACTGCTTTTCATATGGTGCTGCAAAGTTTTAAACAACTCAATCAAACTAATGCATGGAGGCAAATGATAATAATGAAAACCTGTTCTTTTTCCTAAATAAATATGTATTTGTTAAAGTTAACTTTGACCCAATTAGGTGGGTTTAAAAGATTTAATAAGCCTAATACTATAAAACTGCCTAATTTCTACAGACTAAACACACTTTGTGTGTTTGTTTGTTTAAAAAATTAAATATAAAATATATTTTCTGTAACTTTTTCACAAGCTGACTCAAATTTTACGCATCAAAAATAACTTTCTCCAAAAAGCAGCACTTCTTTTTTTTTTTTTTTTTTTTTTAAGCTTCCAGCAACAAAAACGTGTTTTTCTCGTCAGTCCAAACAGAGCAACCCCCCTTGAGTGAAACTCTGCATTTATGGTCAGTTGCTTTGTTACTGTAACAAACACGAGTGGGAGCCAGAAAAGAAGAAGAAAAAAAGAAGAGTCGCTTCAACACTCACCATTTGCGCCTTGGAGTAATTCATTCTCTTCAACAGGTCTTCTCTCTTTTTTTTTAGTTTTTGTTTTTCTCCTCTCGTTTCCTCCAGCAGAAACAACTCACATCGCACCAGCAGTCTTCTCCTCGTAGAGGTTTTCTCTTCTTTTGATCGAGAGTGATTTTTACCAACCCCTGCGGTGTGTGGAGGCCGGAGAGATCCGAGCTGCAGGAGGAGGAGGGGTGATAATGCTGCGTGTGTGTGTGTTACCTCCCAGCCTGGTCACTGCGCATGGAAACTCAAACATCTTTGATTGTTTTTGACTGGCTGACCCCCCCCAACCTTCCTTCTCCCACACCCACACAGCGCGAGTGAATGAAAGATCCGCCCCCGTGCGTAAAATACGCAAAGTTTTTTTATATAGATTTTTTTTGTTGTTGCGAAGAAACTACCCCACCCACTTCACAAGGAAACCCACTCCAAACCACAACCCTCCACCCTTAATTTACATTTACTATGATAAAGTGACCAAGTATGGAAGTCCGTTGCTGCCACTATAAACAAACAAAAAAATAATAATCAAAACAAATTTGTGACATGGTAGGTCACATTTAAAAATTTAAAACGCAGTTTAGTTTTGTTTTTCTTCATAATTACATAAATGAGGAACTGTCAAAAAAAAGAAAACTGAACCATAATCTTGGACACTTAATTTGCATTCACTGAGATGATGTGGTAGTGGTAGGGAAGTCTATCTTTGCCACTTGAGCAACAAAATATTATATATATGTATTTATTTAAATCATCACATTTAGGTCATATAAATGACTTTTAACGCCAGGATTATGATAAACAATTTTATTTACAACACAAATTCAGATGAAGTTCATTTTTTTAATAATTATGACTTAAAACTTTCAATTATTACCTATAATAAAGACAAAACTTGACCTCCACTTCACAATTAAATCCCACTCTAAAGCACAACCCTCTATACCAGTGGTTCCTAAAACCTGATGGGGGCACCAGAGAGCTATGGGGCAATAGCCTTGTCTGCTCAGAGGTTGTGAAAATATCAATTTTATGATTTGTATATAAAAATCACCCAAACAAGTTTGTTTCAATAATTAAGCAACTCAGTTCTTCTTATATTTCCTTTTCTAAATAAATGTTTGTAACTGTTTATTTTTTTATTATTTTGATAAAGGCTGCATGCATTGGCAAAGGTGAGAAGTAGCAGAGTGGGGGGAGAATTGTGGAGATGAGGTCTCAGCTTACCCATTTGAACAAAAATTATAGCATAATAGGTTACAATAAGTTTTAAAACCAGAATTAGGATATACAAACTAATAATTATGACAAAAAATCTGGTCTGTCATTTTATCTCATGATCATAACTTTAAATTTTAAATAAAGGCTTGAGTTTTTTTTATATAAAGAAATGAGAAATTTCTCACCCACTTTACTTCCAGACTCTGTTTTTATTCACTAAGATTATGGTAATTTGATTTAAAATCCCATTTTCATCACCTGAACAAATAAAAAATGTTATGTGGTAGCTGTGTTTTAATGGTAAATTTTAATTTCAATGTTGTGACACTGAAAGTCATAATGACTTTAGAACTATAATACTTATTTAAACTCCTAAAACTGATTTAGCTTCTTATAATTACAACTCAATAATTCAGCAATTATAATTTTTAATGTTATAGGTAAAACTTCTAAATTCATAATTATGACATATTGTTACATTTTTATTTCAACTTACAAAAATGTGCATCCATACAGAGCCCGTGAGGGGGAATTTGTTTTTTCTTTTACGTTCCCACGCAATACCCTTGGTTTTCAATATCCAGTTACTAAAACAGGATGTGTCGCCACAAGTTCGTGGAGTTGTTGCGTGGCTGGCTGCACTGTATTAAAGGAGCGATATTATGTGTTTCTCAGGCACATATTTAAATTCTATACCATAATAAAGTCACTATGTCACCTTTAGTTGTTATTAAAATGCTGTTTTAAGAACCTCCTTCTACTTCTGTCCCGCCCATTTCAGCATCATCACAGCCGCTTCTCTACAGGACTGTTTACAGCCTGGAGCAGACTTTGTTG
>JARVJO010000002.1:20283314-20305261 GCA_031762555.1 Cynodonichthys magdalenae | reverse complement strand
TTACACAGGTCTGATACTGAGTCCTGCAGGGACACACAGGGTCTTATACAGGTCTGATACTGAGTCCTGCAGGGACACACAGGGTCTTACACAGGTCTGATACTGAGTCCTGCAGGGACACACAGGGTCTTATACAGGTCTGATACTGAGTCCTGCAGGGACAAACAGGGTCTTACACAGGTCTGATACTGAGTCCTGCAGGGACAAACAGGGTCTTACACAGGTGTCATACTGGGTCTTCTAGAGACAGGGTCTTACACATGTCTGAGTCCTGCAGGGACAGGGTCTTACACAGGTCTGATACCGAGTCCTGCAGAGACAGGGTCTTACACAGGTCTGATACTGAGTCCTGCAGGGACACACAGGGTCTTATACAGGTCTCACTGAGTCCTGTAGGGACAGGGTCTTTTACAGGTCTCACTGAGTCCTGTAGGGACAGGGTCTTACACAGGTCTGATACTGAGTCCTGCAGGGACAGGGTCTTATACAGGTCTCACTGAGTCCTGCAGGGACAGAGTCTTATACAGGTCTCACTGAGTCCTGCAGGGACAGGGTCTTACACAGGTCTGATACTGAGTCCTGCAGGGACAAGGTCTGATACTGAGTCCTGCAGGGACAGGGTCTTATACAGGTCTCACTGAGTCCTGCAGGGACAGGGTCTTATACAGGTCTCACTGAGTCCTGCAGGGACACACAGGGTCTTATACAGGTCTGATACTGAGTCCTGCAGGGACAAACAGGGTCTTACACAAATGTCATACTGGGTCCTGCAGGGACAGGGTCTTACACAGGTCTGATACTGAGTCCTGCAGGGACACACAGGGTCTTATACAGGTCTCACTGAGTCCTGTAGGGACAGGGTCTTTTACAGGTCTCACTGAGTCCTGTAGGGACAGGGTCTTACACAGGTCTGATACTGAGTCCTGCAGGGACAGGGTCTTATACAGGTCTCACTGAGTCCTGCAGGGACAGGGTCTTACACAGGTCTGATACTGAGTCCTGCAGGGACAGGGTCTTACACAGGTCTCACTGAGTCCTGTAGGGACAGGGTCTTATACAGGTCTCACTGAGTCCTGTAGGGACAGGGTCTTATACAGGTCTGACACTGAGTCCTGCAGGGACAGGGTCTTACACAGGTCTCACTGAGTCCTGCAGGGACAGGGTCTTACACAGGTCTCATACTGAGTCCTGCAGGGAGAGGGTCTTACACAGGTCTCATACTGAGTCCTGCAGGGACAGGGTCTTACATAGTTCAGATACTGAGTCCTGCAGAGACAAACATGTTAAACTAGTCATACATTCAGCAGTAATAGCTGTGAGAATGACTATTAAATTGAAGCAGGACTTTGTTCAGATTTAATTTATATTTGACAATATTTGCAATAATATAATCTCTAATGTGTTATAAAAAAACTTTTTTAAAGAATGTCAGTTTTAGTCCTGAATGTCTCACTTTGTCTATGGCACTATGGAAATGTTAATAAATATTTATTATAGTGCAGAAAATCTGCTGACAGGTATACAGTAGATTTCAATACATTTATGGATGTTTTAAATTTTATTTTGTTGTCACTAATATTTACATACTTGTTTTGTTTTTACAATCAGATAATACATTTAGATTCCATTTTAATATTTCCAAATACTCTATTTTCACAAACAGTCAAACAATCTTTTTGCCTACTTGGATTTCCCACAGAAAGTCTTCAAAGTCGCCATCTTCATCACTGCAGCTCTCTGTCCACGACGGACACTCCTGAGGAATTTCATCAAAACATCTGTCAACATGACTATTTTTATTCCTTCACTTTTCAAAAACTTTCAGCTAACCCTGAATCTGCCATCGGTATCTAATGGCCACCAACAAAACTACAGATTATTTTAAACACAGATAAACTCAGGGTGTAATTTAAAGAAATGTGAAAATTTCTACAATTATCATCATTATCATCATGTAGTGAGACATTCATGCTCCTATTTTACTTGATTAAAACAGCCAAAATTGTCAGATAAATTGAGGAAAAAATTGGATAATTTTGTAAAACAGGTCAAATTTAAAGTTCATTGACTCACCATCGATGTTGCTCTTCTTCACCATTAATCATCTTCATTTCAGTGACTAAAACAGGAAAGCACAACATCAAAGAAACAGTGATTTAATTTACTTATCGCACATGAATTACAGATGAATTACAGATGAGTTTCTTTTCTCATTATTATAAAAAAAAAATTATTTTTTGCTCTTTTTCACCTCTATAATTTGAGAAATAAGAAGATATTTTATTTGTGAACTAAAATGTGTTGATTTAGCTCAAAATAGTTCTTACCTTTCCTCTGCAATAAAAACACATCTTCGCAAATTTCACGCAAACAAAGGAAAACAATAACCATATAGAGAAAAAATAGGACAAGCAAAAAACAAAACAAAAAAGAAAAAAAAACAAAAAAAAAAACAAAGGAGTACTCCAGAGTGGTTTGTCTGCGTCTTTGTTTTGACTCGCATAGATCTCACATGTTCAGTCTGACTTCAGGTCACCTGATCGGCTGCAGATTTCGACCACCTGCTCAGATTAACCTGGTCCTGACTGAGAGGCTCAGACAGAAGACCTGAATGACTGCAGGAGTTTCCTCCTCAGGCTCTTTGTGTGACCCTGGGCTGTGCTCGTACATCAAGTTTAGTAAAAGATGGTTTTGTCCAGGATGTCAGGCGCATGAATCAGTTTTAGGATCCTGATTAGAACAAAGAAGCGTGGTGTCAAAGTTGATGGATGGCCTCTCAGACAGTGTTTGACATCTATTAGTCTCCCTGTCTGTCTGCTGCACCACAGCCTGACCTTAATCAGCTGTTAGCCTTGTTAGCAGTCGCCTGCTGCTCTGCAGTCTGGTCCCATTAAACACGTCTAGGACTCCATATACCTGCGCAGGTCTTCTCACAACAAGTGGCTTTTTTTCCACAGTAATCCACTTAGACCTGTGTCAGTGTGGAAGAGGATATCATGAATTATTCTGCTTCACGTGACCAGTTTACTGCATGTACAGTTAAAGTTAAAAAGACAAAGAAGTTTTAGGTCAGGTGATTCAGTCAGGTTATTATGGGTCTCAACAAATGTTTAGTTTGGTTCATTATCTGAAAAAAAGTGAAAGACAAGTTAATGAAATGATGCTTTCCTTTTTGAAAACATTTTCTTTCTGGGTTCATTTTAACAAATTAATTCTGATTAATGAAAAGTCCAAAGATGTAAATTTTAGGATATGTAGTTCCCAAACTTTTCAGCTTTAACCCCCCCCCCCCCCCCCCATACCACCATATCAGAAATTATTACTGATTATTTTTTACCAAAAGCTAAAAATCAAATAATTCAACAGTCTCTGAAGTTCCATTCATGAATGTTTTTATCCTTATAACAATTTTAAAAACTATACAGTTGGTAATTAAAAAAAAAAGTAATTTAAATCTTGAGATCATCTCATGCTCAGCTTACTGCTCACAGTGGAGTTTTGACCTCAGCTGTTGTGAATAACTGCAATCTGGGTAAGAAAGGTAATTTATCTTTGAATTGCTTTAGCTTTAAAACTTTTATTTAAAAGATGGATTGTTTGACTTTATTGTTTCTTTTACACATTGGGTCATTGGTAAACCCTTGATTTTTGTTAAAACAATAAAACAGTATTAATTTATTAATTCTACCAAAGCTTTCTGATCTGCAGGTTTGTTCCGCAGCTTCACTTCAGCCAGTCGACCACATGAGGGCGCTGCAGCTACAGCTGAGCTGTTGAGAGGACAGGAAACTCTTCAGACCACCACCTAGATTTCACAACACATGAAATTAAAATAAAGGTCGTGTTGCACCATGAAAACTGGTAAATGTAAAAAAAAAATATGTAAGAATATAATTTAGTTTAAGTCTAAGGTGCTGTGCTACAATGCTAATGCTAGCTTCTACATAAAAATAGAAAGTGAAAAATCTGTTGTTTATATTTCTGTTTTTCACTGTAATAGTGACACGGCTACAATGTTTTGTAAACATCTTTGCTTATAAAAAAAATACACAGTTTACTGCTACTTGTGCAGTTAATGACATTTGCAACATCCCTTATCCACCACAAGATGGCGGCAGCGAACCCTCTTATTTCAAGCACTACTTTTTTTCTCTCTCTCTTCTTAGAGTTTATGCCTTAAAAAGAAGGTATTAGTCGGTGTCGGAAGTCTGACGACGATTCAATTATTCCATTATTTTATGAGGCTGAGGTAAAAACATTTTAAGCTGCATGAGCTGAACTAACCGACCAATTAAAGCTCAGTGATGATCAGGACAATCGCACCTGCGCGCTGGAATTTTAACTCGATCAACCTTTATGTTTATATACATATATAATAACATAAAGCAGATGTTTTATGTGTATACTTCAACATCCACACCTGTTCGACTGTCCGGTCAGGCGATGGTGATTGTCCCTGAACTGCTGCGCTGATACCCGATGCCAACTCAGTTGTTGTGGCTCTACGCGCAAGAAAGTAGTCCCTGTTGGAATAAAAGAGACGCGCTTCTAATAGAGACGGTGGCGCCTTGGTCCCCTGCAAAGTTCACCCAGTAGGTGAGTAACCTTTAGGAGATTAAAAATAACCCAGACTGAAAACGAGACACCTATAAAATCTACATATTTTTGGGTTTCATTTAGTAAATGATCTTTAGTGTTACTATCATGGAAAGCTGTAGATTTATTTTTGCTATACTACTGCACAACTTTTTATATATTAACAGTGTTTCTGAGTTAGGTAAGAACCCTGGAGTTCTTTATTGGAAAACAATGTAATGCAATCGTTTGTACTTTAAAGGAAACTTCTCCTTTATTAAGTTATTAGCCTACATTTTTTTGTCATTTGCTTCAGTCATTTAAATAACTGTAACACTACTATTGTGTATTTTGAGCTGGAGACTTCGACACACTGCTGGTGCTTTTTTAGCTGTAATGTTAAATATATATATATGTTCATAAGATCATATTTATGACAATTTTAAAGATCTACGTTTTGTCTAAATATGTGAGCAGAAAAACACGTGTATCCATTGCATTCTTTCCCTGCGACCAACTCATTCACAATCGCATCCTAAAAACACGTTCTGAATATTTATGTGTGGAACATCTTCATCCTCCATCAGAAGAGATCAATCATCTGCTTCAGCTGCACATAAAACACAGATTGAAGACTGAAAAAGTGCAATCAGTAAAATTGTAGTTTGCACAAGCTTGCTTACTTTCTGCAATAAAATCTTGTAATTTTGTCACATAAGTGTTATAAGTGTGCATGTTCCTGTTCAGATAAAATTCAAAAGTCATTATGGTTCCCTGATTCAGTCCATAAAGGCACTTGGACTTTTCTGTCATGCACTTATAATCTCTCAACATGAAATAAAATACAGTGAAGGGTCAAAGCGTATTCATGTAGACTCTAATTTGTCGTGTTCCTTCCATTGTCCCCTCAGGTCTTTCCCTGCGGACACGGATCCAGTCATGTCTAAGCCAAAAGATAGCGGCTCTTCCATCATGCACTCCCAGCAGCTGCAGGCTGCCATGGCGGACACTTTGATCGAGCACATGTGTCTGCTGGACATCGACTCTGAGCCCGCCGTGTCTCGCAACACCGGCATCATCTGCACAATCGGTCTGACGCGTTGCCAGGCCCTTCATGATCTTTCCTCTTTTACATAATAACACACCTCTGTTTTGTTAATGCACAGTTCACATCTTTTAAAGTGGGGTTCTGTGGAAAGATTCTGAATTAATGATATATTAGATAGCGTTTGGAGTTTAATTCTGACAAAATGGATGAGCTAACAGCTCGTCCACGCAGGGCCATAACATAATTTAAATTCCATTTTATAAAGCTAAAAACATTTTTTTTTACCTTAATAACCTTCTAATGCAAAACTGACAACAACATGAAGGTTTGTAAACTTGTACAAGTCTTGGCCCCTACTTAGATTAGTTAGCTCTTCAACCAGATCAAAAATAAACAATTTTTCCAAATTGAGATCTACAAAAAGTAAAATATTAGTACCTAACATTTCACAGAACTTCATTTCAATAGACCTCAACCATTTCTGTAATAGAAGTCCTTCTTAAACATTTTACTTGAACCCATGTTCTGCACTCGCCGACTCCAGGTCCAGCTTCCCGATCTGTGGAGATGGGCAAAGAAATGATCAAGGCTGGGATGAACATTGCAAGAATGAACTTCTCTCACGGCACGCATGAAGTGAGTGAATGATGTTCATTATATTTAGGACAAAATACTTGCTGTAACGTAAGTTCATTTCAACAGTGCAGCATGCTAAAGAGTGACTTAGCATGGATCTATCCTTTAGTGTTTGGAGGAACAGTCAGTGTGACATTTGTCTTGTGGCCTTGGAACGGTCTGTAATGTGATCTGCGAGCTCGCAGTCGAGGCTGTCGCTTGAAAGATCTTTGGCTGGTCAGGGACTGACCTTAAACCGGTGACCCTTTACCTTTAAAAGTCACGACTCTGTTTACTGCCACCTGAGTGCACAACCAGAACTAAAACTAGGATCTAGAAAAGGTTAACAGCAGAGTTTTGACCAGAACAGTGAGGTCAGCTGGGATGACTTGAAAAGTAAGATTTGAATTTCAGCGTTACTCAAAATCCAAACCAAGTGAACGTTGTGCTTTATTATGAGAGCAGAAAAAGAATAAATGTGACCTCTGTCTTGCTGGTGTGGCAGTTGTCAGGGCAGCTATAAATAGGGCTCCCCCTCACAGCAACAGCAGGAGTAGAAGGCACGAAGAGAAACGACAGCACTGAGCAGCAGTCAATGTTCACAGAAGTTTTCCTCCAGAAGATTATTGTTATACATAATATTCACTTTATTTATTTAAAATGCACCATTTTCCCACTCATGCACCAAATAAATCTCATAATTTACTGCTTTAGTGGTTTTAGTGGTTCACCTATTTTAAGCATCAGAAAGCTCAGGGTCATGTGTTCAGACTGAGACCACCTGTTGTACTAGATTCATTTAACTTTTTAAGAACGCATCTCAATTAAAGACACAGGACTGTGCAGAAGTTTGAAACCACTCATAAATGTCTTTACACTTTATTCGCAAGGAGCCAGACTTTCCTTTAAAAGTGGTTTTGACCAATAGTTCTGCAGGCTTTCAATCATTTTCTTTGGATTTCAGTTTAGAGAGCGATCAATGAAGAACATTTTAAAAGATTATAAAAAATCTGGCTCCCAGGAAAGAAAATGGTGTAAGCATTTATCTGTCACAGTATGATAACTTCATGCATTAATCCACTAAAGCTAAAATTGCTATGAAGTTTTTACTACTATACCATCTGTTTCTTTAACAGTACCATGCTGAGACCATCAAGAACATCCGTGACGCAACAGAGAGCTTTGGACCAGGATCTGTTGAATACAGGCCAGTGGCCATTGCTCTGGACACCAAGGGACCAGAAATCAGGACTGGTCTTATCAAAGGCGTGAGTTTTTGTGCCAAATGACCTCAACTTTATGGAGAACAAAACAACAATGATCAAAACCCATTTCATCTTGTTCAGAGCGGCACAGCTGAGGTGGAGCTCAAGAAGGGTGAGACCATCAAGATCACACTTGATGACCAGTACAAGGAGAACTGTGACGAGAAGAATCTGTGGCTGGACTACAAAAACATGCCCAAAGTGGTGCAGATCGGAAGCCACGTCTATGTTGATGATGGTTTGATTTCTCTCAAGGTTAAAGAAGTTGGTAAGCACACAAGCATTCTGCTGTTTTATGTTTTTTACTTTCTGTCAGTTGATTTTTGTACTTAATGTTCAATATATACATGTATATTTTTTTTGTGTGTTTTAAGGCAATGACTATCTGATGTGTGAGATTGAGAATGGCGGTTTGCTGGGCAGCAAGAAGGGCGTTAATCTGCCCGGAGCTGCTGTCGACCTGCCTGCTCTGTCTGAGAAAGACATTCAGGACCTGCAGTTTGGTCTGGAGCAGGACATCGATATGGTCTTTGCCTCTTTTATTCGTAAGGCTGCTGACGTTCAAGCTGTCAGGAAAGTGTTGGGCGAAAAGGGCAAAGACATCAAAATCATCAGCAAGCTGGAGAACCACGAGGGTGTGCGTAGGTCGGTGGATTAACAGCGGGCACAACTCAGGCTGCCTGAATAGGAAACTTTTGGTAAGCATCTCTCTTTATTCATGTTCATTAGATTTGATGAGATCCTGGAGGCCAGTGACGGCATCATGGTTGCCCGTGGAGACCTGGGCATTGAGATCCCAACAGAGAAGGTCTTTGTGGCTCAGAAGATGATGACGGGCAGGTGCAACAGGATCGGCAAGCCCATCGTCTGTGCCACACAGGTCTTTGCCACCATGTGGAGTACTATAGAATAACAGAAAGAAAACTAAACTGTGTTTTCAGTTGCGTAATGATACAGCTTGTCTTTTTCTTTGTAGATGCTGGAGAGCATGACCAAGAAGCCTCGTCCTACTCGTGCTGAGGCCAATGATGTTGCCAATGCTGTGCTGGATGGCAACGACTGCATTATGCTGAGTGGTGAGACCGCCAAGGGAGACTACCCCCTGGAGGCGGTGCGCACGCAGCACATGGTAAGACTGGCCCTGTTGAGGGGTTACTGACAACAAGATGTTTTATGATCTTTGTGTAGCTGATGTCGTAAATGATGTCTTGTAAATGAGACTACATGTCCCAATGAGATTACCTGCCTAAATAAATGTAAATAATTTTTTAAAAAGTCATATTATATAATGACCACATTAAGGGACCACGACAGAGTTTTTTGCATGATAGTACAAGTGATGTTTGATTGGAGTTTTATAAACATATAGGTAATGTTAAGCTAAAGGAGTTAATTATTGTGTTTATTATTGCATTCCCAATGGGGCGGGGCCTCAGTGCCATTGTGGTGCTGGTGGGCGAGGAAAGGGTAAGACTGAATGGAAAAAAATGAATGCTTGGACCTTGCTAGCAAAGTGGACAAGTTTTTAAAGGGGCTCCCACATAAATGCAAAGCAGTACGAATTAAAGGTGTCAGTTTTGCTCAGCAAACCTTTGTTTTCCCTCCCAGGAAATCTTCATGTTTTTAAAACTCATTTTTGCACGAAGAAAAAATACAATTTTTGATATCAATGTTGAATATTGTCACAGTAAAAAATAACAACAATAAAACAGTTACACTTAAAATAATTACACTACAAATGTGCTGTTTTTAATTTAAAAGAGGCACTAACTTATTTCAGTTTACTTTTATTAGTTGGCAGAAACAGTTTGGGAACCACTGCCTAAAATGAATATTTGTCACGACTGTGCATGATAAAGTTTTAAACAAACATCCTGTAAAGTGCTCAGACCATGTGTTAGGAATGACTTTTAGCTACTGACACATTTAATTTTAGCTCAATATCTGTAAAATTGATAGATGACATATAGGCTGTGTCCAAATTCAGAGGCTGAGTCCTCTGAATTTGGACACCGCCTGAGTCGGCTGCTTATGTCTCAGCGCCGCGCCGAAGGCTGTCCAAATTCGAAGACTCCTCCGATGCGGCCGACAAATGCATCCTCCTTTGTCCCCGATTTGAGGGACTGGTCCGATGGATCCTTCTCAGCCCATCATATCCCATAATGCATTGCGGGTCGACCAGAGATTTTTTTTTTCCTGCTCGTAATGGTGGACGAATTAAAAACTTAAAAAATTGAAAGTTTCAAGCGGTTGTGTTGTTAATGCTTTTGTCATAGACATGTTTTTTAATGTTATTTTTGTCAGAAATCAAATGAGCTGGTATAGCAAAATAAATGTCCATTTAGTTCTTCAAATGTTGCCTTTAACCTAGTTTTGTTGTTTTATGATATTTATAATACTAATATTGATATTTTGTTCATTTCAATCTATTTTTGCTTGTGTTTAGTGTCGTCACGGACGTTAGGTGACAGCACATACGCCAGGGCAAGGGTGGGAATGAAGTAGAAGACTAGACCGTCCAAATTCACATTTTTTCCGGTAACCAAGGACCGGGTAGGCCGAGTCCTTTGAAGGACTCAGCCCCTGAATTTGGACACAGCCATAGTGGTTTTTGGGGTTCCCTTTCTCTAAATAAGCTGTGGTTGTCATCTTGAACTATGTTGTTAAAGAGTTGAAGATTTACAGCCAGTGATCACTATTTGAGAGTTTCATTAAAACTTGTCCAGTGACTTATGAGATATTTTGCTTATAGACAGAAAAATTAACACACAGAGATAGTTCATGTCTCATATTTGGTTCATATATGAATAATTCCAAAGTACCAAAATGAACTACCACTTTTTGTCTTTGATAACAAACTACCTGAAACTATCTGTGTGTATCCAGTTTGAACCAACTGTGATCTCTTGTTTCACATCTTCAGATTGCCCGTGAAGCCGAGGCCGCCATGTTCCACAGGCAGATGTTCGAGGAGCTGCGTCGCACCTCCCATTTGACCCGCGACCCCACGGAGTCCGTCGCCATCGGCGCCGTCGAGGCTTCCTTCAAGTGCTGCGCCAGCGCCATCATTGTCCTCACCAAGACCGGCAGGTGCTATACATGTCCTCGCTGTGATTTTTGTCTGTCGAGTCACGGCTCCTCCACGATGAAGCAGCTGCTTTATGACACCTCTCCGTCCCGCCGCCTCCACTCCCTCCTCTGCTCTTATGAAGTGTGCCAACTTCTACTGCTCTCACAATCTGTTCTCCTCTTGTGACCTTTGCAGATCTGAACCCTGACATTTTACAAGTTAATTTTAACTCTCTGTTCATTCCTTTCAGTCAGAGTTTATCCTCACTACATGTCATCCAGAACACACAGCACTATCAGCTGAAATCATTTCGATAGTAGCCTAATACGGCTATGATTAATTTTTCGTTACAAATGATGGCTGTTGTGGTTGCTTATGTGAAAGGCAGTCTTTGTGTGTGTTTACATGTCTTTGCAGCCATTTTTAGCTTACGGTTTTGGTTTTCTGTTGAACACACACGTGTAGCTGAGGAGCTTAATTTTTTTTTATATCAGAGCTTAAAAAAAGAAAGAACTGTAGGATTCATCACATTAACACAAAGTTTATTTCAAGTCAAGCTAACCCAGAACAATTAACAAATAATAAACCTCCACCTGTCCACTGCAGGTCTGCTCACCTGCTGTCCAGATACCGACCTCGTGCCCCCATCATCGCTGTGACCCGTTGTGGTATGGCCGCCCGCCAGGCTCACTTGTACCGCGGCGTCTACCCCGTGCTCTACACCAAGCCTGCCAGCGACGTCTGGGCTGAGGACGTTGACCTGCGTGTGAACTTTGCCCTGGAAGTTGGTGAGTTGGAATAGTATTTTGATGTAATCAGGCTGTTATTTTAAACAATTTTAACGTTAGGTGTTTTTGGACCAGACAGCTATGGGTTTGCTTTCACACCACCTGAAGATCACAGCGATTGAGCCCAGCCAACAGTCAGCCTGGCCTTGTTACATATGTACATATTATTCAACAACAACTAAAAATGGCAGACTCCATAGTTGGAACTATGGTTTTGGTTATTTTTGAAGTGTTGTTTGGAAGAGTACCACAGTCAGAAGGAGAAAAATTGGGAGCCAAGCCTCATACGACAGATTAGTCTACTTCAGCGGTGTCCAATCCTGGTCCTCTAGAGCCACCATCCTGCATGTTTTTCTTTTTTCACTGCTCCAACACACCTGATTTGAATGATTACCAATCTTCTGCAGAACTTGGAAGTGGTAATTCAGTCACTGAATCAGACGTGCTGGAGTAGGGAAACAAGAAAAATATGCATGATAGCGGCCCTCAAGAAACAGGATTGCCTGACCCCCAGTATACTTGGTTCTGCACACATTCAAGCGTATGCCACAGCAAACAGGTTAAATACCTTCTATTTTAGCAATCTGAATGCAGTTTTAATAGTTTGGCTAAATAGTGAACATTTATGTACAGATCAATCACATCATCTTATGGTTATGGCTAGTGGGGATGGATAAAGAACCCATATGAGCGGGGGCTTCATAAGTGGGCCCATTGCTCTCCCCAAAAAGACAGAGCTTTATTCAAACCTTTGCGTCCCTCAGATGAAGAACACATGGTTAGAAACACTCAGTGTTCTGAGCTTCTCATGATCCATAAAGGGGTCCCCAAGAATTATTTTCCTTTGACTGCTCAGAGCCAAGCAGTGGTCTAAGTAGTGCACAAAAGTCTCTAATTTAATGCCACAGGCATCACACAGACCATTGTCATGGAGTCCCATTACCATTTTGTAGCAATTGAACAGGTTGTGCTCAGTTAGGACTCCAGCCACCTTACATTACTCTTTTGTCCCTGTTGAGTTGGGGGGTGGGGGGGGTGTTGGAGTGAACTGTCGGCTGCAGGGAGAGGATGTCATCGTCTGGGTGGAGATAACTGGCAGAGGAGCAGAGAAGGAGAACAAGAAGGTGGTGAATGTATGTCTTTACAGCCTGCCTGTTAGGTTTAAATAAATTTGAAGCAAAGTTTTAGAAAAAAAAATCTGTAAGATTTTCTCTATATGCCTGTATACATGATAAATGGTGGAAAATCTGTGTAATTTACAGACAACCCATACAACTTGACAAGTATGGCTAAGAAAGCACCTACTCTGGAACAGGAGCTAAAAGAGAGCAGAGAAACATAAGGCTCTTTCACAAAATACCTCATGTAAGGATTTGGGCACCTTCTGGCTGCCTCAGTGTGATTTCTGAATGTTCTGATTGAAGCAAACCCACCCCGATGCACCTTTGTGCCGCCAAGTGAGCTAGTAACAGCCGAAACAGCAGACATGCGAAACCCAGTTTTGTGGCTTGATGATGTGATGACGTGCTGATATACAGTCTGCACAAAAACCCAGCTATGAGATTAAACAATAAAACAGCTTTATTATAGAGGGAAGATCAATGACACTAAGCAACTTTGATATTGAGTTTAAAACAATTAGTTCATTGCAAAAAATAAATATATATATGTATGTGTATAAACTGAGTTCAGTTCATTCATAATTTTTTGAAAACAATATGAGGGAGACGTCTGTCACACACTTACTGGATTGTGCTCCACACCTTTGATTCCTCAATGCTCGCTTCATTTCTGAAAGCTCACGTCTGTGCGGGACCATCCATCTGTGATTTTTAAAAAGCTGGAGGCAGCATAAGAACAGGTTTAAATTTGCAGCCATTTTGCAGAACTAGAGCCTCTAGCTATAAGGACTATGAATGGTCACAACTTATGTCAGAGAGAACAAAGGGTTTATCTTTTTATTGGTTCATTTTCTATCTGTTTACAGGTAAACATCGCAAATTCTTCAAGTCCGGTGATGTGGCCCTGGTTGTGACTGGCTGGCGTCCCGGCTCTGGCTACACCAACACCATGAGGGTGGTTCTGGTGCCTTGAACGTCATCAAAAGGACATCAGTAAACTCTCTCCCCTCCTCCCTGATCTATGTCTTGTCCTCTTCATGTTGGACTTCTTAATTATTTCCATTCTAGAAAGTCCCAATCAGGCCGCCCTTTTAAAGGACACCTGATGATGACTGAAACAACATGATTCCTTGATGACTCCAGCTGTCTCTCTAAATCCTGCTGCTGTTCCTGTCTTCTCCTGTGTTTTATGTGGAACTTTTAGTTGGTTTAATATATAAGATGATCTGTTGTGATCAATTAAAATTATATTTACTGGATTATCTTGATAAACTTCCTGTGAGTTGTCTTTCACCTATTTCTTGTACTGTTTGCTGAAAAGAATATTTAAAATCGAAAGCAAAATGTACAAAAAGTCAACTGAATGTTGCAGTGTAAATGAGTTGGCTGAAATTTGGTGCAAAAAATTAATCTAACTAGAAAGTTGCATTTCCTATGAAAATGCGAGTGTGAAGGCCTGTTGCTGAAACTTTAGCTGAAAGCTGCTGAAATTAAACTGAAAATATTTATTGGCAACAGTGTTAATGTGAGTTCAATTTGAAAAGCTGAAAGAAGAAAAAATTGCTTAACTTTGCAGAAAAAAATGGAAAAAAGGAGCAAAACTGTATTTGAAAAAGCAGAAAAAAGCTAAAATAGCTAAATTTAGCAGAAAGAAACTGTAAGAAGCCTAAATAATTCAATAATTCAAATTAGTAGAAAGAAACACAAAAATTAGCATATGAATAGCAAAAAGTAGCAGAAATATAGCTGAAATTATAGAAAGAAGCTAAAATTACCAACAAAAGTAGCTAAAATCGACAAGAAAATAAAAAGGAGCAAAACCAGAAGAAAATATTTAAGGTAAGGGTCTGTTAAAGTTTCAGAAACATTTTGAAGGATTTTGAGGATTTTGAAAAAAGCTCCATTAATTTTTAATGGGAAAAAAGTATCTGAAATAGCTTTGGCTACTATCTTGGATTTTTTTTTCAGCTTCAGTATGTGATAGAGCTTGCTCTCAGCTACCAATACATCAGTTTTTATGTCAATATATCAAACATTGGCTGAGTAAAAGCCCTTTAAAACTAGCTTTGGCGGCCATCTTGGATTTTTTCTTTGGCTACTGTTTTTAATAGAGCTAAGTCTCACCTGCTAAAACACTAATTTTTAGCTCATATCAAAAATTGGCTGAATAAAAGTATTTTCAATTTAGCTTTGGCGCCATCTTGGAAAAAAAATTTAATTTATTTGACCTAAAAAAGCTAACTTTAGCTAATAGCAGCTGAACATTAGCTAAACTTGAGGCAAATAGCTGGATATTTCAGAAAGCAACTAAGATGCATAAATTTCAAATTAAGAATGACAAAAAAGTAAAAAAATAGCAGACAAATATCAGAAAGAAGTACAATTTTAGCTGAAAAAAGCTAAAATTACCTTACAAAAACGCTAAAGGTAGCAGACAGTAGTGTAAATTAACAACCAGATGGTGACAAGAAAACTGCACAAAACTACTAAGAAGTGATAATTGTGGTAAATTAGCTAAAACAGCAGACGTTTTCAGTAAAACAGCTAAAAAGTAGCTGTAACTGTTTATATTAGCATAAGGAAGCATGAGGAGCACAAGTTTACTGAACATAGCAGAAATAAGTTGTAATAGCTACAAATGATATCTATTTAGCCTAAAATGCTGACTTTAACTAATAACAGCTGAACTTTAGCTAAAATTTCAGCAAATAGTTAAATACAGCAGAAAACATCTGTAAGAAACATAAATATCACAAAGTAACAGAAAAAAGCAGAAGTAGAAAAAAGCAGAAGAATAGCAAAAAGAAGTAGAATTTTAGCTGAAATAGCAAAAAGAAAGCTAAAATTGGCATACAAATAAGCTAATGGTTGCAGACACTATTGTAAATTAACAACCAGATGTTGAAAGTGTTGTAAAAAAATTTTAATTAGCAGGAAAAAACAGCATAAAACTACTAAAAGTTATAATTTGTAGTAAAATAGCTAAAACAGCCACAGCTTTCAGAAAAACAGCTAAAACGTAGCTGGAAACGTTTTAATTAGCGTAAGGAGCACAAGTTTGCTGAACTTAGCAAAAATAGGTTGTAATAGCTACACAAAATATGTATTTAGCTTAAAAATGTTAACTTTAGCTAATACCAGCTGAACATTAGCTAAAAGTGCAGCAAATAGCTGAATATAACAGAAAGTATCTGGAAGAAGCGAAAAATAAATGGCGAAAAGTAGTAGAAAAAAAGTAGATAAAAGCAGAATAGCAGAAAGAAGCAGATCTATATCTGAAATAGCAGACAAAAGCTAAAATTAGCAAAGAAGTAGCTAAAATTTGCACAAGGGAGTAAAAAGGAGCATAACCAGAACAAATTGTGTAAGGTTTTGTAAAGATTTAGAAAAATTAGAAGGATTTTAAGGTTGTTGGAAATAGCCCTATTAATTTTCAATGGGAAAAAAGTGGCTATAAAGTTGAAATAGCTGAAAAAGTATAAATAGCTGAAATACCAAACGTCATAGCCGGAATGTCCTGAATGAGCTGAACGTTTTGATAAATGAATTGTTGAAATAGCACAAAAATTGTGGAAGGAGATACAGTCCAAAAAAACGTACGGAAGAAAACATTATCTCAATAGTGTGAATGCTGGAAGGCATTCATACTGATTAGAAAAATTAAAACTGGCAGAAGAAATGCTTATATTAGTAGCTAAATGCTGAAATTAGTAAAACTGTGCATTAGGGTTAAAATGAGCAAAACCGCAGCAAAAAGCTAAGATTAGTAAACTGGAGTTAAAAGTGAAAATTTGCAAAACTGGAGCTAAAAGCTAAAATCAGACAAACTAAAGCTAAAATCAGTCAAACCAAAGCTAATGGCATAGAATATCAAAACTACAAGTAAAGGCTAAAGCTTGCAAATCAATAGCTAAAAGCTAAAATTAGTAAAACAATATCTAAGATCAAACAATAGCAAAACTGAAATTAAAGGCTAAAGCTGGCAAAACAGCTAAAAGCAAACAATAGCAAAACTTCATTTAAGGCTCAAGCTAGCAAAATAGTGGCTAAAACTTATATTTAAACTAGCTAAAGGTCAACAATAGCAAAAATGTTATTAAAGGTTAAAGCTAGCAAAATAGCTAAAAGTTAAATGAAGAAAAAAAGACAAATTGAGCAAATACTTTGAAGCAGAAAGACAATGATTTTCAGGAAGTGAAGAGATCTAAATGTGTTTTTATGGGTAAATTTTTTGTAACTGAAGTGAAATATTTTTCATACAAAAAGTAGAAATAAAGTTTTGGCACCCTGTTCTCAGTGGGCTTGAATGATCTGACACATGAAGGGTTAAAATAGCACAAAGCATGTGGAAGTAAGTTGATTGCAAAAAATGGACGGAATAAATCATAAACACAATATGCTGAGTCAGTATTCACGCAAAGATTATAATTCTCTAAAAGAAATATGTAGCTTATCATGTGGGGTTATTAGAAGAGGAGGATTTATTGTCCTGGACGGCCTGAGAGTTTCGTCTGCTTTCATCCTATCACTTTACCTCAAAGAGAGAGAGAAAAAAAAGAAGCTTAACTCAATCAACCTTTGAAGCAGCACCAAATTAAATGACTATTTACTTACTAATCCACCACTTATCACTCTATGAATGCGGCAAATCATTTTCTTTGTATTGAATATCGGGCAGATTATAATCCTGGCTATTTTGAAATTTGGCACCAAACAACAGCACGCTGTTCTCGATTTATAATCCGGCTTAAAGTCGGAGACTTCCCCATCATTTTCATCAGATTTTCCTCATGCTGCTCTTCAAAAAGAAATCAACAGCTAGGGATGAGGGTCGTTGACCATATGTCATTTTTTATTGCATTGAATTTCAGTAGCTAAAATAAAATGTGCCTAAGATACAGGAGATTAAATCATCAGATTTGCTGGTTAAAAAAGGCAACAAAACAGATAAATAAACTGATGAATGGATGAATAACTTCACATCTTGTAAATGTACTCAAATAAAGCTAAAGTGAAGCCCAGCTGATGATGCTGGCAGGTGGTTCAAGGAGAATAATAACGAAGGACCGATCGAGTCCAGTGGCTGCTGACTGATGGCGTCGCTCGTCCAGAGTCGAAGCAAACCTCAGGATCAGAAACCAGACAGCTGAGGCCACTGGACAGGATCCTCTGATGGCTTAATCTAGTGACCAGCTTGCTGCTCACAGTCACCAGCCAAGAAAAGGTCTAGAAAGAGAACAAATCATCTAAACATTAACTAGAAGGGTGTAATTATGCTTTTTTCTCTTTTTGTTCATAGAGCAGTCTTTTTTTTGTATTCAGCATAGCATCACAAAGCAGCAACAGTTCAACAGCAGATGTCAGATTTTTTACAATCAAACATTGCACAATGAGAGGTAAATATGCAGCAAGGTTCCTCGTCAATCATGTGTCCAAGTAACTGCTTTTTTTTAGCCCTTTTGACTGATGCAAGAAAACATTCACATCGATCTTAGTGCATTGCTGGTTTCAGGATTATTTTTTTTTTGATTATCCACAATTGCTTTTTTTCAAAATACATTTCCCTTTTTGTAGCAAGTTCTTACTAAAATCATAATCTTTGACACAAGTGCTTCGATTCACAGTACCTTTATACCCCAATAATAACAAAAATGAAAGAAAATAAAATACACAGATTATTGCATACGATGGCACGCAAACTTCAGCTCAGGGGGGCGTTCTGTACCGAAGTGGAAGCCAGACAAAAACAAGTTGGCCTCTGTCACGTGGCTCCGACGTACAGCCATCAACAAACTCATGTTTAACACATTCAGACAAATGTTACATTCATTACTGTTTTTTTAAATGCATTCTGATTTGTGTGACCCATTAGGGTGTGCAATATTGCTATTTTGGAAGACAAAGTCATCAAACCACCATGTTGGGTGACCTCTGAACTGAGTTCAGTGTCAAACTTAGGGGTCTGCAACCTTTGCAATCAAAAGATCCATTTCTGCTCCTGAGCTCACTTATAAAATGTGTCCAGAGCTGCAAAACATGCTGCAACTGTGATTATCAACTGGTGGTCCATGGGCCTCTTCAAGTTTGTTGAAGGGGGTCTTCCTGGCCTATGTGGGTAGCATTATAAAACTAAAAATATAAAGTGAATTTTAACATTTACCATTATTTTTACACTTGAGGACAAAAGAAAAGAGCATATTCATTTGATCAAGAAAAATACTAGTTTTTACCAAATTTAATAAAAAAAAAATTACACCTGAAATATTTTTTCAAATTTATTATTTAGTCTAGTCTTAAAGGTCTTCAAAGGTAACCCTGATGGATTTGCGAGAAAGATCCTACTTTAAAGCTGGAAGTTGGATTATTGAGGTGGCCAACATGCTACTAGCGTGATCTAATCAACGTGTCATTATTTGTAGCATTGATCATGTGTTTGCAAAGAAGTTGACAGGGAAACTGCTAAAGTTAGCCTTTTCTGTGAGCATAAAAAATAAAAAATGTAATCTCATGTAAGATTTGGTCAAAACTTCAAAGAGTCACATGTAGCCCCTGAGCCACAGGTTGCAGACCCCTGGTCTAACTGCACATCTCTGAGGGGGGGCAGGGTGAACCTGCATTCATACAACACCTCCATCTCTTTAAAACAAAACAAAATAAAAAATAATGTTAAAAAGTGGACGACTATTTTTGGTTTCGATCAAAACTGAATAAAATTGCAAACAAAATTTTCAACTAAACAGTTGCAGCTAAAAAAACCTGAACAATGTGGTTTCAAACAAATACAACAAATCACAGAATAAGATTGTAATATAATATATATATGAGAAGTTATATTTCCATGAGGTTTTAAATATATACCCTTCATTACTTTTGGATTGTATTTTTAAATTCAAAGATTTATGTTCTGTAGAAAAAATATCAGGTTCTTTCCATTCATTCACTTTAATTAAAAACAAAACCACTGGTCTCCAGTTTGATTAAAATCACACCGTCTGCCGCAAACGTGAAATATTCCCAACAAAGAGGCGTGGCCTTGTGGTCAGGTGTGGGAGGAGTTCGACGCTCACAGGTTGGAGGGAAGTTTGGACTGTTTGTGTTCAGGCTCGAACATTTTGGCGGGAGATCTAAGAAGAGGAGAGGGAACAGTGGCTGACTGATTCAGAGGTTCAGGACCTGCATGTGTCCGACTCGAAGGAGCAGCTTGACCGGGGAGGGAGGTGTAGGGTTTACTGACAGCCATGGGGGAGGAGAAGACCCCCGTCGCCCCCTCCGAGGAGCCACTCATGACCAAAGGCCTTTCCTGGTGTAGACAACTGTGAGAGCCTGAGATAGTCTTTATTTCCTGGGTAAAAAGATCACGGGGGGAGCACGAGGTGTGATGGGTCCGAGAGCTGGGGGGGCTTAAGGCGTGGGGGAGCTCACTGCGGTGAACCGCCTGCCCCCTCGCTGGGCTCTGTCTGCTCGGACTGTGGGTGGGGGGCGTGTTGCTGGGGGAGTCTTCGGTGGAGCCGTACTGGGCTAGGGAGGCGAGGGCCGAGTGCTCGGGGAGAACCTGGGGGAGGAAAACAGACTGCAGTCCTGTCAGGGTGTGCTGGGCCAGAAGACCTGCAGCTCTGGCTCCACCGGCAGGAGCTGGAGGATTTAATCCCACCGAGGGTTGGCTGCTGGTGATGATGGGAAAGTGTGGGAGGTTCACGTTGCTGCTCGCCGTGGATCTTGTTTGCAGGACACAGGAGGAAGGACCGGCCTGCTGCAGCTGGCTCAGGATAGGGTTCACTGAGCTGCAGATCAAAGGGCCGATGGTGGGGGCTGGAAATCGTCCCACCAGCCTCCCTGGCGCCCCCTGTTGAAGCAAACCTAAAGGTGGAGAGGTCATAGTGCCGTGGAAGGGCTGCGAGTGGAGCTGGGTGGAGCAGGTGTAGGAGACGGTGGTCTGGCTGATGGGGAAAACTGGGGCCGCGCCGCAGTGTGGGGGGTGATTGGTCAGGGGGGTGACCGGCTGCAGGCTGCTGGTGAAGATGGGCTGCGACGGTAGACAGGGAGACAAAAGTCCAGTGGAGAGGTGATGGGGCATGGAGAACCCCAAGGAGGGCATCTCGGCCACACATCTATTCCTGGCAGGGCTGGTGGGAGACCCCGACCCGCAGCTGCTGGAGGCTCCGATCTGAACCCTCTTTGGGTGGCCGCCGTGCTCCTTCGCAGAACCCGAACCCGGCAGCAGGGGGTTGTGGAGGAGGATCTGAGGCAGTGTGGAGTGATGAGCTAAGGCCAGAGCCAGCGGCGTGGTGGCAGCGGCAGCCTGCAGCGGGGCCTGGACCAGCGGGGTCCAGATGAGAGGGGTGGGTGACGGAGGGGCAACAGGGGGGTTTAATGTCGGAGCGATGCTGGTTTGGATCAGCTGTGTGCATTGGGCCATGTCGCGGTCATGTTGGACTATTCTTTGGATGATCTCCGTCTCGTGGAGGTTGAGTGTGCCTGAACTTTGGTGATGCTGAACTTTATGCTGAAGGACAGAGTTCCTCTTGCCTGAAAACAAAAAAATAATAAATCAGTGGCTGTGGCATCTTCTTACAGCTGGTGGAATCAAGTATAACATTCATTTATCCACAACTAAAATCTAATAAACTGCAACACTTTCAAACAGCTCAAACAACTCCTCTGGAAAAAAAACAACACCTTCCTGTGTTATTTTTTAAAGGGGCAATATCATGTAAAGTCAACTTTTTTGAGCTTTATATCATGTTATAATGTTATCCTGTAGTCTTGCTTTGACTCATGCATGTTTGAGAAATCCTGTGGTGTCCTGAGGCAGCCAGGCAGGAGAGCAAGAATGATCGGTTGGGGCTAGAACTAGGGGTGCACAGATTTCCTTTTTCTTGCAGATTTACGATCTTTAAAAAGTCTGACCTGCAGCTTCTGATTTTGGCCGACACCGATTTTTTAAATAGCTGACACTGTCAGATGTTATAAAGTCATAATACAACTTCAATGTTCAAATGTTATTTTACTGAAATACTTTGAACAAAACCCTTGAAACAATAAAAACTTGTTTTAACTGAAAGAGGATAGTGGCTGATTTTCACACCTTTGTAGAGGTAGAAAAGCTGATCTTTTCTGCCGATCTTATCTAAGGATGGCCGATCTCCATCTCCCAAAAGTAAGGAAATCGGCTGGCCGATTTATCACCCACCTAGAACCAGCTGAAACGTCCTCTCTGTAATCGCTCCGGTTCTTTAGAAAATATACTTTCCGGTCTGATGGTAAGGTTCATATGATGCAATTTTCCAAAACAGATATTGTATAATGTTGCTTCTTTTTTTATTATCATTACAACAAAGTTGCTCCAGGCTGTAAACAGTTCTGTAGAGAGAAGCGGCTGCGATGACGGGATGAAATGGGCGGGACAGAAGCGGAAGGAGGTTCTTAAAGAGACAGAGACCAATTTCAAGGTGTTTAGAAACGGAT
>JARVJO010000002.1:20270003-20281233 GCA_031762555.1 Cynodonichthys magdalenae | reverse complement strand
TGGGGGAATCCCAAGGCGCTCCCAGGCCAGCTGAGAGACATAGTCCCTCCAGTGTGTCCTGGGTCTTCCTCTGGGCCGCCTCCAAGAAGTCAAGTTTATTTTCTATATAAACAGCATTTTAATAACAGCTAAAGGTGACATTCATTCAAGGTGACTTTATTATGGTATATAATTTAAATATATGTCTGAGAAACACATAATATTGCCCCTTTAAGAATAAACTGATAAAAAGGGAATTTCAAATTAAAATACAGCTGTCAGTTTCTAAATCTAAAGTTTCAGACTTTTCCAAGATGCATTACTAATTTCTGTGTTGTGCTGTAGTTAGAAATCAGTTTATTTCCTCTCAAACCTGTTTTACATGTATAACTCTCTACAAACTAGTTCAAACCTAACAGGCCTTTAAAAACAAAATAAATCAATACTGGATGCTTTATTTATGTAAAGTTGATTCAAATCACACTGATGAGATCAGTCTTAAAACACGCTTCATTATCCTTGTAAAACATTTGTTTAAAGCTTATTTTAGATTTTGACCCAATTATTGAACAAATAAATAAACACAGCCCTCACTGTGGTTCTCTGATGTTTTTACAGTAGTTACAATAACATTATTAAAGCCTAGAATAATCTAAATGTCGTTTGAAAAGATGGTACCTAATGCAATTATACACAAATATTTGAAAAAGGAATTGTAAATTATAAAATTAGTTTTAATAAATGGATCTCATCTCCTGACCAGTGCAGGTTTAACACTAAACATGGACCTTGCCAGTGCAACATATTGATTAGATTTGTTCAGGCTTTGAAGTGGAGCAGCTCGTTCCTTATCTCCTGAAACAAGACACAAACAACAGGGGTGTGTGTGTGTGTGTGTGTGTGTGTGTGTGTGTGTATCTTTCTATGACCCCACAGAAACTTTACATCCTCATAAAACTAGTTTGTCAGAAGTCTGCCACGCTGCAGCAGAACAAGGTTTATCATGTGCAAGCCCAGCATTAGAAAAGTGCGGAAGACCCTCAAATACAATAAAAAACTTAACTGGTTAATTCTTCTAAACATCATACAGTAAAAAATGAGCTGATTTTTTTCACTGACCAAGGTTACCACACCAATAAAACATCCCAAACTGAATATCATCAACAATGTTGGGAGAGAGGAAAATAAAATCAAACAGAATCAACAAGTGACACTCGATAAGTAAATGCAACCTGCAGATTAATGTCCCACTTGTGAGGGAGAGACAGGATTAGGAATAAAAAGATTTTCCACCAAAAGTTTTATTTGTCAAAATAGAATGAGGCTCAACGTTTTAAATTTTTTCTACTGTCTTCTTCCATTAAAAATGTAATTTATCTTTGCAAAAGTATGAAAGCAAACTTTTTTAGGAATACAAAGAATGAACATAATTATATTAATACTATCAATAATGTAATTAACTTTAATTGATTAAAAAAACAGCCATATTCTGAAGAAAATCTTTCCCTCAAGAAATTTTGGTCAAAACCACATTTAAAAAAAAATAAGAAGAACAAAAAAGGTGGTCTAGTTAATTTTGGGAGACTTACTATATTTATATGCCTAAATTACATTTTTCTATTTTTTTTCTGCACTGAACTAAATCATTCCATAGGTTAAAGCCAACTACTTAAAGAAAACTAACAAATGATACTAAACCTTATATTTCATCTACACTTATCACAAAAAGTAAACAGTGCTTCTTGGCAATAAATCTCATATCGTTGAAAACCTTGTTAAATTTCCTTTTAAATGGTGCCACATTTGTAAGGAACATGCATTTGTGGATGAGCAGTAGAGCTGAGTGTGTGGGTTGCGGACATGAAAAATTTGCCAAATCTTCTTTGCCAAATAGCTTATTTTGTTCTTATTGACACTTGTTTTGAGCTTCTGGTACCACCAGGTTCTGTCCATCAGATGCCCACTATAAGATTTATTTATTTTAAGGGCCTTAAAGTTTATTTCAAGCCATTTATTGGCTTCACTTTTCAGGCTTGTAGTCTTCATCCTTCTTTTTATTTGTGAACAACTCACCGATGCGGTCCAGGCGGTCGAGAGCCACGGCCTCAAACGCCCTCCTCATCATGGGGTATTCCTCCAAGACCTCGTTGAAGTTGTCCACAGACAGAGAGTACAGCCGGCAGTAGTTATCCGCTCGCACGCTGGCTGTCCTCCTGCCTCGAGTCAGCAGGCAGATTTCTGCAAGCAGAGGGGGAAAAAAAATCCTGAGAGTTCAAATGTTTGTTCCACATCTTTATCAGATTTTCTGCAGGGTCTAAGACAGGTATTAACAGGAGGGATTAAACAAAAAAGAGGGATGGTTAATATGAGGCATTATATAATCATTTCCTGCTTCTTATGCAAGATGTGCAAGGCACTACTACTGAGTTCAGATCTTTTTTAGATCCATTTACCAAAAGAGAAGTGAGGAAAAATATTATTAGCGTTAGATGATAAGCTGTGGAACAACTCAGATGGAGAACTTGATGCAATTTCTGCAGCTTACAGTTTGTTTTGACCTCATGTCGGCTACAATTGAAAATAAAAATAATGCACCATTTTAAAAAAACAACTGTAATATATGTAATACTTTCTTTACGAACATGGTATATTCAGAATATAGCAAAACTGCCTTTTTCTTGTGATTTTTTATCAATTACATGCAATCAGTATGAGAAAAAACATGACTGATTTTTTATGAGTCGATGGGCCTAAAATTACATAAAAATATATGTTTAACCTGAAATGTGCACTGCTGTTTAATAATAATTTCACAACACTTCGTTATATAAACCAAAAGTTGAGGTTACAGTAATATTTAATGACATGCCACTTTGCTGCACAGCTGCGTGTAGACAACACGCGGCTGTGGCGCAACCCGAGGTGGAAAACAAATGGAAAGTTCTGGATTTCAGCTTTAAACAAAAAGGGCAGAACTTCACAGATGGACTCAAAGATCGCAAAGCTCTGCTCCTCTTAGTCCCTTTTAAGGAGATGACGATTTGAAACCAGCTGTGACGGTTCGGGGGAAGTTAATCTGTTGAGTGCCTGTGCAAACTAAATCAAAACAAATCTTCACGATCACCACCCCTCTCTGCACGCGTTATGAAAGGCAGAGTGTAGGATGGGCTGCGCCGGCGGGGGGGCTTCACCTCCGAAGTAAGAGCCGTCCGTCAGCTTGGTGTCTTTGTTGCTCTTGGTCAGGACGCTGACCACTCCGTGTTGGATGAAGTACATCTTCTTGCCGATGGTGCCCTCTCGGATGATGTAGTCACCCGGCTGGAAGACCTCGAAGCGCAGCTTGGTCAGCATGGAGGTGACAAAGTTGGGGTCTGCGTGGGCGAACAGGGGCATGGAGGCCACCAGTTTGCGACAATTAAAGTTGATGATTTCCTGCAGGAGAAACGGAGAAGCATTGTTATTATTTTGTTATTTTTCAGGAGGCCTTCCCCACGCCGGGGCTGCTACATGTGTACATTTCAATCATTATAAAAGCAGCTTAGAGCGGAGTTAATAAGGTTCTCTGCCCTCATACGGCCGTTACTAATCAGATTACATGACAATTAACATTATCATGGAAAGTAAGGCAGCCATATTGGATTATATCACGTTTTTTTATATCTGTGTATCATTTGGAAAGAAGGATGCTCCTGGTATATATTAACATGTTATTGTAAAATCTATTTTATTTCATTTTAAATATGAATGATTATTTTTTAAAGACGAAATGTTAGTTAGCGATAACCTCTGACCTCTCTCAGCGGCTCATTCAGCTCCTCCAGAATGCTCTCCTCGTCGAACATCTTTCCCTGGTACCGGTGCTCGTAGTAATCGTGGATCCTCTGCCGCATGTCGGCGGGGAGCTTGTGGAAAGACATGTACTGCTCCACTTGTTTGTACTGCAAGCAAGGAGACAAGAGGAGCTCAGCCGGTCGCCACAGATCAAACCGTTCGAATTAACATGCAGGTGAAAAATGGCGGCGAGATTAACGCGGCCGCCGTTTGTTGCAAAGACAAAATGCAAAGTCATGTCAGAATGAATATATTAACCTGATTGATGTGCTGGCTCAGAGGTGGACTGTAATGTGTCTCATTATGTTAACAGTCAACTGTCAGGCCATCTGTGAAACCTGCTCGCAGTGCAGCACTGTGGCTCGGCCCCATCTGACAATTACAGTTGCGCTCTGCAGGCTGCAGCTAATGACATTAAGCACTGTGTCCTTCAGCGGTGTACTCCAGCAGCCAGAGCATCAGGAGGAGATCACAGCAAAAAAAAAAAAAACCCGTGCATGGATGGCATCTCCTGCCACAAGCATCTGCTTTGGTTTTATTAAATCTGGGCCATATCTGTCTCTTTTTATCCATCACATCAGTGGCTCCAACATCCAACAGAGATTTCTTTTCCCTCTTTTTTTTGATGGTTTGTCTCATTTGCTGACCAAGCCTTTTTTTTTTACACCAGAGTGCCCTGCTGGGCCACCTGTGTGTTAAGGTTGATTTGAACCACGTGTATTAAAAAAAGTTATTGTTCTCATCAGTTCTGTTCTGCATGAAATGCTCTCTCAGATTTTTAGTGTCAGTATGAGCGGGGGGCCATATTCAGAATGGTTTCAAGGAGCTCTGTTGGGGTGACAAGCCAAAAACAAAAGCTACAACAAAAATGTAGTTCTATAATACTATTACTGCATATAGAATATGTAAAAATACTGCAATGAGGTAGTTAGGCCACTATTCTCTTTGTGTATTTTTACTTTACAGTTGACAGTAACAGAAGAACAGCACAGTCACTACTCAACTCATTGAGGCTCCTCCCCTAAATGAATATTCACATTTAAAACAAACCTTTCTTGAAATAATACATATCGCGTTGAAAGATTATGTACAAATGAGACCAAACTATGTGCAGGAGATCGATCCAACTTAGACTTGAATATTTATTCACAGGCGTACAAAGTTTACCGCTCATAACTCAGATCTGGTCCATTTCCTAAATCCCCCTCCCTCACTTAGGCGACTCAGTAAAATGGAACCGGATCACGTGTTCTAACAATGTTTATTGAAAACCTGGTCACACCCCGAATGTGATGACACAGTAAACAAGGAAGTAAGTTCTATAAAACGAACACTAAAACTAAATATAGACTTGTTGATTCTCTTACTGTTTCAAGTAACTTCTAACAATCGTAAAATAAGCGTGTATCTTAAATTCGGTTATTCAGTCATAAAATATCTTACAGCCCGCTGCCTTGCAGGTAGAAGTTTTAAATAAAATTATTAGTAAATCTGTTAGCACTCAAAGTTGGTAATGACTCTCAGCTACGACCACACCAAATTTGAGCTCCATATTTGTAAAATTGATGGAATTGGAGCCATTTTTGTGTTTGCTAAGGCTGATCAGGTGTGACGGCCATCTTGAATCAGGTTTATTTCAAAAGTTAATAAATGTATAATCAAAGATTAGTTTAATTAGACTTTATCCACTGGTTGAAGATCATTTTCAAATTGGCAAATATACATATAAGACTGTCTGACCAGGGGGGCAGCAAATTAATAGGGGAGGTCATCGTCCCCTCTGGTCCCTCTTTAGTGTCAGCGCTGAGAATAATAGCAGCAGTGTAACACTGCAGCTCCACTCAGAAATAAAACGATTTCATGAACTGTTGTGCACAATGCCAGTCTAAAATATTGTACCTATATAGTTTATTCCCATTCCACTGCTGATTTAAAATACGTAAGTTGAGTCTAAAAAAAAAAACATGAGCCAGAGAAGAAACAAACTCCCACCTTTTCTTGGTACTGCCTCCTGGAGGAGTCCAGAGACTGGATGAGTGCCGTAGCGTGGCCCACAAACATGGCGAAGCAGGTAGCGCCCACGATCATGCTGAGGATTGTGAGCCAGACATCACCCATGCCGATGGGGGGGTAGAGGCCGTAGCCGATGCACAACATGTGACTCATGGCTTTGAACAAGGCATAGGAGTACTGCTGACCCCAAGTGTCATTCTGGAAGGGATGTGGAGGAGGAAAGAAGAAGTTTGCGTCACATCTGTAGCTTTCTGAGCTCTTCATTCTCCTCAGAGGCTCTGACCGTCACAAACCATCATCGACTGTTTATTTATAAACACAAACACTATGACGGTTCATGTTTCCTCTTCTTCTACTTGCTTCTACTTTAGCTTTTCTACAAGAACATTTAGTAATGAAATAATGTATGTTATCAAGTGTTTGTTAGGGATAATAAACATCAATTTAAAGAAAAAGAGTTTAATTCTGACCAGACTGATGATCAGAGCCAAGACTAAAGTGGATTGTTGTGGTTTTAAAACATCTCCTATATTAAAATTATTTATTCTAATTCAAAAATTCTATTTTTTTAAACTTTGACATAACAATGGATCTCATATAGCACAGCAGAAATATTATGATATCCCAGCTATAAGTGTTCCAGGCTGCACAGTAAGTGCTACAGCTAGCTGCTTCTGCTTACAATTAACCACAGTAATTAATGTAAATAACCAGAGAATGCAAAACTGATGTGTAAATGTTTCTAAAACAGTTTTTGTTTTACTTTTGATTTTTCTTTTATTTTTAGATTAGGGTTGTTTTAAGTTTTTAGAATCCACTTTGGTTTAGGCTGTACTCAGACTAGCCATTAGCTCATCAGTTCAGTCATAGAACGATCTACAACAGGTAAGATATGAAGTGATCAGAACCCCACGTCAAAAGATCACTTTAAAGTCTCCGATGAGGACACGTTCTCTATATCAGTGCTTAGTGTCATGAAACATTAAGAGTTGTGGATCTTGAGAAGATCTACAAAAATTATATTTCAACTTTAAACCTGATCACCAACAGCTTATTTAGCCTAAACTGTTTCTAAGAGATGAAAACAGCAGACATAAATAATTAAAAAATATAAAAATAGCTGACGAGAATCTTTGTAAAAAAGTTTTTTAGTAGTTTGTACACTTTAACCAGCAATAGTTGTTACAAATCTCTGCAACTTTTATCTTGTGGGTCTGAGGCTGAAACGTTTGTTGAACATTGCTGCGTTGTAAAAAAATGCTAGTTAGGCTAACTGGTAACTCTAGATTATCCCTATGCAGCTGAGAGAGTTATGATTGTCTCATTTGTCTCCGAGTGTATTTATGATGCACCGGAGACCCGTCCAGGGTGCACCGGCTCTTTGTGACCCAGAACTGAGAACCAAGTAAAGAAAATGGATGAATGGATGTTAAAAATGACATTAACCTTAAGATGTGCTTCTTATTAATGAGAATGCTCCAGTGTGAGTGATGCAAACCACTTAGAATTTCTAAACAGGGGAGTTTAATACTTAAGCAGATGGCTCTGTTGTTAATACACACACACCCACACAGACACACACACACACACACACTGCACACTCAAGCTGATAAATAATAAAGTCTTCACATGATTCGTGTGCAGCTTTGACAGGAACACATTTGGCTTAATCCACTTACCACCATCTTGTTTCTGGTGACCCAGCAGTCAGGAGGGAAGTCCTGCAGCATCGGCACCAGGAACTGCAGACAGCCATCCCAGTGACACAGCAGCAGCATCATGCCAATCAGGTTCATGATCCGCACCATGGCACTGGCAAGATCGTACGTCATGTGAAAAACCTACGGCAGAGGGAAAACGTGGACAATGAAATTTTGGGTTTAAAGGGGAAAAAAAATACAAAACACAACAATATTTTAACTTCCTCATAAGCAACCTGGGGATTTGAAATTTACATTAACAGCAGGGTGTGCCAACAAATACAGTCAACCTCTGCCAGACCACAATTAATCTTTTCTAACAGCAGCAAATTCTGTTTCAGGGCTGTGGAACCATCTGCACTGAAAACAGGCAGATGTCAAGGAGTCACTGCTGGAATTAGAAAAGAAAGATAATGCATTAAAAATCTACTTACTAAGCTGACTGTGTGCATGTTTGTGTCAAAAGATAGACAATATATTATATGGCAACAACAAATAGTGTTTTGTTGTTCTTCGTAGCATAAAGCAAAAATTTTAAAAAATAAAATAATAGTTTGGTAGATTACTGAAAAAATGTCAAAGCTACAACTGTACGGTCTGAGAACCTTCAATGTTTTAAAAGACAGAAGCAACAATTTTGTATGGAAGACAATTAAAACAACAGTGATTTTATTTTCATTTTTTTAAATTCTGACTTTGATCACAGAATTCAGATAAAAATCTTAATTCTGAGATTATATATCTGACTTTGATCTCAGAAATCTGTTTTAGTTTACCCAGATTATGAGATTAAATGTGCAATTCTGAGATTATTCAGTATTCTGAGTTTGAAGTTAGAATTGAGAAAAGTAATCCACATTGCAATTCTGAGATTAGAATTCTAACATTAAAAGCATGATTCTGGCTAATCTCAGAATTTTCTAATTCTGAATTAAAATTTGGAACTCTGAGAAAAATCATCAGAATTCTGACTTTAATCTTAGAATTCTGAGATTCTGAGTTTAAAGTCAGAACTCTGAAAAAAAAATCAAAGTTCTGACAATTTTTTTTCCTCAAGAATTCTGAGGGGGAAAATTTTAAAACAATATATTTGTTTTTTTCACAGTGTCCCTAATATTTTAGCATTTAGAGTTTTTTCTTGATGAATGAGTCTGAAGAATGAAACTTTCTGATCATCTGGATCTACCTCCTCCCACTGGTGGATGTAGCGGATGAGTCTGGAGAGGCGCAGCAGCCGCAGCAGACTGAGGATCTTGGTGAAGCGGACGATCCTCAGCGCTCGGGCCGTCTTGTAAAAGTCAGAGTCAATGCGAGTCTCCACAATGAGGAAGATGTAGTCCACGGGTATGGAGGAGACGAAGTCCACCACAAACCAGCCTTTCAGGTACTTGATCTTGATCTGCTGCGGGTCCAGGATGATCTCCGTGTTGTCCTCCTTGACGATGCCGGTGCGGAAGTTGAGGACCAGGTCCATGAGGAAGAAGGTGTCCGACACCACGTTGAAGACGATCCAGGGTGGCGTGTGCTCGTCCTTGAAGAAGGTGATGCCCACGGGGATGATGATGAGGTTTCCCACCATCAGCAGCAGCATGGTCAGGTCCCAGTAGAACCTGAAACACAGGCATGGAATAAGCTGGACTGCAGAAATGGGCTTTTGTTTTTGTTTGTTGGTATGATTTGACACGATAAAACTCAGAATCACCCAACTAACAAAGGTCTGCAGCACGACAATACAGTAAAGGCACTTTTTGTCACTGTGATCTTGATGGGAAGTTGCATTATAGTGCCAAAACACAACCATAAAACCACCTAAAACCAATTTTCCATCACCCATTGCTGCTCCTGCAAGAATGTTACTAAAAAATAAGAGTTTTGATATTTTTTAGAATTATGAAAACAAAATTATATGTAATCGATCTGCACTTTCTACAGCTTATCCATTATTGGGTCATGGAGGCAACAGGCCCACGAGTAAAACCCAGACATCAATCTTCCCAGCAACACTTCCCAGCTCCTCCTGGGGGATTCTGAGGCGTTTCCAGGCCAGAGACCATAATCCCTACAGAGACTTGAGTCTGCCCCAGGTTCTCTTCCCAGGAACGTGCCCCAGAAAACCTCCAAAGGAAGGTGTCCTAATCCGATGTCTGAACACCTGAACCAACTTCTTTCGATGCTCTTTACCCTATCTCTAAGGCTGAGCCTGGCCACCCTATGAAGGAAGCTCATTTCAGCTGTTCGTATCCGGGATCTCACTCTTTTGGTCATGATCCATGCCCCATGACCACAGGTACGGGTTGGAACAAAGACAGACCAGGAAATATATTGTAGAACTTAAACTCTTTCTTCAATACGACTGACCAAAGCATCTGAAACCCCATCCTTTAATCTACCTCCTGCTCCATCTTGCCATCACTCATGATAATGTGTAATTACTTGCAATATCTTGGCTACTTCCATACCAAACTTCAGCTCAATATTTTTAAAAATGAACTGAAATATAGACGTTTTTGTGTTTGCTGTGGTTGATTAACTGAACTGTGTTGACTCTAAATGTTAATTAGTTGTAGATGTAATCTGATAATTTTTTTCTAAGAGTTTTTTTTTCCATTAAAATCTATTCAGTGGTTCAGAAGATGTTTTAAAGTAAACTCACAACAAAAGTCCTCTCAGGGAACTGTACAAAAAGTCCATTAGGCTCTGATTTTTTTGTTCAAGTTTCAGTTGTTATAATAATGAGCAGATTCAACAAAAAACTATTATAAACCAGGCCGGTTCACAGAACGTTTCTCTTACAGAAATCTGTGTAAGATGTGTTTGTGTGCAGACAGAAAACAAGTTGCCTGTGGTGACTTCAAAACAGAAATGAACTTATCGGTGACCAACAACATCAGACTGTGACTGAAAACCCAGCAGAATAATGTCAGAATGAGCAGAAACTATGGAAACAAATTGATTCAGTATAAAACTGTAAGAAAAAGAAAGATTGATTGGACAAAAAACAAACACGCAATTCACTGCCAGGCTATAAAATTAAAACTAGAGAAAATATTGATTTGCGTGAAACAAGCCTCATTATTTATAGCTGTTCATCCATTTAATTTAACACACATACCTTAATAACCTTTTCCCTGTTTACTAATCTGAAAGTGGCTTTGGTCTGTTCTTAATTGATCATATTCTTTTTTGCAGCATCCGTCCTTCCATCCATTCATCTATCCATCCATCTATCTATCCATGCTATTAGCAGCTTAAATGTGGAAAAACATTTGTTTATCAGCCCCACTTTGCTTTTAGGCAAGCCCAGTGTGATTGCATGTCCGGTCAATTTCAGGAACCTCATAAACCTCTAATTGATTGAGCGAGAGCCTGGTACACCTATAGGGTGGTCAGCATCAGAACCACAGCAAGACCTGAGTCTGGTACAACTATAGGGTGGTCAGCATCAGAACCACAGCAAGACCTGAGTCTGGTACACCTATAGGGTGGTCAGCATCAGAACCACAGCAAGACCTGAGTCTGGTACAACTATAGGGTCAGCATCAGAACCACAGCATGACCTGAGTCTGGTACTCCTACAGGGTCAGCATCAGAACCACAGCAGGACCTGAGTCTGGTACTCCTACAGGGTCAGCATCAGAACCACAGCAGGACCTGAGTCTGGTACTCCTACAGGGTCCGCATCAGAACCACAGCAGGACCTGAGTCTG
>JARVJO010000002.1:20231301-20252362 GCA_031762555.1 Cynodonichthys magdalenae | reverse complement strand
ACACACACGCCAGCTGTTCCTCATGCAGCTGTGAGGCTCTAAGGTGATCCTACAGGTTTAAAGCTTTGTCACAGAAAAAGAAAATATTCAGAAGCTGGAATGATTTTCAGTATATTGACATGGATAATAATTGCATAGGATAATAGCCATGCTGTACAATTACACAATTAGAAAAAAAACATTTGAATGATTAGTACAGACTTTTTAAAGTAGATTTATACACTGTTTTCCCCATTTTTCTCAACACTGATGTGCGAAATAAATTAATAATCTTAATATTTTGGGGGAATCTGAAACATGTGATTTATTACATACAGTACATACATGACATATCTTAATTTTTAGAGGGACATTGCAAAGCCCTTAAAATGTCATATAGATAAATATATATATATATATCGTCTGATAAAATGATTAAAGGATATGCAGAGAAATGATGAAACTGTACACATCTGCCATATGGGTTTATGAGCTTTTTTCTTTTACATTTGCTGAATGTTTGTTTTTCACAGTACAGATTTTCTACATGAAGCCACCCTCAGAGTTAGAGGGGAAACAATTGTATCAAACAGATCATTTGCATGCATTATTTTCTAAGTAGAAATATATAATTAGTGGATAAAAAGAAAAAAGAAAAAGAGAGCGAGCCTAAAACGTCAACAACTGCATGCAGCAACAATGTTGATAATGTCAACTCTGTAATAAGGTACCTTTGTGCCAAACACCCTCACCACAATATAAACTGCAGGACATGCCTCCTGTAACTCGCCCACAATCTTACTTTTAATGGCAGATGCATCCTAATAATGACTTGTGTGGAGTCCTTTTCTTGTTTACCTTCATATGGTCAATACATAATTAATGAGCTGGAAATAGAAAAAAAAAATCCAGATTATGAACTCGATCTTCTGGTTGTAATTTTAGATTGTGGAGACTGATCTGTGTAAGTGAATACTCACTCATCAGACGGGCTCCTCAGTTCGTATTCCTCTGGCGGAGATTCTTGTCTTTGTGGTTGTTGGTTGAATTAGTTTTCCTTAAACAGGAAGCAGAAGACCCGATCAGTTTTCAAACGGTAAATTATGAAACAGTTTTAGGCAAACCTCGTTGAGAAACTTAAAGCTTGGAGCAGAATCTGTGTGGAGCGCTTCATACACAAACCAAATGTAAATCAGTCAGTTTATTCTTAAACACAACAAGCTGGGAATAAATTATTTAATATACATTGCTCACTTTATCCATCTATATATCCTAGAAAAATACATGAATAACCTGTATAAATATGTAAAATTGACTAAAATGTAAAACATCGTGGAATCTGAAAGAAGAATTTTAAATACATCAACACTAGATTCAATACAGCAACAACTCAGTTAAACACTTTAAATACCCCCAAGAGTTATGTCCTTTTCTTTATTTTTTTTAGAAAGTTAGTAATTTTATTGATTTTAGACATTCCTGGGCCAGTTATTTAAAATCTATCAACTTCTATGTCAACAATTCTGTATTTTTCTTTATTAAACATAAAGTCACTCTGAATTTAAGCCCATACTGAGCAGCTCCACTTTGTCAACATTTAGACATGATGAACTTGTATGAGAACTTGTTTCCACATGTTTGTAGAAATTACAGACTTTTGTTGTTATTTGAAAACAATGAAAACCTTATTTTAGTGAGGTTTTTGCTTTTGGTAGCAGGTCTTACTAACCTACAGTTCAACAGTGGGTTTCTGTGGAGAGACTGAAAACAGCTACTATCTTACCTGTTGCAGATAAGCTCTTTGACCTCACATTGAAGTAATAAGATTAAATCTGACCGGATTAATGAGCTAACAGCTAGTCAGAGCAGAGCTAACTGGATTCGTTCATAATAATGTTAATTTATAAAGTGTTTTAATTTTGTTTAAATCTGTTGAAGTCTTAGATTTGTTTTGGAAGTGGGTCCACTCAGACTGTTAAAGATATTCTGGCAGAAATATGATATTCCTGATGGAAGTGCAGTCATGTTTATAAAATTATCTGTACATTACCCTTTATTTCTTATAAATATTTGTGGGGTTGAATTGCTTTAGGACTGTAGCAGTCCAGTGTGGCTCAGCTCAGATTAGCTGGTAATTTTGTTTTCTCCAAACTCTCACTGTTCAGAACCTTTCCACAGAACCCAACTTCAAAATGTCTGAACCATCACCTTTAAAATAAAACAATGAATCATGAGTCATATTTGCAGAGATTTTGCTAAAACCTGGTGTGGTAGTAGCTGAGAGTTACTCCCAAAACATAATTTGAGCACTAATAGATCACATGAGATCTTTGATTATTTACTTTAGACACAACTGCTGAGCAGAATATTTGTTTTATAATATTTAGAGCTCAGCGGTTTGTATTAAAATTATTATTTTCATACACATTAGTAGTTTAGGTGCTGCTTTAAACCTTTTAAACACCGTTTAGATCATGAAAACTCATTATTTACAACCAACATGTTTTAAATCAACCTCTTACTGCGATTTATTTGACTTTAAAAAGGCTCCATGATGTTCAACACTGTCTGAATTAGATCTGAGGACCCCTTCTTGGTGAGCTCTGAAGTGTAGGTTTGTGATAATCTCCAATACAAACAGACTTCATTAACAGAGAAAAAGCAGTGTAGGTTAAATGTTTGTACTTACACTGGTCCAGCTAGGTCATCATCTGAGGCAATAAGAAAACGTAAGGAGAAATTAGAAAAATTACAAATGGCAACAAGGATGATAATGAAAGTTTGAAATTTGTAACATTAATGGTATTTGGTTTTTAATAAATTCTATGCTTCATCCATAACAAATCTAAATAAATAAATACAGCCTAATTAGGCTGGAAAGAAAACATGCTGCAGTAAAAAAAAAAAAAAAAAACCCTTATGAGATGACTCAGACAGTTAACACCAAATCTCAGAAAGCATCAGCAGGTGAGAACACCACCACCACCATACAGTCAAAATAAAAAAAAAAACCTTATCATGCACAGACAAGCAGCGCTTGCAGAGAGGATCCGCTGACTCAGCGATTAGTCAGAAGCAGCTCCACCAGTAACTCCTGGAACCATTCAGTGAAGCAACGTGAAACAACCACAGCAGAAACGATCACAAAATATCTGCACTTCATTACAAAGATGAGCAACGCTCGGTTAAGGAGCTATCGCTTCAGGGAAAAAAAAAAAAAACTGAAAATGTTCGACTGCACTCCAAACTGAAGTACTTAGAAGCGGCTCAACAGAACCATTTAACTGTGCTGTGAAAATGAGACTGAACGAGCATTTGGAAATAAAAATAAAAAATACAAGCAGCATGCAAAGTCTTACACTTACCACAAACATGGTTTAGGTTATATGCATTTAAAAAAAAGGGGGTGGGGGGAGGAGGATTGGAGATATTGCAATAATTTAATAAACCATTCTACAACCAATTAACAGGAATATAAATAAAAAATGAACATGTGAAATATACAGCTGTTCTGATAAAATACATGAACTCCTGACAGCTCTGGGCTGTTAGTTATTCACTGCATGTTGCTTCTGATCAGCGTGTGACCAGATTAAAATTCTGTTTTGGAGGAAAAGGTCGTCTAAATATCACAGATGCATCATTTATGATACATCTCAGCACTCAAAAACAAAGTGTTAAAATCACAGGTCTAATGAACGGCTGAACAACGAGTCTACTGGTTAAGTTTGCCAAAGCTTATGAAACAACATTCCTGGAAAGACATTAATTATGAAAAAGGTCCACCTTTCCAGTATCATGTTTCTCATGAATAATAAATGAGTGAAACTGTTCGACGAGGTGAGACCTTCTGCAACAGAGCCTGTCTGTTGGATCAACGTGTCCAGATTAAATTATTGAACACAGGTACAGCTCAGTGTTAAGTGACTCCTCTAGAGTCCACCTTCATGGCCATTGGATCCAAAAAAGGGTTTTTTTGAAGTTCCTAAAGTTGAACCCAAATAATTAGATATGTTAAAAAACAGCCTAGATCATCTTAACTGGCAGCTCACCGTCCTGTAAATCCTCTGGCTTCTTGCGCTTCTCGTAAACAACGATGATGATGACCAGGATGATGATCTCAATCAGAACTCCCAGGAGGGGCCATAGGGGGGCGAAGTGGCTGCGGACCCTCAGCGTGGACCTCTCGCTGTAGCTGCCGAGAAGGTTGGTGGCGTTGCACATGTAGACGCCCGGGTCCAGGTTAATGTCCAGGTTGGAGATGTGGAGCTCGGTGTAGTTCTCCCGGCTGCTGATAACGAAGCGTCCAGTCGAGTTGTCCACATCCTGTCCAGGAATAAAAGGAGAAACTTAGAACATTACGCTGAGAGCTTAATAGTGAAAACCTCTGTTTTTATTTGCATTTTATCCTGAAGTCTAAGCTCGTAAAACAGTGTGCTGCAAAATAATGAATAAAACAATACTTGGATTTATTTCAGAATTTCCATTATGATTTTTATTTCTCTATTTGATTATTTTATTCCTTATATTATATTCTATCCTTCTTTATAATTTTATTTTTATTTGGCTGCACACCAAATATTAGTTTGGCATATTATGCATTTGTGCCATCATAAAGAAATGTTCTTGAACACATCGGAGTCTAAATGCTGCACAACAAAGAATCCTTGAGGACATTGTAGTAATTACATCACAGCTGGTAAACAAATGGCAGCTTTAGCCAAAGTGGAGTTTAGTCTCATAATCTTCAGTGCTCTTTTCAGCTGATAGAAGCTTTTAACACTTTTAATTTGGATTTGTGGTGGGAAACTGTTCACTGAGAACAGATCTGATGATACACGAGTTCATTTCTTCTGCAGTTTGTTTTAAATGTTTAGCCGTCCGACAGCTGATGCTTTACTGCCTTTTTTTGTGGCTCCTTTACTGTTTGAGAATGTCTGATTGTCTTACAGCTGCTCTGTTTTTTTCCAACGAATGGATGTTTCCATAAACACCGACTCAAAAAAAATCAGAACTGTTCCTCTAAGATAATAGTTTATTCCAGTTTGGCTTTGCATGTAGAGCCATTTCTGGAGTCGTGTCCAGGATGTCCCCTGCCTCTTCCTTAATGACAGCTGGGACGGTCTCCAGCCCCCCTCAGACCCTCTCCGTCTGCTCCTCCTGTTTGGAGCAGACAGATCTGTGGATAAACTGTAGGTGATCAAATCCCCAAACTGAACGCTTCCATAATATTATTCCTAATTAGCTCCGACTGTCTGTAGTTGTTACAGCCTTTTGTTGTTTAGAAATACCTTTAAATTATGTAGAAATGATTGAACAGGATCTTATTTTTATATAAAACAGGATTTTTTTGAATCTTGTTAATTCACATAACTGAACAAAAAAAGCCTTTTAATTTCATCCATAAATCAGGATAAGATGTCACCTGTGAGATCAAATTAATACAGACACTCCTGTAAACACTGAATTATTTTTTGTTATTCATAAAAATTTAATTGATGTATTTATTTATGACATACCTTCATAATACCACTTTCAATTTTGTGCCAGGTCCAAACAGGGTGGGGATAGCCGACGGACTTACAATGGAGCAGGGCGTTGTCCCCCTCGTTCTTATTCTCACTCCGCTTGTGGCCCGTTATCAGAGGAGCAGCTGAATCAAGAGAAATGAAAGATTAATTCTTAAAAAGGCATTGAAAAAATACTATTTGCACCTTTATAGACATAATCTGTGTTAAGCCTTTTACCAACCTACATATGAAATATTTCCTTCACAAAATATCCAATGACAAAATAATTGGTATGCATTGTTCTGTGAATTCTGAAAACCAGAAACCTGCTTCTTTTTCTCCCTGAATGAAAAGAAATGCTCCCTGGAATAATTTGTAAACCTTCTCAAAATCCAATTTGCACGTGTGACAGCAGAAAAGGCTGACCGGATTTTACCGTTGAGACCTAATCCTTTCGCCATCAGACAAACAAGACACCATCTGTTGCCACTGAGCCGGACATCGGCTGAACGAAGGTGTCAAGAGCGCCAGCTGCCCCCCCCCCAACCCGGAGCAGCCAGCAGAGCCGTTAGAGATCACAGGTCCTCACAAGACGAGGCCCGCGGCTGCTCGAGGTGCATTAATCAAATACGGTCCTGAAGAAACGCAAACATGCCTGCAGCTGGTGAATCAACACCTACATCTGACTTCGATGGTGGCGTTGGCAGAAAGAGTTTTGTTGAAGTTGAAGACACACGTGTACACCCCCGCGTCGTCTCCTCTTGGTCTGTTCAGCCTGCAGATGAGAAGCACACACCAGGTCAACCCGCAACAGGCCGACGGACTCTGTACGCGACGCTTCACAGGTTCACTTCCTCACCTGTGTTCGAGGTTCTTGTTTTGGCCGCGAGAATCGGGGATCATCTCCCCGTTCTTCATCCAGTAGCTGTCCTCAAAGTTGCTGTAGGTGCTGGTCAGGTTGCACTGCAGGACGAGACTGTCCATGTCGCCGGTGAGGATGACGTTTTCAGAGGCAGCGATTGACGGTTCTGTAACAAAGAAAACAGCTAAAAAATAAATAAATAACAGAAATAAAACCCACCGGTACCCACGGTTTGAGGCTGTTGTTTAGATCTTCCCAAATGCAGTCTGGCAAGCAGGGCTTCTGTTCTTTACACAAAATTTAACACGAGAAAAGAGCTGCAAAGTGAGAAAAAATATTCTCATCATCCTGGCTTACTCTTTTTTTTTGCATTATTATTATGTATTCACAAGAGAACCAGCAGCATAGAAAAACACAAATCGGTTCTGTGACAGTCTGCAGCTCAGATGATTTCCCGTTGGAATGAGAGATTAATGCTGAAAGAAATCAGAAACTACAGTGAGTCATCAGCACTGGAGAACAAGAAACTGACTTTTTTTTTTCATTTTAGGCCATCATTTAAATAAAACTAAAAAATAAATTTAGAGTTAAATATTGACTATGATGCCCAGATTGTATAGATACCAAACATCAGCAGGTAAAGTCTGTGATTTCTTTGAAATTGTTGATGTTTCTGTAACATGTTTTTTTGCAAGAGTTCAAGTTCTGCTTATTATGTATAATTGTAATAATGCAATGCTTTTTAACTGCTGCACTGATGTTTAAGAGATTTAAATTTTGGTTATGACTAGTCACTTTAGGCAAATGGGAAATTGAAAATAATTTTAATTTTGTCTTTTCAAGTGCATGAACTTGTTCATATTCTTCAAATAAATCAGTCAGTTACACTATAAACAAATGTAACAGAATCGTCATCATTTAAAGAAAACACCTTTTGAAATGAAGAACTAAAAAAGTAAAAAAACACTGTTGAAGGAAAAACCTGAGAGGAGATAAAGTGACAGGATCTACAGGTTGTAGGACTGAATTTGAGGAAGAGAACTACACAAAATCCTTAATTCTTTATGAAAATATATGAAAGGAGAACAAACTGATGGTGTTTTTATTCATCTTTCAGGTCCACAGGAGAGGATGGTAGCTATGAAGGAAGCTAGTGGTCCTCTGGAGAGGTTTGAGGGAGGTGGACTCACAAAGAACCTGGTAAAAAGGCAGGAGTTGGCTCTACACTGACCACTCACTCTGCAGCACCGTCACAGTAGCCTGAGCTCGAATCCAGGTGGTGGCCGGGTTCTGGTGGAGGTCGTTCCGTCTTGGGTCATTGCTGGCTCTGCACTCGTACGTCCCGGAGTCATCCAGCGTGAGATGAGACACTCCCAGCACGCTCACAGAGTTCACACCGTACGCAGTGCTGATGAACACCCGCCGCCTGCGGGCGCCGTCCCACAGCTGCCTGAAAGAGTCCGCTCGGTTGAGCTCCGAGTACCACCACTGGATTTCTGGGGTGGGGTTACCTACTACGTCACAGTACAGCTCAAAGACGTCGCTCGTGAGTTTAGTCTCTGATAGGGGCGATTTGACGAAACCCGCTGGTGGCGGTCGTTTCAAGAGGCAGGACGTCCAGAAATCAGACAAACAGAGAGAGGTGTCGGATGGAGAAGCAAAACAATGAAAAAGGTTAAATCAAATCAGACAGTAAATGAAAGATGAGATGAAAATAATCAGAACAGAAATAGAAGTAAACAGTAAAAAAAGTGTCACCTGTTGGTTGTCGTAGTTATTATATTGAAAGTTTATTTTTAATTAATTTTTCTCATTTTAATCTACTCATCTATTGTTTACACAATTTATTTTTAATCCATTTTTTACAAACTGTACCAAAACTCAAAATATTGATGTATGATTTTGGACAAACTTACTTTCATTTGTCTTATTTATAATTAAATCCAATCCATAAAAACCTGAATGACCAGTGATAAATCATCATCATATTTAGGCTTTTTGTAAAAAGAAGAAATGACCTCACATCTGTCTCAGCCATTATCTCTGCCTTTCCTGGCAATCTTCAAATGACTTCAGCTGGGACGTCCCTGCAAGGCTGCTCTCACCTAATTTATTCATTTAATGACATCACGTTAAATCTTTCGCCTGGTTCACGAAGAGCTCGCGTGCAAAAGTCCTCCATGTGACCTTGTCATTTCCAGCACTTTCTTCTCTGCTTCATAAAAATCTCAATTATTCAGTCATAGGGACTGATATGCTTACTGTTGATTAAATGAAATGTTCTCCTAAAAGTAAACGCAATGAAAGTGAAACTCATCAGAAGAGGAGAAAGGGGACAGGGGGCTGCAGTCATGAGAGGGGTCTTAAAGCAGCATGGCGAGCTTCAGACTGAGAGGAGATTTATACAATCTGTGCAGCTCCTGGTCTCTGCAGAGAGTGTGGGCATACTGTTATAGACCCCCCCCTCACCGTTTCCATAGAAGCGCTCTAAATGAAGAAACAGCCAACAAGGTCCAGTGGACCGACAAAAAACAATAACTTTTTTCTTTTAGTCAATACAACAGAGCTCTGCAGCAAATGTTCACAGCTGGTTCCGACCAGCAACAAGAGAAGCAGTGAAAGACGTGACGAGGGAGAAGCTTCAGGTCTCGGTTTAAAAGTGCTGAGAGGCAAACACTGCCACCTCAGATAGAGCAGATGTGTGGACAGTGCTGTCTCTGCAGGCGGATGTACAGTACGTGTCAGAATGTTGCTCACATTCAGGTTGATGGCAGGGTTAGGCTCTGTGTTGTTGGTTATCAAAAGGCACCAAACAATCATTTAAATGACCAAATACGATGCCTGTTAAAAAAGGAGAAGGATCCCATTTATAAAGTTGAAACTAAAGAAAACCAAACTAACCTACACCCCACAAAATAAAAGCCAGTTAATTCCCTTTTGTTTTATAGGTAGATCAATTTTTATTTGATTATTGTTAGGGTTACTTTAAGAGTGCCACGTATGTATAGATTTGCATTTCCCCAACAATCCAAAAACTACAATCGTTAAATCAACAAATACTCATTTCATAAAAAAACTACTATGAGATTTTTTTTAATGACAACATAAAAAAAGATTCAGCTTCTGATTTCTGATTTCTCTAGATTGGCACAAACTCTAATCTGATTACACGGTTTTATTTTCCCTTTTCCTCAGAAAAAGTGACAATCTGGAAGCTGTGATTAGTGGCAACTTTCAACAAAATACAAAAAGTATTGAGAGAACTTCATGGAGATGAGTGGAGGGAAAATGTTTTAGCAGAATAAGAACCTTTTAAATTTGGTTGCAGATCCAGACTGAGTTCTTAGTTTATTGACCTTAACAGAAAATGCATGAAGAGCCATTTGTAGTCATCATTGTCAAATTTGAATTTTTGGCTATTTATGTAGCATTTTATGGTTATTTGCAAACACAAATAGACAATAATGTTGGAAAATGAGCCAGAATGAGTAAAAGCTTCAGTACAAAGGAAGTAAGAATATTGATTTTTGCCAGAATTGAGATTTGCATAAAAAATACTTCCTAAAGACACCATCCTGGTAATCCAATAACATTAAATCTTTATAATCTTCTAATTCTTCCAAATTGACAGTTTTTCACTACCAGCTGCTGTAGATCCAGGAAATCACTTTTACACAATATCTGGTTTCATTGCAAAGCTAGGAGAGTCCCCCTTTTAAATATAGAGCTACAATAAAGACATTCTAGACCAAGTTTTCAAGCCAACACTTTCCTAATCAAAATTAGCTTGTTGCCAGACCAGGTGATAAATCACTAAATCAGAACAAACTACTTAATATTTTAAAGACTTTTAGTTGAAGAATTTGAAAATAATGCAATATTCCTCACTGCAACTCACTTTGCCAGCACAGGTCACAATTCTTCAAGGATAATTACGTCTTACAAAACCAATGGAGACATACAATAGTATCTGCAAAAGATAAATAAATATGAAATTTTAGAGATTTGAGTCATTTTAAGATGACAACAAACAACTTTGGTTCCATAAACTAACCATTAGCTCATCAATCTGGTCATAATTAAACTATTTCTGCAAACTGAAGCTGTTCAATGGGCTATTTGCTGCAGGTAAGATACTATTTACAACTTTTACACAGAACACCACTTTAAAGATGCTCTATTTTTAAAGTAATACACAACTATACAGCATCTTATTAGAAATACAGCCATTATATGAACAAACTATACAACTGCCTCTGCATTATTTTCCTATTTTGTACAAAAATGACAAAAAGAATTAAAGAAATACTGACAGGTACGGTATAAAAGAAGACTGTTAAATTAGTAGCCAATATATAATAAGTCTGCCTTTATCAACCATTCCTCTGACTGAGGGGATGTTAGGTGTGGGTGTGTGGGGCAGGGAGATGTGTAATGCAGTCCCACACACACAGTCCACTCCAGGGGGAAGGCCAAAGCCTCTAACTCATTCTCACACTCTGCCTGTAAAGAGATCCAAGCAACATTTCACACTTAAAGCTGGGAGAGGGCTGCCCCGATCTGTGGGAGATGAGATTTATAAGCAGACAGAACCGAGCCGGGAGAATCGGTGTTATTCTGCAGTGCAGAGAGAACATCTTCTCTGTGAGGAGTGAAGGACATTAAAGCCCAGTGCAGAATCTCTGTGGTCTAAATATAGAAGCATGCAGCAAAATGGACTGATGCTATTTACAGAGGAGTCCTACATCTAATTAGAAGGGCCTACATGATGATGAGCTCTGTTCCAGCCTGCACTGGGGCACACAGGAGGCTGAACGAATAAAAAAAATTCCTGAACATCACTGAATGCAAACATGTATGGGCATGTGAGGAGGGTGTTGAACGTCAGTGTGGAACAGTTTCCTTGCTCCTCTTACCTGTTTCACTAAAACTAAGGAGCTGAACTTGTCCCTGCTGCATTCAGTATTCAGCCCCACACTTCAAAAAAAGGACATTTTTAGGGACGCCTTTCAGGCCTCCGTTTTGGCCCACTACAGAAAACAGATTGTCGCCCATTAATGATTTATTGTCCCCTCATTTTAAAGCCGGGGAAACAAAAAACAACGTATTATTTGACTTATATTGGCGTATTCTTTTCAGGCAACGTTGAAGGATTACTATCTTTGCTGCAGCAGCGATTCTAAAAAAAAACACAAAAAAAACACGAGTATTTCGTCTTATTAAAAATATCACGTATGAGCCAATTTAGCCATCTATTTTACACTTTAATCCGTATTTTTTATATAATGGCATTTTTCTTTAAGAAGATACTTTATTCCTTACCGCTCTGGGAAGAAACAGACTGCAGCATCAGCGTCCCAAATATCGCCACGGATAGGGACATGACTGCAGCAGGTATCATCTTCGAAGACGGCTGGTGGTGGAAAAATGCCGGTAGAGGAGCGCTGAAGTGTTGGACCTGACTCCGGTTAACTGTGGTGAGGAGCGGAGAGGGGTTCGCGGCTCCGGACACACGGTGACGGGAGGTGTCGCTGGGTAGAAAAACTGAACGGAGAGCCTGCGGCGGTCCTATGCTATGGTACCTGCTGGTTACCTGTGCGGCTCCGAGGATGAGAGAGAGGGAGGGGATCCACCTTTTTTTTTTAAATCCACTGTTTAATCCCAAATCTCGCGAGATCTTGGAGCAGCGCAGCGCACGGGGACCTCCTCCTTCTCTTTATGACGTCCAGTCACAGCCTAAAACAATTATTTGAAATCAATAAACAAAACGAACACTTACATTTTGTCGCAGTCGTTTTACCTTCTCTAAATAATTTGTAGAAATTACTTCTAGCAGTAGCTAGTCCAGCTAGCTGCTTGAACGTCGAACACTGTTGCTATGGTTACCTGGAATGATGAAATTTGGAACCTCTTTAAATGGTCATCAGTCAGCCAATCAGAGACGAGTATTTCTCAGGTACAAATAGACGTGTTGAACAGCATGACATCAGTCATTTATTGTGCAGCTCCTCACTCAAACTGACTTTAGTCTCTACACTTTGTCACCTGGGGCTTTATGGGCACCTAAAATTAACCAAAAGGTTTACCAGGACAGTAGCCTCAAAGTTTAGAGAGCCTAATGCATGTTTTCCAGATACCATACTTTGTTCATTTCTGATGAAGTGTGAGCCCTCTGGAGGTTTTCATTCCACCTGGGAGGATTCCCTCGATCAGACTTAAATCTCACTGGAGGGATCTTGTGTCCTCTCAGGCCTGGGAACACCTTAAAAGTTTTGCTGGGGAGAGGGATGTTGAGTTTATTTTTCTGTACCTGTTGTTTCTACAACCCAACTACAGCAAAAATGGATGGATAGACTTTTTAAAATTGAGGTAGACCATTAAACAGGAAACTGCTTTTTCCTGTGAGATCTTTGGAAAATTTTAACAATATGCCATGGAATCTCAGGATGTCCTGCCTAATATCAAATATAAATACCCTTTAAAAAAAAGTCACACTGTATCACAATGTCACGATGAACACATTAATAACCGCATATTTCAGAATAATTAAGACCGAAAACACACAGAAAACTTGTGACTCATTGTCCTCACCTGTCTTTATTCTTCGAAAGTTTTGGTGTGTGTGTGTGTGTGTGTGGGAGGAGAGAGGAGGGTAATGTTGCAGAGGAAACTTTTCATGCTAGAAATTCCACATATTTCCTGTGTGTGAAGCCAAAAAAGAGAGCAGACTCAGTGGATTGGTTCATTTAAAACTCCTCCTTCAGCTTTTCCTGTTTTAAACATCAGAGCAGAGAAACTGAAACTTTATAAATAAACTCTTGAAAGATTGTAGATGCTTTATCTGCTGACACAAAACCTATACTTTTGTGAAATTTCAATGTTTGCTTGTCAATTGCACTGTAAATGTTAACAGATTGATTTCAGTGCAAAGAGAAATTACTTTTTACTTTTTATTTTAAGAGACTCACCCTTTTCAGGTAAGTCCTCTTTGTTTATTTGAGTCATGCATTACTATTTGAAAATTAAACTTCAATGATAAAAACTACATTGTGTTCCAAATTATTATGCAAATTATATTTTTCTCTGATTTTTCTAAACAGTCAGTGCAACAAAAAAATCAGCATAATTTTCTAGTCATCAACTTTTAGAGTATAATTCAAATGTTATTGAAAAAATTAAAACGCACTGTTCCAAATTATTAAGCACAACAGAGTTTCATAACATTCTATAAGCTGCTGTTTGGATGTAAACTACCTCCCACCCTCAAAGAACATTTGGATGTCAGGGGAGGATGGGGGCAACACAATAGTTTTTTGTTTAGTTTGTTTTATGCAACCAATGGTGCAGCATCTTCATTTGTATGCATTAAGATGATTTTAGTCTTCATGTACAGTGGTATAAAAAATGTTTGCCCCCTTTTTGAATTTTATTGTTTTACATTTGTCACATGTAAATGTTTCAGATCACCAAACACATTTAATCATAAAACAAAGACAAAAACACAAAAATGCAGTTCATAAATGAAGATCTTTATTTTTTAGGGGAAAATAAAAAAAAATACAGAGTGAAAAAGTAAATGTCCCTATGTGGTTTATCACATCTTTCGAAAGCTGAGTTTAATTTCCCTAACCACCCAGGCCTGATTACTGCCACACCTGTTCTCAATCAAGAAACCACCTAAACAGAGCCTGCAAGGACAAGAACAGAACATGTGACAAAATATTCCTAGTAAATAGACAATACATGCACTAGAATAGACATTAAGCATTTTGACCAACACTCCACTCGTAATGCACACCACAAATTGATTGTCAACCACCAATAAAACCTATGAAGAACAAAAAGTTTTATTACAAGTTTTATTATTGTATTATTATGTTATATGAAAGTTTTATTATGAGTAAATGATTTGTTATCTATTCAATCTAAATGTTAGGATTACAGTTTGTATACGTCCAAAAGAGGCTTCTAGTAGATTTTTCAGTGTCAGCGTACACATCTTCGTATTGGACAAAGTTTTCAGAACTTGTCTAAAAGGTTATAATGTGACAGGGTCTTAACAAAAGAAACTAGAATGTACAGTCAGTTCAACTCTGCATTTAAGACTGGTTCCTTCTTTCAGCTTTACTTTGTACATGAGGTAAGCCACAGTGCCTAATATCCTGTAACGTATATTTAATTCTTGCACAACTTTTTGTTTTCTTTTGTGCTTCAGAACAAATGGAAATATTATAGTAAACCTTCCCAGGAAAGGCAGATCAACCAAAATTACCCTAAGAGAGCGGCGACCACTCATCCAAGAAATCACAAAAAACCCTACAATTTGCATAATAATTTGAAATTTGGTGTAAAAGTCTAACATTAATCGAATGAAAGTTCATATTATCATCTGTGTTTCTAGAGGTGTCAAAAGTATTCACCATTGTTATGTAATTAGAAGCATTGATAGCATTGAACTCAGGCTTTTTAGATAAAAGAGTTAAAGTACTGGTTAAAAACTACTTAAACTAAGTAATGTCAAGAGAAAAATAAAACCATTAAGAATAAAAGCTTAGACGGCACCACATGAGTCTATAGTGCACAATCAAATTTAGTCTATCCAGGAGGCAACATATATGTATCTGGAAAGCTTTTTGTTTTTCTTCTGAACAAGCTGGAATGAAATTGAAATGAAAATATTTTTTTGTATTTTTACAATGTAAGGAGTAGAAAAAACAGATAATTGTGTGAAAATGTAAGAATTAAAAGTAAAAAGTTGGCTCAAAATAATTACTCCAGTAAAGTATAAATAACTAATAATTTCTACTTCAGTACACTAACAAAGTATTGGTAATTTGTCATTACTTGGCACCTTTGGGCAGCTGTGGCTACAATGTAGCTTACCACCATCAGTGTGTGAATGTAGTGTGAAGCGCTGTGGAGTCCTTAAACTTGATGAAGCACTATGTAGGTTTAGATCATACCATATTGGAATAATGAGAAATTATGGTTTCATCTTTTTGGGGTTGGAGAAGCTGGTGGAGATGGAGTTTTCATGTCCGTGTAACTCCAAATATAATACATGGTTTGCCTCAGTGTTTTTTGTCGTTCCACCAGTAATGATCTTTGTGCTCCTGTGGGACATTGATGTAACCAACTGCGTGCAGTTTATTATGTCACTTCTGAAAGCTTTTTGTCAAAGCTTTGTTCTTATCACAACATGGCTGATTATCGTGTTTAATGATGGCCGATATTTGGCCTGCTTCAAGACATCCTGGTCTGGAAAGTATGAAGTTATTGAAAATTCTCCACCTCAGAAATGGTGCAAACCAGACAACTCATCCTTAGGCTCCGACAGTCAGACCCAGGAATGGTACTCTACATCTCAGGTAAAGAGCAGTAAACATATTTTAGTGTTTTGCAATAAAAATATATAAATATGTTTGAATTTGTTTATGTTTGTTTTTTTTAATCTGTTTTAGGCTGTTGGAGCCTTATTGGCGAGCTTCCTGGCTCTGTCATGGAAATGTTGTCCATGGATTTCAGCTAAACTTGAAACCGAAGCAGAAAACTCAAACATCCCTGAGTTAAAGTGAAAGCAACGTGTTGACAAATATACCATTAATATTATATACTATACTTAGATTATTTTTTATTGATGTTTTACTTTTCAGTAGCTTCTAATCAGTATCTATAAAAATACACTTAAAAGAAATTTACATCTAAAAGAAAATCAAGTTTGTTTATTATTTCATACTCATTTTTATTTACTTTATGGTCACTTGTATTTTACACTTTTTGTATAGTTGTTTTCTCTGGCTGCAGTTGTTTTAAAACCATAATAATGGAGCTCTTTATTATACAGACACATTTTGTTTTTTCAGAGTTTTATTTCATATGTTTATGCTCGACATTCAAAACTCTTCTCTCTCATCTTCATGTTGTCTTCCTCGCTGCACTTTATCTTCATGAACATGGAAGGAAAAGGCTTTTCAGCTTTGCAATCGACTTTTGGATTTAACTTGGTGATAACTTTAAGATGTTGTGGCATTAATACATTAAAAGACAAGCTTTATTTTGTTTGTTTGTTGCCCATAATATACTGATGACACACTTAGGGCCACAGGAAAATATGTGTCTTGTCTAGTTTTGAGTCTCCAAAAGGAGCTGATTTGTGGACCTCTGAGCTCAGATAAGATGATTTCATTTCATCAAGACTCCTAAAAACAAGCAATAATGGATGGGAGGTGTAGAAACCACAGGAGGACTATTTAATATCAGTGGTGCACAAACTTTTTCTCAGAGAGAGACAAAATGAAAATTTATCCGAGGGCTGTGGGCCAACTACAATAATATAATACATGAAACACAAATACTTTAGAAGTAAAATTATTTTATTCATCTGAGCCAGCAGCCAGTGCAGTGGCCCATGTTTTCATTTTCCTTTTTTTTTTTTTTCAGGCAACAATTAAGGCCCACGGGACATTTCATAATTTGATCAAACATGAGTATTTGTGGTCATATAAAGCGTGCACATGCATGCTTAAATCTAATCTATGTATCTTTTATAGTTGCCAGTATTTCATGTTTAATTTTAATATAACTCAAGAATAAAGTGAGCACCATGAAAATATGTGTACAGTCCCTTATATAGTCACTGGGCTAGTAAGGGGAATACATAAGTGGAATATAGTTTCTGCATAATACAACATAATATCATAAACTGATTAATAGAGTGAAGGTGTGCCAAATTAAATAACTTGGTGGGTCTGTTTTGGCCCACAGACCCCATTTTAGGCACCTCTGGTTAATACCGTGTAAAGAGAATTGCCAAAGAGACAAATACAAAAGCAAATCTAAATGAGATGTGGTTATGGTAAGAGTTATGGTCTGAAAAATTCAGTGAATTATAATAATTTAGGGGTTCTAAGGAATAAAGAGTTGAATCTTCTTAACCAAGTTATGTCAACTGGTTTCACTAGCTGAGTCAAGTAAATGTAAAGCAATTTACACATGTTTTAAAGTGTGTGTTGAAAGTTGAGTAGCTGTGGCGGCCATCTTGAATTAGACTGCAAATATTAATCAGTTGTACATTTACACCCATTAATTACCACCTCCTGAGAGTACTTTTGGGAATCTCTGCTCACAGTTTTTGTTTGTTTCACAGTTTTTTTTTTTTTTAACTAACCAGAAATTATTAACTGCAGTTTAACTGAGGAGACAACATCTTTGCAGATCAACAAGACAAAACAAGATGAGAAAGTGAAAGTGAAACAGCAGCACGTTGAAATCTAATTTCTGCTCATAGCTAAGTTGTCTGAATGTTAAGGCCCTGTCACACTGTTTTAGACTTCTTACACTGATGTCTTAAAGTTTTATTATTAGTAAATGATTTGTTACATATTCAATCTAAATGTTAGGATTACAGTTTGTATACGTCCAAAAGAGGCTTCTAGTAGATTTTTTAGTCCAGTGCCAGCGTACACATCTTCAGTGTTGGACAAAGTTGTGACAGAGTCTTAAAAGAAAGTACAATCAGTTCAACTCTGCATGTTAAGACATGGTTTCCTCTTTCAGCTTTACTTTGTACATGAGGTTAGCCACTGTGCCTAACATCCTGCAGCGTAGGTTTAATTCTAGAGCAACATTTTGTGCTTCAGAATCAGTTGGTGTCACTTAACCAATCACGCCATTCTGAAATCTCTTTAGGTACATGTGGTTAAAGCAACATTTGAATAGGATGTCCTCATTTGGTTTTGTGAGCAGTGAAGAAGCAGCGAATTGGTTTTTTCAACAACTTCTTCACAGCTTCCTTTGTATTAAAGGAAATTTCAGCAGAGAAACTAAAACTTTATTTTTCTGCCACTAAACCTATGTTTTAAGGTAATCTCAGTGTTTGCTAAATTGCACTGTAAAGTTTAAGAGGTTGATATAAGTGAAACAAATAACTTTTATCTGATTCATCCTTTCAGGTAAGTCCTCTGGTTTTTATTTATTTATTTTTTGAAAATCAAGCCTTGTTTAAAAAAAAAAATTATATATTTGAACTAGTATCAGAGGTGAAAGTAAAAGGTGAAAATTAATTTGAAAGTTAATTTTCAAAGAACAGTAACAAGAACAAAAAAGAACGAATGGCAAAATATGACAAGTGCTGTTAACAGGATATGAATCTGGGCCAACATCAAAACTGATGTCAAGAAATGTAGATGTAGGCGATCCATCATTTTTGAGGCTTGTCATACATTATGTTGTATCAGGTTAAATGTGTTTCAGTTTTGTTTGGCTTTAATACTGAAACTCATGAGTTAATATTGTGTTTAAATACCATTTAAGTAATTGCATCATATTTTGGTGTATTTCAGTACTTTGTAATTTGATTGACTGGAAAAAGTTTTTGTGCCAGCTGAGTATAAACAAACTGCACGCACAAACAACATTTATTCTGAAACATTTATTTTAAAAGTGAACATGGCACCATCATCAGGCCTCTGGTATTTTGTCTTTTAGGTTGGAGGGGATTAGTTTATGTTGTTTGTTTTGGTCAAGCAGTTCCTATCATCAGGAGAGTTTTCTACAGCACTGTTTAAAAAAACATTAATTATTTAAACTGAGGTAATATTTTACACTTAAGCCTGATGCACAAGTAAATTTATCTATAGGGATAACATGAAATAAATTATATTAACACCGTTTTATTGTAACAAAGGAGTTTCCAACCTTTAAATGATTGAAATAATCCAAAAGTTGAGAAGATCTGCAAAGTAAGAAATTGGAATAAAGAATGAAGCAAAATATCAGCATCCTGTTATTAAAGAACTAAATGTGCAATTGTTGATTGGTTTCTTTTTCTTATGGTGTTAAATAATGACAAAATTGCAAGCTGGATTTACTGGAATACTGAGTCATTAAAAAGAAAATTGTCTTTTGATCAGTGTACACTCTTTAACTTCACTGTCCTCCTTTGTTTATATAGAACTAAATATGGCAGAGAGGACCCAGTTCCTGTCAGAACTGAAAACAGCTTTTCAACAGAGTCCTCATGCTTCGAATGCTGTTTATGGTTTCATCTTTTTGGGGTTGGAGAAGCTGGTGGAGATGGAGTTTTCATGTCCGTGTAACTCCAATTATAATACACGGTTTGCCTTAATGTTTTTTGTTGTTCCACCACTATTGATCATTATGCTCATGTGGGACAATAAAAAAATAGGGGACTCTTTTTTGCGCAGCTTTGTTTTTATCACAACATGGCTGATAATTATGTTTACTGATGGCCGATACTACGCTTGCGCCAAGACATCCTGGTCTGGAAAGTATGAAGTTATTGAAAACTCTCCACCTCAGAAATGGTGCAAACCAGACAACTCATCTTCAGGATCCGACACAGAGACCCAGGAGCAGTACACTGTGTCTCAGGTAAAGAGCAGTAAACGTTTTTTAGTGTTTTGCAATAAACAAAAATATAACATTTACATTTGATTATGTTTGTTTGTAGGTTATTGGAGCTTCCTTGGCTTTTGTCCTCACTCTATCATGGAAATTGCATCAGTGTGTTTCTTCTTCTAAATGTTCCAAACATCCAAACCCAGAAGAACGTGGAAGAAGAGCACAAGAAGAGGACCCTCGGGCCTCCTTAGAAATGAACTAAAATGAATAAGATAAATCAGAAAAAAAAACACAGACGCCAGGTAATAAATAAATAATCAAAGAGATCAGTATATGTTTTCATTTAAATAAAATCGTGTATAAAGTGAGAACAATGTGATTCAGGTACATTGTTATACTGCCAAGTCTAAAATTATTAATTTAATATAATTCAAATGAGGTTTCTGCCAGGTAAAAATTGCTTATGTAGTAATGTTTATTTTTACTTTATGTTCAATAGTTTTAAATAAATATTCACTAAAATACAAATAAAAGTTTAGATCTAAAAAAGGATTAAAGTTTATTTAAAGTTTTATCTGTGTTTAATTTCAATTTCAGTTATTGTTTAATATAGTTACCATAGAATTGTAGCTCTTCGTTATGCTGACTTTTCTTGTTTTAAGTGAGTTTTTACTCCATGTGCATTTGTTTGTAATGATCCGTGTGTTTTTTAATTGTTTGGGTTTATTTTTAGGTTTATTCTCTTCATTTTGGGATTCTTGTGTTTTGTTACTTGTGTTCTTATATTATCAGTTTTTATTTGTGACATTAGTTTCCCTACAAGTTCAGATCTCACTCTGTTTTCAGCTGATCAGTCTTTTGAGATCTTTTGGGAACAGACAGGCACACAGAGAGATAGAGAGAGACCTGAAATAAAAGATTATTGCAGCAGAAAATTGAAAAAAGAAAAACTCACACCCTTCAGATTCAGCAGTGGCAACAAAAATTCAATTATGTGTGTCTTAATGACACAATAAATTAACCTAAACTCCAAACACAAGAGCTCATAGAAATATAAAAACTGGGGCCTGTCTATTATTTGCCCTATAAGTTCCTTCTAACAAATACTGTAAATTACCCAATTATTTATCTTTCAGTTTACCATTTTGTTCTGTGTGCTTTTCAACTTTAGGAGCAAATATAAACAGAATTTAAAACAACATGTTGGTGATTCATTCTCAGTTTCTTTTGACAGACCACCTGCATTCATTAGTAGGTTTATCATGCCGTCCTGTAGTGATGGGACATCTGAAGCAAGGCTTCGAGGCGTGTATCGAGTAAAAAGGGGGCGTGTCAGATGAAGCCCCGC
>JARVJO010000002.1:20210219-20227651 GCA_031762555.1 Cynodonichthys magdalenae | reverse complement strand
AGATAGATAGATAGATAGATAGATAGATAGATAGATAGATAGATAGATAGATAGATAGATAGATAGAGCGAGCGAGCAATGGTACATATGTAGGTAGGTAATAAAGTAAATATGTAGATGGTAGGTAGGTATTTGGAGCTCTTACATACTTACTTTTTATCTACATACCTACTAATCCACCTACCTAGTTACCTCCCTACATAGCTACATACATACATGCCAACCTCAAAAACAAAACTAGTTTTTACCTACCCACCTGCCAACCTACCTAGGTACTGTGTGTATAAAAGAAGGTATTTAAAAGGCTATATAATTTTTTATTTTTATATTTTATTTCAAACTTGTTTTACTTATCTCACCATCTCTATAGATTTTAAAAACAGGGTAACATCTATTATTTTGAAGGATCCAATTTTTATATAATAAAAAAACTTTATGTTATAACACAAAACCCCAATTAAAACTAACTAATTTACTGTTAATCTAATATTGATATGGCCTAGCTTTAAACCATATAATTAAACCAGACTAAATGAAGTGAAGTAGTGCAGACAGGTCTCCCATCATATTGATGGTTTATCAGATAAAGCTGCTCTCCAGCCCTTTGTTGTTGTTCTCACGCTAACATGCGAGATCCGAGGAGGCGACTGAACTGCGCGGTCGCATTCCGCCCAGACTTCCCCTCCGCCAGCGGCCTGGTGCTTTGAGATGAGCTGAAGATGTCGGTTTCGGGGCTGAAGGCCGAACTGAAGTTTCTGGAGTCAATCTTTGACCCAAACCACGAGCGATTCAGAATAATTGACTGGAAACCCGATGAGCTGAGTTGTCAGTTCAATGTAACGAGAGAGAAGCTGCTGATCATCCACTGCAACATCACGGTGAGTGGAGGCCAGCTCCGAGTCCCACCGCTGCTGCGTACGAGGCTAACGCAGCCTCCGACTACCCGCTGGAACCTGAGCGGTCGTCCCTGTTTACAACTACCAAACAACAAGTACCCACTCGTGTTTTTATTTCATATTCGGCGACAAAGAAACAATGCATCTAACCAACCAGGGAAACCAACGCGCAGCCAGTGTTATTTATATTCACTTTTTAAAATTAAAGCGCACAACGAACGACGCGGTAGCCTCTAGCTAGCTGAAAGTAACGCTAGCTTGTTCTGCTAGCCAAAATAACTGCGTTACTACTTACAGAACTACAACTACGAACTTTACAATTATCCGAACGCTTTTGTCGTGGCTCCGAGACGATTTAGTTTTAAACTGGGTCACTTTAGCGTTGTCATTATTAATTTTAAGATGTCGTTTTAATAAGTGCGTTTGTGTAAAATTTGACGTCCAGTTCGTGATCCGTAACGTTTAATGGAATGTTGTTGTTCAGTAAATAGACTGATCCCTTAATGAACCTTTTGGCACGTATTAAAGCGGTGGTGTTAAGCCGACACATTAACCTACTTTGATGAGTTGTAACACAAGCACTTCAACTTCTTTTATAGGTTTTATTTAATTAATGAATGACCCAAACGATCAGTGCTCCATATGCACATTTAGTCTTAATGAGCAATTGTACAAAAGTCTTAATCACCTTTCCTTTCATTATTTTGCTCCCAATAGGTAAGAATTTTTGTAAGTTGGTTTTAAAGATATTTCCGGAGTTTTTTTTTTTTTTAATTGGACGTTTGGTACGGTTTCTCTTGTTTAGTCCCTTATTTGATTATTTTCAAATACATATTTTTGTTTGATAAACAACATACTATGTCCCATGACCCTTTCACACATAAAATGGTTCTAAACTCAAGGGATGAACCTTGAACTCTTGTAAATTGCAATTTGCCATATTTGTTACCTGCAGTTTGTCACAAACACACAATTTGTTCCCATTTCTTTAGATAAATTCATAAAATATGCTTAAAATAACACTTTACCAGACATAAAATAATATTTTGGCACCAACAAAATGATTCCTGAAAAGGTCATACAGTTAATAATCAATTGAAGATGTATATGATTCTCTGGTCTTTGCTGATTTGTTAGGTATGAGACTTCATGTTTTGTCATCCGTTTTCCTAATTTTTTAGGTACACTCTGCACAATATGCTTCCATGATCAGGTACAAGAACTAGACAGAAAATTAGAAGACAAAAAAGCAGCCAAAGTCCAAAAACTACTTTAAAAGGCCTTCAAAAAGTGTTGAAAACCATCTAAGCCCCTGTAAAAGACAACATGAAAATCTTCATTAGAAGCAAAGTGTACAACATTAGGTGTGGTTTAAAACTTGCCTTCAGGCCTGTTTTCAACCCACCCCCCCAATTCAGATGTAAGAAGTGAAGCAGAGTTTTGTCAAAGGTCTTGTTTTTGTAAGGTTCAGGTGGCACAGATCAAGAACCTGTGTGATATTCTGACCACATCCTTTTTTCTCTGCAGTAACACAAACACACAGTTCCACTTGCACGAATTTGAGGACACAAACTCGCTTGTTTTAAGATGACATTTAGATGCAACTCATAGCATTCTGGTGGTCTTTGTTTGTGCTCTGAAGTGTGTTTATAGAAATAGCATGATGTTTCTGTAGGGAAATATAAAAAGTACATGGTGGAATATTTTTGGGTTATGTTGTAGAATAACATTCAAACTGGAAATGGAAGGGTTTCTCAAGGTTAGGGGTCTCTGCATCAAGCAGAGGAGTTTAAGAACATCTAGTTCACAAGTGATAGGAAGATGAAGGATTAAGGCCTCAACTGCAGTAAGAGGCCGATGCTCCGGTCATAGAGCTTGATTCATGTCCTCATTTATGGGCACGAGATGTAGATCATGACCGAGAGAACGGGATCCCAGGTGCGAGCTGCAGGAGGTGACTGGACTCAGCCTCAGAGTTGAGATGAGGAGCTCCATCATCCAGGGAGAGTTCAGAGTGGAGATTCTGCTCCTCTGAATCGAAAGGAGTTAGTTGAGGTGGTTTGGACATAAGACTCCTCTGGGTACATCCCACTGAGGGAAGACCCTGGGGTAGACCCAGAACTGGGCTTAAAAGTCCTCTCTGGGCTGGGAAGACTTTGGAGGAGCTGGAGAGTGTTGCTGTGGAGAAGGATGTCTGGTTTTCCCTCTTATCAGACTACAGATATTTGGCAGAAAATGGATAAATATACAAATGTTCAAACTGAATTGTTACTGCTTTTTTATGCAACCCCACATAAAATGCTATTTTTCTTAATTCTAAAAAAAAAGAAGTTAAGCAGTAATATATAAGTCGTGGATTCATCAAATAAGTCTTACCAACATGGCGTACCTACCTCAAATAAATGGCAGTACTTTAATCTGAAGCCCAGGAATAAGTAAATAAAACAGCAGTGACTTGTTGACTTGATTTATGTTGGCAATCTTTAAGATTTTAAAATTGGAGAAAATTAGAACAACAGTTTATTGGCATTTAAAGGCTGTAGGTGGCAGCGCACTACATTTGATGATGACCTTTAATAGTTCATAGATGAAGGTGCAGTTTGATTTCAATCAAACAATTCAGTGTTCGTTTTAAAGTCCAGCCCAACTTCTCAGGATCGATCACAAAAGTACAGCATTAATAACAAGCTTAGTTGCATTCAGATTCAGGTCACAGGTGGTTTGACACTTTTAATATGCCAACCTCCTGCTGATCTAATTTGATACAAACATTCAAATTCCCATGTTTTCCATCTCTTCTGGTTTTCACAATCGGGGAAAATCTCTAACAGCTAGAGGACATGCTGATTTATCTATATCCTAATATCTTCATTTTTGCAGTTTAGTTTAATAGGAGTGCTTCATGTTTACCCACGTAGATTTTATTTTACCATCATTCAGAGTGGACACATTAGGAGATGAAGCAGTTTATTGCACACTATTCTATAGAGAAAAAACCCTTTGCCAAAGACTTTACATGATAAATATTTGAAATTTTGCTTTAAACGTTTGTTTAAAGGTGATTTGCAGCACATAACATCTGGATCCATCCTTCTGGTGCTTCAAATCATTTTTAAACAGACCTCAACATTTAAAGCAGGGCCATTATCTGTGTCTGTTCCTCAAAATCTAATGTACCTCAGAATATTTCAAAGTGTAAAATTAGGTTTAATCATTTTAAATTTTGTTACGTAGAAGCATTGACTCTGTAAAGCTGGATATTGTAACAGTTGGTTAATTGACATTAATAAGACATTAGTTAACTTTGAAGTAAATAACGACAGAGAATTAGTGATGCTGCTCACATATTTAGAAGTACTGTGTTACATTTGGATCTTTAGCAAAGGATTTTTAGTAACCAAAGTTGATTAAATTACAGCAATTTCATTCGATTTTTTTCACTTAATCAAATTGTATAATTAATACTTAAATATTGCTTCTTTTTTCTATTTCCCCCTGGTCTTTTTGATTGTCAGATTTGTTTTGCTTCATTAAAAAAAACTTGTTTTGGTTAATGTGAAGTGGTTTTACAGAAACCAAACAGTGTCTTACAGTTAGAAAAGTAAAAGAACAAAGAAATCTTAAAAACCACAATATTACAGTTGTGTTTGTAGACCCCTTCAAGTGTTTTTAGGTGTTTTAGCAGAATTTATGTAGGCACAGCAAAGAGCAAAGCAGTTTCTGAATGAATTCATGACTTTACAGATAAACCAGCTGATATTCTGCTTGTTGCTCAGATGACTGACGTCGGCTGCATGTTTATGTCCACACACCAGGTAGCTGTCATCAGATTATGATTGAACCTTTGACACGTTTGATGCCTTTTTAAACTAGACCTGTAGTTGTCCACCTGTGATTGAATCAGCTGTGAAGCTTGTTAAAACCAAACATTAACAGGGCCTCGGGTTTCAAAATGACGTGTTTTTAGATGTTTGTTTTTGGATGAGCAATGAAGTAAAACCCTAACATGTGTTAGGTAAATCCTCTCTGATGAGGAGCGGGAACAAAGGGATTGCATTTCAGCTGAAAGATGACTTTACTCATTTGTTAAATGTAGCAGCTTTTATTCTCATAACTTAGGTAGTTGTTAGATAGGCTATGTTCACACTGCAGGCAAACGTGGCCCAAACCCACAACTTTTTTGTTTGTTTTTTCTCAAAATTCGACCCGTATATTTTTCATTTGTAGTACTACATTGAATATGATGTTTTTCAAAGCAACTGCAGCCTGAACAGTCATGTTGCATTTTATGTGACTTTTAAATTATTAGGGTAGAGGTATACAAATCAATCCAGACTAGGCCTGGCACGATAAGCAAAAAATCAATTAATCGCATGATAAATTAAAATGAGGTTGATAATAAATTAAAGTGTGGTTGATATTTTCATTACCTGCTTGTTTTTCTTTGCGTCTCACTTTTCTAGTAAGGAGTAGTGAACTCTCACACCAGGTGTTTGCCAGGTGCACGGTCTCATAACCTCTGCAGCATGAGAGCCCCGTAAATGAGCATTTAGAAGCCAAATTTTAGCTAGAGGGGCATCTTCGGTTTTCCAACGCCTTGTTTCAGCTGGTTACACTTCAGATTGCCCACCAGGCACTATGCCAAATCTTGGGTTCACCAAGAGGTTTTCTTTGACACTACATAAGTTTTGTAAACTTCAAAAGCAACGTGAGGTTGACCCCAGTTACGAATCCAGAAGAATCCACGTACAGAATAAATTTTGCCGGCTTGGACAGGGGAGGTTAGAAGTGATTTTTACAGCTTCAGCCGCTGCTGTTGTGTGTTGTTTTCACAAACTCTGGTCCAGGTCAATTAATAACTTTTTTGCGTTTCTAAATTTCATAAGTTTTCGTGGGGTGGGGGTGTCATTGTAGTCTTCAAACAGTATTCTAGTTTATCGCTTATATCATTTATTATTCCTAAGACAATTTATCGTCCAGCACAATTATTTTTTATTGTGACAGGCTTTATTCAGATATTAATCCAGAGTAGGTGATGTAACCACTGGATGAAACAAGCCCAGCAGATAATAATTTAGTCAGCTCTAATTGCTCAACAACTACAGAATCAATCCACATATGGTAAGATGTGTAGCATCTATATTTACTTCTGTAAACACAGCATACTGTGTGGGTCATCAATTCTTAGGGGTTGGGTGATTTTGGTATAAACATTTATCATGATTAATTGTGGCATTTAGCTGATAATGATAAATATGACAATAATAGATGACAATTGCATGTAGCCAACGTTGTGGCCTTGGACTGCATTTTCTGGCTTTTCTCATGCTTAGTTTATGTCATCGTTTCAGCTGATCACACAAATTTGTTGGGTTAGTTTACTGCTAAGTTAGCTGTTAGCTGCACCACACTGCCTTCCACCAGTGGACTCTCATGTGCCTGATACTGTGTCGTACACAAACATGTCATCACATGGCAGTAATTGCTATAATTGCAAAGAGGCAAATATTATTTGATGACGATTAATTGCAGGCCATGATGCGATTTGGCTCAGTCTTACTGTGCATTCAGGTTGCTTCAGGGCTGTGGATTGTTCACACTGCAGTCTGATGGAGCTTACATTTAAAACATAATTTGAATAACCACACATAAAAATCCCCATCTGAGTTAAAAAAAAAAAAAAACAGTGTGAACATCGTCTAATTTTAGAAGCTCAAACTATGTTCACATACAATTCGAGCAAGTTTGTCATACATGATTGACAACTTGTTTGTTGCTTTTTCTACTTTATATTCCATATAAAATGCTTTAACTTTTTTATAGTAAAGAACTTTTACTTCCATCCTAAAACACAAGCTGAAGTTGAACTGTGATCCAACATTTGGTTCAAACTAACTGAAGCTTCAGAGCAGCACACAGCCGACAGAAGACCGATCCTTTTGTAAAGTGGGTGGCTGTGTGGGCTGAGACATTTGGTTTGAAAGCATGTGTAGGTCTGGAATAAACTTTCAACATTTTTTATGTAAATGCCATCTTCTATCTCAGGATGGCATTCTGCTCTCGAAAAAAGCAGCAGCACCCAGTCTAGAAATCAAAATCACAAGAATACTCAACTTGTAAACAATAAAGGCCTTTAGGGCACGAGCAGCTAAATGACGATTTGTTCCCTCTGTTCTAGGAGTCCTACCCCTCAACACCACCCATTTGGTTTGTTGACTCAGATGATCCTAGTCTGGCTGAAGTGTTGGAGCGTTTGGAGGATGTGAGGAAAGGCAGCACGTTGGTACGCTGGTTCACCAAGGATCTCCACCATCATTTATTTGATCCATTTAGTCTGTTGTGTAATTATTAATATTCTGCTCCCTTGATGTTTCTGTTTTTTAGCTTCTTCAGCAGCTGAAGCGCCTCATTTGCGATCTCTGTCGTCTTTATAACCTGCCACAACATCCAGATGTGGAAATGCTGGACCAGCCTCTACCTGCTGGTCCGATTACCCAGGAGCGTAAGGTAGGCTCAGGAAACAAGTTCAGACTCTGATCTTCACATTCAGAACCTCAGTATTTGTTTACCTGCGATGTTTAATCCTCACTCAGCACGGGCCATCAGATGAGGTGACGTCTGAAGAGGAAGAGGAAGAAGAAATGGGAGAGGTGTGCCTTTTTATGTTTTTATCAGTCCATTAGATCCAGTAAGGTTTTTTTTATTTGTTGTTTTTAAACTTAATGAATAAATGGTTTTAGCAGGACATAGACTTGGACCCAGACCTGGACCATTACGAAATGAAAGACGAGGAACCAGCAGAAGGCAAGAAGTCAGAAGATGATGGAATAGAGAAAGAAAATCTGGCCATCTTGGAAAAAATACGCAAAAACCAGAGACAAGATCACTTAAATGTAAGAAATTCTTCTATTTCTATTCTTCCTGATTAGGTTTAATAATCATAATCTCTCACCCATCTTCACCCAGATATTACTTATTGTTAGGATTGTTTGAAAACTGCTGGCATACAGAGATTTAGAACCTCTTGTTTTTCTGCTCTGGACCGTTTTTTATATATATAATTTGTATTTTAGGGTGCAGTCTCCGGTTCAGTACAAGCCTCAGATCGTCTAATGAAGGAGCTCAGGGAGATCTACAGGTCACCGAGTTACAAGACAGGTGACGACAGCCATCATCTGTTGCTCTGCAGTTTTATTGTTTTAATCATGTCATCAGCTGATCAAATAAAATCTTTTTTTCAGGTATTTATTCAGTCGAACTAGTCAATGACAGCCTTTATGATTGGCATGTCAAGTTAAAGAAGTAAGTTCCACTTTCCACTCATCTCTACAAAACCTTCCTGCTCTGAAATGTGGTAAAATATTGAATTTGACTTTTTTGTTTGCAGGGTAGACCCAGATAGTCCGTTACATAGTGACCTGCAGGTTTTAAAAGAAAAGGAAGGAGTGGAGTTCATTCTGCTCAATTTCTCTTATAAAGTGAGTTCAGTGGAAACAGTTGGAATCTTTTTCTGGGAAAAGGGATGAGAAATTTTCTTCTGAGCTGAATTTTTATTTGTGCTTTTCTTTCTGACAGGATAATTTTCCTTTCGACCCACCTTTTGTACGGGTCGTGTCACCTGTGCTCTCCGGAGGGTGAGTGTAATAATTTCTGTCTGTTCTCTGTAAAAGCTCAGCTTTAGCGTTTTAGCTTTCGTGTTAGCTCCTGAGCTAATTTATACATGGGGATATGGCGTTTGTTCCCAGGCTAAAAATATTAGTTTAGGTGCTAATTTAACAAACATCACATTTGATAATTTCAGCTTTTAATTGTACAAAATATAGAAACTAATCTAAAATATAAATTTGTCACAATCTATAGCTTTTTATCCTTAACTCTGTGTTTTAGTCTCAACTGTAACCTATAATCATCCACAGAATGCATTTCGTCGTGCAATGACGACGTGCTTCAGTGAAATATATGATAAATATATACATTTTTAAACAATTATTTAGATGTTTTCATGTGTCACAAATAACGTTTTGTTAAATAAAGAAAAAACATTATGGTCAACATGTGTGAGTAGTCTGAGATCCCTGTAGGGACGTATTACGTGGGTTTCTTTGAGCAGGATAAGTTATGATTATTAATAATTTTTCTCTGCTTACTAAGCAGCTGAATGAGTGCGCTATATGTGGTTTGCTTTTGACATTTTAGCAGAACAACTTGGTAATTAGATTTTTCTTTATATATTTACTCTACCGCTGACACTGTTTTCCCCACTGTCCACTCATCGGCCATTAATTCAAAAATGAAACCAGCTTGCAGTGATTTGTGTTCCTCACTACCCGTTCTTTCATCCTTTACTCACGCAGGTCTAATTAAGTGTCAGCACAACAACAAACTGGTAAAAAGCAGAGAAAGCAACAAGAACTGATCTCAGCTGCCTATTTAAAACTTAGGACTGTGGATTTTTCTGTGTTTTTGCTTAAAATGTGTTGGGATTTCTGTTAACCAGCAATATTTATATTCCTTTGTTTTTACCGGTCCAATGGATCAGACTGGAGGGAGCTGCAAGGATTCTGGCAGTAAAGCTGAGCTCACCTGTGACCTTAGTTTACACTTTATTATCCTTTCACAATAAACTACCAAGGCATAAAATAGGAACTGAGACTCCCACTTCTTAGTCATGTATTTTAACTTATAGAAATTACACATTTTAACTTAAAAACAAAAAACAGTTCTCTTTATAATATTTTCAAAATAAATGTTAAAGTTTTCCTGTACATTTGCTTCAAATACAATATAAAAAACTTTGAAGCAAATAAGCATGAAGCACGATGAGCATTTTTTAGATGATGGTTGTTAATCAATAATCTGCTCAGTGTTGATGATATTTCCTGTTTCAGGTATGTCCTGGGAGGAGGAGCCTTATGCATGGAGCTTCTCACAAAACAGGTGCGTGCACGAGTTTCACACAACCTGCATCAGTTTTGTTTATCTGTCATGGTTGTGTGAACTGGGTTTTGTTTGTTTGTGTGTGTTTTCAGGGCTGGAGCAGTGCCTACTCAATAGAATCTGTCATTATGCAGATAAATGCAACTCTGGTTAAAGGCAAAGCCAGGGTGCAGTTTGGAGCCAATAAGGTAACGTTCTTCATGCTCTTATTTTGATGATTTATCAGTATCTCAAACTGCATGTTATAATGCACTATTGTTGGGTGTTTTTCTGAGAGTTTAGTAGAATCCAAACTGATAAAAGCGTACACTGATTCATTTAAAGTTCAAATACTTTGATCAGATTCCGCTTTGTGCCTCAAACTCAGATTTATTTCTTTATCTTAGAACCAGTACAATCTTGCCAGAGCACAACAGTCGTACAAATCCCTGGTGCAGATTCACGAAAAGAACGGTAAGTTACTGTTTTCAGAAAATGCAAGTGTTTTATTTTTTTATAAACCACTTAATTAAAAAAAAAAAAAAAAAACTTTTTTTTTTTTTCTCTTTGCTGGTCCGGGCTGGTACACACCACCCAAAGAAGACGGATAAGGAGCCGCCTCTATGCACTGGGAACACATCTTTGGGTCATCTTGTTTTTCCCTTCGGAATATTTTCCCTCTGTTCTCGGACTGAACTGGGAATAGATCGTTTTCATTTTGTTTTTTGCTCTCACAGAAACCATCTCGCTGGCTTCTCTGACAAGTATTCAGTCGCTCAGCTCCAGGAAAGATTTAACTCTGGTCTCACTCCCGCACCCCTTTTCTTCCACCTCAGTGTTTTTAGTACCGAAGGAGAACACAAGGCTAACACTTATCCTGTTTTTTCTTAAAAGAAAAAAAAAAAAAAGAATGCTCGTTTGTCTTTTTTGGAAAAAGAAGGAAACAACAACAAAGAAAGATTTTTCTTCCCTTTAGATGTGGGGGGAAACAGAATGATCCCCCTCAGTTTCTCCCTCCTCGTTCTGCGAGAATTTTAAAAGCTGAAGCTCTTGAAAAGGCACCTCATTGCACCTGTTTTTAATTGACTGTGATTTTTTTGTTTTGTTTTTTTCTTTAAACATTAACAGGTACATACATGCATATATTGTTTTAGAGGAATTGTTTGACATCTACTTTTCTTTTTTTATTTGAACATTTTAGGCAATAAAAAGACGCCGATTTTCTTATGTTTTCCTGAAAATTAAAATGACCCGCTGCTCCGGATCCTTTAGTTCTTATTAAAACCAACATTTGGCCACAAAATGAAAACGCTGCAGTGTTGATCAGGAGTTAGAAACAACAGCTGATTGTCATAAATATGTGTTTTTAACAATGTTGAAGCTAAAAGGCTCTTTCCTTGCCTTTTTCTTTTAATCACCCTCCTGCAAGTGTTAATGGTTGTTTTTTTGTATATTTTGAGGTTGATTGCTGGTTTGTCCTCATCATTAACAGCATGTTCTGCAGGCGTCACATTGCACCTGTTGTCATTTAACTAAATGATTTGATTTCAGTTAGTCTGTTCAGAAGTGCTGGATTAAGACTTTAAATAGGAAATAGTCCGAGGTAGTAAGAACGCAGAGTTCCTCATCAGTCTGCCTGTTTTTATAGCAACACATCTTTCTCACATGAAACGTGGCTGGGTTTTTTTGTTTTTTTTTAATGAGTCTAAAACTGGATTACTTTGTTAATGTTCTGCAGCTCTGTCGTTCATTAAAGCGCTGCATTCGGACTCTTTCTCCATTCATGACTTTAATGTATTCATCAGGCATAATGGAGCGTTTTTGGTCAGAAACTAAATTTTGAACGAAGGTTCCCGGATACAAAATAAATAAACCTGAAGTGTTGCAGGGATGATGTGCAACACTTTGTTTTTGTTGCTAGGAATTTTAAATTTCTATTCTTTTTGTTCGAGTACAGTGTTGACATTATAGAAGCACCGAAACTGAACTGGTTTAAGGATCAAAACCCCCATGTTTGTGATGTAGGACGGGACCAGTTTTTACTTTTAATCCCCTTCCTCCAACGTAAGGAAGCCTTTCAAAAGTAAAATATACGTACACAAAGATTAATTTTATTGCCCACCAGTTAAATCTATTTGAAGCTAAACTGCAGGGAATGTTCCATTTCTGTGTGTTTTTAGTGTTACTCGGTATCAAACCACACGTTAACCTCGGTAATGCAATATACTGCAGTACTCTGAATACTGCTGCCCCCCTCCACACCACAGGACACACACTGTATCACTCTGACGGCTCTTTTGCAGTTTGTCAGTCTGCAAAAGTTTGAACAACAACTCAGGTAAACCACAACACATAGGAAGAGGTTTTTTTTAGGATTAACTCATCAAATAATTCACCTTCATCTGATGTTTGAAAACAAGACAAGATCTTTGTTTCTCCTCCTTTTGTTTTTCTGTAATTGAAATAATGGAAGTAGGAAAAAAAATGTCAAAATAAGATGATTTGGGGTTGCAGCAGCATGATGACCTCAGTATGGTAGTGTTTTTGTTTACTCCCAGTTTTAGTGTAAACAGTTTGCATCAGTGGGGAAACGCGCGAGCTGAATATTTTTCAAATCAGGAATAAAATTATTTATCTGTGCTCTGGCTTCATATTCTGCTGTTGGTTACATGTGTCGCGTTTATTTGAGGGGATTGTTTTGAAGCATCTTCGTCAGGAAGCAACCAACTTGACAATGAGGGTCGGCATTCGCAAAGGAAATTTTTTTTGTTTTTTTGCGTTTTTTTTTTTTTTTTTTATTCATCCTGAATAAAAGCATCTGAAATGCCAAAAGTGATGACAGGAAATGTAAAAATGTGTTCTCTACCTGGACTGAGTGTTAGAGGAGAGACTTAACTCAATTATCAGCTCATTTTTCTGACAACAGATCCACATGATTATTTTTTTTTTGGCTCATTTTGATTTCAGTTTTTCCTTTTTCCATTTGAAGAAACTTTGACCATGTACAGTAATTTGTAAACTTGCATCAAGTTTATGAATAAAGAATTTTAAAATAATATTGCTCTCGCCTTTTTAATAGAATCTCATTTCTGTAGAAGGAAACTTAAACCTTATTTCAATTTTGAGAACTGCTGCTAAAAACATCCATATTATCTGCTTGGTGTTATTTCACTTGAATAGTTTATTACAAATCAACTTTAATGCACATTTTGTAAAAAGTTTAAATATCTTTACAAGTTTCTAACATCTAGTTTTCCCTAAAAAAAAAAAAAGTCAAATTTGTGGAAAAATTGGCAGTGTTTAAATAAATATAAATCAAGAATACAATTTCAGACATTTTGCTTTAATGGACTAAAATGAGGCTTAAAACAAATTTGTTCAAATAAATGTGTTAATGTGAAGTAATTTCTCATCTTTAACCAACACTAAATTAAATATTTTGTCGGTTTTAGTTGAGAATCCAAAGCAGTTCTTAAAGTTTTTCAACAAATTATAAAAATGTGAACTTTAAATCCAATAAAACTTTAAATATCAGGTCAAAATATCCTTAAAAAAAAGAAGGAAAATAGCTTTGTGATGATAAAAAAAAAAAAAAAATCTAAATATATTCTCATTTCTAAAAGAAGCAAAAACGGGACGCAACAAGAACAATTTAATATCTATTAGGATAAGAACAAATAATACAAAAGTAATACACAAAAATGTATTTCTCGTCACTTGTAGAGACAGAACTCCCTGCAAACATATATTTCACCCAAATACAGCATGTTCCTATTAAATGTGTTTATCCATGGCATTACCTCATATTACTCATAACTACTTCTGTTATAGTACATAATACATTTCATACTACATACAGTACATGTGTGGAGAAAGTTAAAGCCTTTCAGATGCTTTGATACAGCCACGTGAAAATGAAAAGATGAACTGCAGTTCCTGCTACGCTATAAATACACAGCCGTCAGCTTCACGACTCCATCCTGTGTGTGTGTGTGTGTTTGTGCAACGGTTCACACTAAACGTACAAAAAGATTCAGATTTACTAACAGATGTGTGGACAGAGTATTACCAACATACTGTGTGCATCTGCTGGTGAAAATGTTTTAAAACCAAACTCGAACTTTAACTTGAACTTTTTCATTTTGGAACACTTCAGCTGGAACTGTCAAAGCACTACCTCTGATTTTTTTAAAAGCAGGGTTCTGTGGAGAAGTCATGACCAGTCAGTATCTTACCTGCTGTAGATGGCTTTTTGAAAGATTTAAATTGGGAGAAATGGGGTTTAATTCTGACCTATTTAAGGAGCTAACAGCTAGTCTGAGCAGGACCAAATTTGTAAAGGCTTGTGGGGCAAGTTCTAGAAGGAATATAATCCTTCTACAGGAATATAGATTTGTAAAATAAACTTTAGTGAACTATTATTGGAGATTTTCTGGTTTTGTTTACAACAGGTAAGATATTAACTGTTCATAACTTCTCCACAGAACCACGCTTCAAAAGGTTTGAGCTGTTCCTTCGTTCACTGAAAGACTTTTTCTGTAGAATGTTTGTATTGCTGCACTTTCAATTCACCTTGAAGTAAGTTTGCACCGAATGTCAAAGAATAGTACATTTCATTTAAACAATTTTGACCTCAGCCATGGAAACACACAACGAACATGTGCTTCTGTTTCATTCACACAATATTCAAAATACACAAGAAAAATTAAAACAGGTTGGTCGAAAATAAAACTAATAAAACTGTAAGAGTAAAAACAAGAAACAGCCCATTAAATACAACATTGTCACAGTCAGACAAGACGACTCACAAATTTTGAAACAATGAGCATTCAGATACATATGATCACGTCTGTTTTGAGTCTAATACTGTGTTTTACTGGAATAACCATCTACTAAATGATAGGACTCAAAAAACTCTGAGATCTCTAATAACTCATGAAGCTTCACTGGGGCTGCACATAATGTGTCCGTTTGTTCTAGTTTGCTTTGTAAATAATATAGTTGGCTTCAATTTAATATTCTATTTTCTTTAATGTTACACTGATTCATAGAGAAAACACCAACGGCCACAAAATGACACACAGCTGTAAGGCCTGAACTTTAGAAACGAGTAGTAGTTGAAGCGTCCACATGGAGGAGGGGAAGGGAAACATCCATCACTTCATACAAAACTTAACCACCTACAACAAATATTAAGATTATTTACTGTTCATCAAGCCTGCAGCTGTTTTTTATTTCTATTTTCACCTTTACAGCATTGATTTGGAATGTTTGTCCAATGAATGTTAATCCCTAAACGCTGCGTGTGCTTCATCTAAAACATCGTACAAACCCATCAAACAGAAATCTCAGGTCACATATAACCAATAAATATATATAAAGACAAAACTAAATCCTCAATAGTTTGATATATGAGCAACGAAAAGTAAGAGACAAAAACCCGACAACTTGACGCCTTATTGGACTAAAAAGACAACTCTTTCCTGAGAATATAAAGAACACAGAAACATCAAATTAAACGGACAGGTCACCAAACAAAAGCGGCTTTTTCTTTACAAATGATAATAAATGTATAGTAATAAAAACATGTCTCAAGCTTTAATTGTTCTCTTAGTGGTCAAAGTCCCATTGTTTCTCGCAACTGTAGGATACAAAAAGCTATCGCTAGCAGCTTAGCTTAGCACTTGAAACAGAAGAAAGTACTTATTTAACAAAAGAAAAGTCATCTGCCTTCAAAAACCTTTCAGTGAAGAAACAAGATGTTTGTCACAGGATGAGGACTGTTGTGTGTTTGTGTTGTTTGTGAATAAAACCAGACAAGAAATATATCCTCTTTATGCTAAGCTAAGCTAAGCTTATAACACTAACCAGCTGCTTCTGGAAGCGTTTGATTTTTGTCAAAGAAAATATGTGGATAAACGTATTTTGAGAAATGCCAAACTACTAGAGAGAGAAGTTTTTCTTAAATGTTTATCTTGGTGTAACCTGCTTGCTGAATGTTAACTAAAAACTGACACATTTTAACATTTTGTTAGTTTAAAAGCTACAAAATGACTAAACACGTTTAGCCACGTAGCTGTTTAAGTTGAACACATCAAAGAAAGTGCTGCTTGATGAAAGCATGAACAAACCTGAAGAAAATGAAGCTCAGGAAATTAGTTTTAGTCACAGAATATAAATAATAACTATAAACACACACAGGGCAGCTAAACTTGTGCAGCAAAACAAGAGTTTGTTTAATGACTGAAGTGTGAAAAATCACGTTTTTCAATCCTATGCGTTTATTTTATTAAAGGACATTTCCACCTCTCTTCTTCTGTTTTAAATTCAGCTGTGTTAAAATGAAGGGCACCTAATTCTGAGTCGTGTTTGTTAATTGATCCCTTTTTAGCTCTCTGCTGTCGGACCCCCTCCCCCCGCCGCCCCTCGTCTGTCCTACATAGGGTCGTCGTAGTTGTAGGTGGGAGCTGCCGAGTACTGGTTCTGCTGCATGGCTCCCTGCGCGGCTCCCATCGCCGCCTGTTGAGCCGCCTGCTGGACGTGTGGGTTCTTCCAGGCCCCCGTGGCCCACTCCTCCTGGGCCTTACCCAGGCTGCCACCGCTGCCACGGTAGAAGTTATGAACCTGCAAAATTACAGCACATAAAAGAATCACCGTTTGTTCAAAAGTAAGCTTTTAGTCTTTAACAGTAAAAAAAATAAATTTTTAATAGCTGTTTATGTAAATAATATTACAAGGACCACATCTTCTACTCTTCAACTTTATCAAAGCAGAAACTAAACGATCACCTTTGAAAGGGCGACGAAGGAGAGCACAGCCACCGCAGTGAACATGATGGTGGGGATCAGCATCACTACGGCTGATCCGATGTTGGTGCTGAAGAAGGTGATGGTAGCCAACCAGCCACTGAGAAGAAAAAAATCAGCATTTTAATACATTTTATCACAGAAAACACTGCCAACATCAAATTGTAAGTTGTTATGGAAACATCAAACGTTAATTAAAAGACTAATTAAACCTAGCATAGCTTGAAGAAACTTAGCCACCTGCATCTTTTCATACCAGAGATTTAGACTAATCACCTTATGTTGAGAAATGACAGTTGAACTTGATGTGCAAAATCACAGGAGATCTCAAGGTGCAAGATGTGTTCAGAGTATGTTAGGGATGACTCTCAGCTACTACCACACCAAGTCTTAGCTCAATATCGGCAACTGAATTTTAAGACATTTTGTGTTTCTAAAGTCAGTCAAATAGGTTGACTCCAAAAGTGAATTTGTTGTAAATGTATATTCAGTGACTACTTTTTGAACATTTCATTGAAATGCATTCCGTGGTTTAGGAAATATTTTGCTAACAGACAGACAGCAATGACTGCAATAGTTAATGGCAGTTTAACTCCGACTAGTTGTAATATTAGAGATTATTTGAAAAACATTAACTTCGTCTATAAAATCAAGACTGTAAATAAACTGTAGGCTTTTTAGTTGTAAAAATGTTTTAAAAATATGTTGTCACATGGACATCGCCATATTATTTATGCTGCAAAGCATTCTGGGTAAATGATGATTACAAATTATTACAAGATGCTCTGCTGCAAGCTCTATATAGTCTGTACAC
>JARVJO010000002.1:20191438-20209660 GCA_031762555.1 Cynodonichthys magdalenae | reverse complement strand
GAACATAGTAACTAATACAAAATATTAATTTGTTGTCACACATTATTTTAGCTTCGACTATCACCATCATCATCCCCAGAATGCATTGCGTCAGTAACAAAATAACAGTAAGTGAAAATTGTAATAAACGTATAAAAGGTTTTAAGTAATTATATGTTTTCACGTGTCACAAACAACAACTTGCAGCAGAACAGAGAAATAACAACATATTCAGGCCAACATGTGCGGGTAGTCTGAGATCCCTTTAAACTAATCTCGGATGTGTTTACATCTACAGCCATTTTTGTTTTCGCTTAACTGTGGCGGCCATCTTGAACAGGGCTGACTTGAAAAAAGCTGCTATGTTTTTATCAGTAGCTTTGTAACGTCTTTCCAGCAACACATGTTCACAGACAAAAGCAGAAAACATGGAGATGCTTTCAAAGTTCACCTTATAGCCACTGGCTCAGAATTCTTGATGCCAATCATAACAAACGTACAGCGTGTGTTACACTGGATAAATCTCTGGAGGTTCTTACCAGACTCCCCAGCCAGGGATGCCAACAGTTTGGATAATACTTATCACCACCTGAGCCATGAAGACGAAGAAGAAAGCCATGAAGTTGAAGGAGCTGTCGGTCCTGCACAGAGGAAATGACTGACTCAGCACAGACGTCACTGTGTGTGTATGTGTGTGTGTGTGTGTACTTGTTTTTGTTACCTATTTGGGAACTTTTCTGGTATACACACCTACCTTGTCAAGACCAGTAGTCCTAATGGGGACCAAAGACCAGTCCTAATATGGTGGAATTCCATTTTTGGGTTGGGGATTCGGTTTAGGACTAAGGTGTGAATTGAGTTTAGGTTAGTTTTAGGGTCAGGTAGGTACCTGTGAGGTTAGCCTTAGGGTTGGTGGTCAGGGTTAGGCTGTAGAAATTACTAGAAATGAATGGAAGTCAATGAACGGTCCTAATAAGGATAGAAATTCAAACCTGGGTGGGTGTGTGTGTGTTAGGAGGGGGACAGTGCCTACTTGAATGCCTTGTAGATGGGTCTAAACCAGCACACGTAGGAACAAGGAGTGAAGAGGATGAGCCAGAGGAAGGCCATGCCGAAGTTGGTGGCTCCTCCTCCTCCACACATCCACGCCAGGCAGCCGATCAGGTTCACGGCGAGTGTGGCAGTGTTCACTGTCACCGAGAAGAAGCAGAACGACATCATGAGACTGGATATAAATACCTGTCTGATAAATATCTTGTTATTGTCTAATATCTCACTGGGCAACAGATGTTGGAGACTCAGAATTGAGAGAAAAAGTTCACATTTTCACTCTGAATCCCTAAACGATGCAAAGATTTGGGCTAAAATTTGCGTGCACTTAATCCCCTTTAAACTATTCTAAGACATTACAAGTTATTTAATGTCAACTCAGCCAATGTTCTCAGTTACTGTTATAGATTTAGACCCAAATGTTTGTTATTCTCACAATAAAACTGACTCATATTTCACTGCTTCAGACAAAAATTTGTCTTTAAATATATCGAAACTGCCTGCTGGACGGATCCTAAATATCTAATATCTACCTGGGTTTTTTGTTTGTTTGTTACCATAAAAAAATTATTTTCAGTTAGTTTTTATTTTATTTGCAACTTGTTACGTCTAAATCAAAAACAGTGGATACAGATTTGATGAAATTAGGCTTAAAATCAAATTTTGGTTTAAACATTTTATTAATAAAACTTTTAAACAAAACATCTTTTAACCCTTTCTTAAGGGTCAGTCTTACTGTTCACTGCATACATGATATACTGTATATGCTGTTATATTCTATGATTTATATTTAGAGTAGTTATTACTTATTTTTATTATTTAAACTGAAATAAAGTTTATTCTGTATTACACTGTCAACATTTCCACATTTACAGATTAAAAGCAGTTTCTCACAGTATTAAATAATAATCATGTTTGCCCTAAAGTTTTCAGATATTTAGTACTGTGATTATTTTTACTTTAATAACATGTCACTAGAATAACCAGCATTGAGACTTTTTTTATTCTTAACTCACCACAAGCTGAGTATTAGATGAAACAATAAAAATGAAACAGTAAATTGTTAAAACTTAAATGACACACAAGTATCCTCACAAAGAATAACTCAACACTCATTAAATACAAAAAAATCACTTATTGTCCTCATAAAACTGAGCAATGTAAATACTATCGACTCAGACCAAGTGAGGTTATAAAAAGCAGCACAGTGACTGTAACGTGTATCATTCTTTAAGAAGCAGGACTTTCCCAGCAGGAAGACTCACAGAGCCAGAGGTAGTAGAGCCTTTTACACATGGTGCGCCGCTGGTCTGGGATTTCATTGAAGTCCTGATAGAAGCATGGCTTGAGAGGGATGAACCGTGGCAGAGGAGGGAAGTTGTTTTCTACCACGCAGAAGGAGAATTTAACACCAAACTCATAAAGACATTTTGGAGAGACGTTTCTCTTTAACGTAGAACTGAAGGAAACAGAGAGGTGAAGCTTACCAGCCATGATCGCTGCTCAGTGTTCTTCTTCACTTGCAAACTGGAGCACAGACTTCAGTCTCAGCTGCCCGGTGAATGTAGGACTTTGGACTTAAAACCTCAGCTGTGTGAGAGGGAAACATTAAAATAAGTATTTAAGGCAGTAGTAACCAGTTCTGTTCTCAAGAGCCACTATACTTCATGTTTTAGTAGTTTCTCTGCTCCTCAGCATGTCTTCACAATCTGGAAATACTTTAAATCAAAGTCTCGTTTGCAGGTGTGTCAAAGTAAAATCTCCATTTCCCTGCATTTTTGTTGGCGACATTTGCTGCGGCCCAGTTGTACTAGGAAGTGGGAATTTCTAACTTAAATTTGTAAATTGAAACTGGAACCTCCAGTGGGAATTCACTGTCAGAAAGTGGGAGAGTTCAGAATTTAAGATGGCAGCTACTTATCACAACTCAACAGTGTGTCAAACTCTCTTACTTTTACTTTTAATAGTATTTCTGTATTATTTATTTCACATTTAGTCAGTCGTACACGTAGTACAGTGTTGTACAGTGTTTATAATAGGACGTGTTAAAGACGCTGTTTCTATGCAGGAAATACCATGTACAGCTCAATTATTGTTTATTAGCAGTGATCAGCCGTAGCACTGAGACGAAGAAGGTTTTGTGTTTTTAGTCAAAGTTAAACATGAAATGTTGAAGTTAATTGCAGCTGCCTCTTTGAGAGCCACCATGATGCTCATGGGCCCTGGTGAAAATGAGTTTAACATCCCTGGACTAAAACATGCAAGATAGCAGCCCTTGAGGACCAGGTTTGTAGCACCAGGCCCACAATAGGCCTCACTAATCAGCACTGCAACAAAAAACAGTCTTATCATGATAGGACTGCATTAAATAAGCTGTTTCTGAGGCCATCCACCCATCATGGACCATTATTTGTTAAATCAGCTATGAAGCAGAATATTAGCGCTGTATTATTGGAGTTCTGTAAGTCTGGCCTGGTCATGCTCCTTTAAATGTACCATATAGGAGGAATATATGTGGGTTACAGAGCGGCAGAGCTTATAAATTCGACTTTATATATAAACCAGCATACTAAATGTGTAGGCTACCATCTGATGTCCTCCTCCCTGGCTGTGCATCATGGTGGATGTATATGGTGGAGTTTGAAGGACATTTTTTTCTTCCTGGTACAAACACATAGACTCAGAACCGCTCTCTTGTGTGGGTTTATTTAATGCACAGTGATGTTCGGACTGTGTAAAATGAGGATATGTTTCGGCGGGTGATGCAGCAGCAGCGGGAGGACACGGTGCTTCGTGATCAGGCTGAAGGATGGAGAGGCGTCCTTCAGCCTCTGAGGCACGGAGCCGTCGGTGCTTCCTCCTTTTCCTCACGTTAAATAACGGAATTCCAGGTTTTTACAACAAGCAGTATATTATTAATTGTTTTTTTTTTAAATATTTGTTTCCACCCCTTGCTAGTAATGAATGAAAGAAAGCACAGATTTAAACGTCTTACCTCCCGTTCTGTCCGAGAATGTTGCTAAAATCCTTCCGCCCGTTTAAATAGCATCCTACGGTTTCTATCTCCGTTAAAAGTCGCCCGGCGAGAAGCGCCAAAACAGGCCGCTATTCAGACAAAATATGACCCGTTATTTCTCAAATGATGGGTTGGGATTCAGTCAGCGGCTGTCACGTGATGTGAGGTCTTTTTGTTTTTTTTCTTTACGCACGTACCGCCTCTGCTGGGTTGTGCCCGCGCGGGACGACCGTGGATCTCGAAAAAAAGTAAATAAAAAACGTTTGGATTCGTTGCGGGTCACAGCTGACCAATCAGAAAATGGAAAATATTTCACTAAGCCCCGCCCTAAAATATAAGAGACGAGCTGATTGGCTGCACATTTGCAACGCTTCTGTGTTTAAAGGGAGTGTTTCTGATTAAGTCAAAATTAGGGATTACCATACAAAAGTTTAATTGAAAGTGGCTTATAATGTAACTTGATGTAACAGTGTGCCCCAAGGCAGTTGTGGCTACATTGTAGTTTGCCATCATCAGTGTGTGAATGTGTGAGTGTAAAGCGCTTTGGGGTCCAGAGGGACTTGATAAAGCGCTATATAAGTTCAGTCCATTTACCATTTTAACATGACTTGCTAATAGAGATGGCTCCAAATAGTTATGGCAAAATGTATGTGTTGTAGATCAATCTCAGATACTGCCTCACCTAATTTTAGGTCAATATTCATAAAAATTGACCGAGTTATATCCCTGTTACTGTTTTTGAATGTCAATTGACTGTGGTGGCCATCTTTCAATTTTTGTTTTAGCCCTGGAACTTCTCTTTTATAAAAGCCCGCATTTCAAATGAAACAATCAGGGTCAAACACAAGAGCTAGTCTGAAAATGAGTGGAAAAAGCTGTCAAGGTCTAAAGAGAAACTGTTGAAAAAACTGCTGATCAAAAACATTTTAAAAGTGTCCCAAGAAAGCCAGACTCCTTGGAAGCAAATTCTAATGAAAACATTAGGTTATATAAATAAGAATGATTACTCCCAGCAGATCTTGTCCTGGAAATAAAACATCCCAATCTGTTGATAACCCAAAGAACAGAGTAAAACACAGTGACCTGATATCATCGGGTCAGATGCATATCTTACAGAGGTGTCAAGTAACTAAGTACAAATACTTAGTTACTTTACTTAAGTAGAATTTTTACTTATTTATACTTTAGTGGAGTAATTATTTTGCAGCCTACTTTTCACTTCTACTTCTTACATTTTCATGCAATTATCTGTACTTCCTACTATCATATCATACTATCCTATGTTGGAACTAAGCTGGAAAAATAAATTTGAAGGTCAATTAAACTATAAAACATGAGGCAAAGTTCTCCTTCTTTAAATTAATTTGTGCATTTTAAGTGTATTTATTTATTTATTGGGCCATTTATGTGTTTTTGCTTTTAATTTTAGTTATCTATGTTTCTGTCCTCCACAAAACTGATTCTTTGATATGTTGGTATGAAGGTGTAGTTGCTTATCCTTGTCACTAGATGGCTCTAGCACCCTTTCTGGGGTTTAGCGCAACCGGAAGTTGAGATTAGCTTTATTTATTATTATTTATGTGCGTGTGTATTAGCTGATGAATAAATTATTGCTCAGTGTCCAAGTCGATGCTTGTTTAAGTGACCGTGCAAACTCAAAAAGGAATATGCAATTTGGCACCACTCAGAATTTGAGTAAAAGCTCAGCTGCCTTCGTGTGTTATCGTAAATTATGGTATTCATTCTATTTGTGCATCGCTGTGAGAAGAAAAAAAATTTAGTTTAGGAAATTATATTTAAGCTACTTTTATCACCCGTCCTTTTGTGTTCTACTTTGAAATGCTGAGATATTTATGTTTTATCTTCAATATCTGAGCGACCTTTGTTCTTCACTTCTGTTTTACCTAGCAGTGGTGAAAAAAAGTTTTGCGATGTCCTTGAACGCAGCAGTACTTAAGCTAAGCTAATGTTGGCGTTCCATGTTACTGTAATGCTATGAGTTGAGCAAGACAGAAGGTAAGGACAGTCAATTATTTGTTTGTAAATATATGTTTCTCACGGTGATGTTTTTATGACATGAACCAACACAAGTTTTACATTGTTGTAAAGCCATTAGTATCATTACAGATTGACCTATATTTATGTCGCAGCTAATGTTAGCAGAAAGTTAGCTCAGTAGCTAACTTTCAACAACCCACCTACACCTTCAAGGCACAAACAACTTAATGAATGCGGAACCTAAAGACAAATGTGCTTTACAATCGTATTTCTGTGTCAAAATATTTCAGAATGTTACATAAAATGTAGCTAAAACTTTAATAAACTTATTAGTGACATATGGTGGCATGTTTTATCCCTGTACAAACATATCCCTCTTCAAATTAATTAGGAAACTCAGGTGTATTGGTAAAACAAACAAGGAAAACAAATAGCTTTGTTCATTAAATAAAGAAGAAATGAGGTAACTTAAACAGTAATACCTAAATAACTTTAAAGTGAGCCTTGTCTGTTATCAGTCTGACGAATGCTTTTTGTTAATTAAAGCTGCTTCCTGTCTTGTCTTTGTGCAGTGCTGGGGATGCAGCCACCGCTGCCACCTGAAGCTGTCAGAGAGCTGGTGAGCTCCTGTCTACACAGAGACCCGGTCGCAGCAGACCTCCGCTGCAGCCTATTTGTCGCTGCTGCTCAGAGCTACAAGAGAGACTCTTTGCTCAGACCCTTCCCTCCTCGATACACGAATGGTGACAATAAGGAATTTGAGGAGCTGGTAAGAGCATTTGGGACAATCACACGCTTTCCAGATTCATGTGATATCGTGGTTCTGCATGCACATCAATCAGCCCCGCAGTTGTCTTTGCTTTTTTAAAAAGTTAAGGAAACATTTTAACATTTTTTCCCCTCCACTGAAGAGTACACATGCACATTATAATATGTTGTGGTGAAAAGAAACACACACTTGGTGGCAGTAGTGTGCTGCAAACACTGCTGTCGATCTGTTCAGCAGTGCAGAAATATAAATAGATAAATTTGTTTATGTTTGAAGACATTGTTAAAAAGCAACGTTTTTAAAAATAGAAACATAACATTTTGCATTTATGCATCTGTACAGATCATTGCGGTTAAATAGAAAAGCTGGAGTGCAACTTGATCATGTGGCCGTGTGATTTACTGTAGCAGCATCGGCCATGGATTTGGCATTACTGTACATGTTGCCAAAATAGAGAGCAATGAGGGTTGATAGTGTAAACATTGTAAAAACTATTAATGGTAAATAGTAACTAAGATATTAACATGTTAAAGTGTATATAGGCTCTCTAATGTATATAAAATGTCAGAAAGCTGTGTGTTATGGATTTATTAACAGAACAGAAACAGGAAAATGTGTCTCATTTCACAAGTAAACTCATTTTATCTTTTTTACATCAATGTGGATGTGATCTGATAGATATTAGCAGATATTAGCTTTTGTAGCATATATTGTTATACAGAGTGTTGCAACCTGTGGAATCACGCTACAATTTAGCACAAATTTAAAAAAATTACAAGCTGTTTAAACTTCCAATTTATATAATATTTAACATAATTAACAAATATATTAATTTATTGTAAAAATATTACTAATAATTAGTGACAGATCCAGTCGGGCTTGCTGTTAATCAAATGGTTTCTTTGCCAGCTGTGAGCTGATGCCCTGTTTGGACGCCGTCTTTGCTCCTCTATGTTGTCACAGATGCTAACAGTGGACGGGATACGCAGGGCTCACTCTAGTGTTATTTAAGTCTATGGTACAATTGCATGACTTTTAGTTTGTTTTATCTCATTAATTATCGCCTTTTGAAATGACTCACTTGTTGTCTGGGGATGTAATGAACTGACAAATTGATTACAATAGCTAGGAGACCAATTATTGTTTTATTTTATCAATCTAAAACAACATAAGAGGAACATTTTGACTTGCTGTATATAAATGTTTGATACTATAAATCTGGAACTCCTTTTGTGGTCGTATGTTTTTAAAGAGTTGTTTTATTCTTCAGCTGGCAGATGTGAACACCTTGCCTGGTGTGAGAGATGCAGTGAGACTCCGACCTGGAGAGGGAGCTCCTCACCTGGCTCTCATACACTGGATTCTGTCTTCAAAGAGCTTTGCTGTAAAGACGCTACAAAGGGAGGAGGTATTGGCTTGAAAATGGACACACCTTTTAGTCTTTTCAGTATTTGCAGTTTTATTCACAGTATGTCTTTTCATTTTATTTTCACCAGTATACCAAACTTTGCAACCTGACAGAAAATGAAGGCACTTCAGCACCCGTGCCTGACTTCCTGTTTGAGCTGGAATACTCTGACCACCTGAACTCCAGGTTTGAAAAAACAAGAGAAGGACGGGACGTCTTTTATGCATTCCATGGGAGCCGCCTGGAGAACTTTCACTCGATCATTCACAACGGGCTGCACTGTCACCTCAATAAGGTCACAGCAGAGGACAACACTCGACACCTTCCTTCTAGAGTGTCTTTTTGAAAGGGCTGTTAACGGTACAGAGACAGGCTGAAGCTCCTCCTTGGGATTGACATGGATGGAAAACATTAGGGATGAGATGTGTGGAATAGCTCTGTGGTCACAGAGTGATTGAGTGGAGAAATATTGTAGATGTATGTATGGCAAGCAGTTGTCATAGAATCACCTCTTTTATGGCAAACAATTTGTGTACTTATTTTATATTCCCTGATATTAAGTGAGAAGATTTTTTTATATTTTCACATCCAAAGATGTTCAGTTATGTGTTTTTTGTTTTTTTTTTTTGCATCAAGTCTGGATCAAATTATTTAAAGCAAACACTTCTATCTTACTTACGTACCTATCTTTGCAATTTTTTTTAATCCAAGAGAAAGATACCTTTTAAAGATGTTTATCAGTGTTTGTTTGACACATGGCGTGTAGGTTTAATGTAGTACATATTATATTTTTATTTTATAGTCGACTATTTTTGCTGCCATCTTGGGCTCTTGCTTTGTTTTCCTCTCTGCTTTTTGGAGAGTTGTGTGTTTTAAAAAAAACAACTAGTGTTTGATTTTTGTTTTTCCTATTATGTAACCAATTTGATCTATCACATCAAACTGAGGATTAAGTCAAATTTGGTCCCAACATTTTCAGATTTCTGGCTTTTAAAGCTCAAAATCATGCTTTTTGTAGCTACTGTTTAAAAAAGTGCTTCAAAAATTCTTTAAGATTATTATATTTCATTCAAACGACCCGTAGATAAGGTATTTATTAATAACATTTCATTTTATAAAGCTATATTCTATAGGTAATATTTCTCCACAGGTCACTTTATGACTTAATCCTCAGTCTGAGGTGATGGGTCACTTATGGTTGTTGACTTTGCAATTTATTATCTGGAAATTCATATCTAGTTACAAGTTTTGTTTGTATTTGTGCAGAACTCAGTATTTGGAGAAGGGACCTACCTCACCAGTGACCTCAGCATGGCCCTCCTCTACAGTCCGCACAGCAGCGGCTGGAGCGAGAGCATCCTGGGTCCGCTGCTCAGCTGCGTCGCTTTATGTGAAATCATCCATCATCCAGACGTGAAGTGCCAGGTGAAGAAGAAAGGTTCGTTTGAGTTGCACGGCAGCAGCTTATTACTCACTGCGATTGTATTTTTAGTCTTTTAGCTCACGTTTCCTTGTTCCAGATTCGGACATCGTCGACCGGCAGAGATCACGAGCAAAGAACAGCGAAGGAGGCGACGTACCGCAGAAATACTTCATAGTCACCAACAATCAGCTTCTACGGGTCAAATATCTGCTCGTCTACTCTCAGGGGAAACACCTGTCCAGGTCGGAACGATCCGGATCAAACTAATAAATCTCATTTATAGAGAATTAGAAAGTTTTTAACAGCACAACACAAAATAAATATTATTTTCACCAACTTAATTCTTCAAGTTATCATTTAAGAACTGAATGTGAGCAAAGAGGCAAACATGGAAGATAAAACTTGATGCAAGTGGAGAAATTTAACAGATAAAAATGTATTTTATTATGTGTATAAAGTAGTGACATGATTGTTTTTGATAGAACCATTGCTTTTAGATAATAATTCAACTCTCTTAAACCTTTTTTTGTGGCAAATATGTAAAATATTTTCACTTTTTGTTGCTGCTTCACTACAAATAAGAACATAAAAGTTTAACTTTAAAAAAAAATACAAAAGAATAATATGAAATGCTCTGGAATAACTAAATAATTGCTAAAATAAAGTTTTTTTTTCCTCGTTCAGGCGTTCCCACAGCAGGCCGTGGCTCCTCAGGCACCACTTTGCTGTCATGATGGGTCTCTACCTTCTGCTGCTCGTCTTCATCGGTGCCTTCAACTCCACCACCTTCCTGTCCTTCTGGAACAGGCTGTTCAGGTGACCAGAGGACCAGGATGTTCATCAGCCGCTGTGCCTTTCTGATTGGACTCCAACTGCAGGCCTGAGCATCTTTTTATGCACCTTTAATACTGTTTCTCTTTACTGTAGTCCTCGTCTTTATTTGTACAAATAGTTTTATTTGCTGTTAATAAAAACTGACTTAAAAGATTATTTTGCTTCTAGTTGTAATTTAGTGAAAATTCAGTTCTTGTGGGAAATATCTGCTGCTAACCAGAACTAGCTGCATGTTAAGAGGCCTCTTGTAGAAATGGCGGTGTGAAATTAAATGATACATATTTTGTCAAACCGCCACAAACACAGTTCAGTGATACCTTGACTTATGAGTGTCCCACTAACCAGTTTTTCAAGATCCTATGACGATTGTTTTGCTTTGAGTTGAGAGCTAAAGTTCGAGTTACGAGCCAGCTTCAGACACCCCCACTGCCAATTGTTGAAACATCTGCCCATCATCCCGTGTCTCACTTGTTTGCTGTAAGTGGTTAGCTCACAGCGGTAGCATCAGTGTTCTGCTCATATTTGTGCTTGCAGAGATTTATTTTCAGTTCAGCCTTTCTCCTCCACCTCCATCAGCATCTTCCAAGTCGTCCAATCTCCAAGGTAAATGCTGTACTTTATACTTCATTAAACCAGTTTGTAGCAGTACATTCTATTGTATTGTGTTTTTATTACTAACAGATAGCCAAGCTGCTATTAGAGCTCCTCAAGGGCCACACTTTACATCTTTACTGACTTGGGAGCGTGCCAAAGCAGTCAACCATCTGGGGAAAGATAACTGTGTTACTGTTAAATGATACCAGGACACACTGGCATTAATGGTAACAAGAGAGATGACCACCTTGTAAAAGCTGGCAGTCAGGCCCACTTCAAAGGACCAGAGCTTGTTGTAGGTATCTCAACAACAGTCTGTAGGACTGCCCTACAGGCCTGGATCAGACGTCAACACTCAACCTGCTGGAGGGAGCTGAAGGACTATAGACAGGCCCAGGAACTGATAAACGACCTAAATCTAAGGTTTGGGAAAGCTCTCATCACCCTGACAAGGAAAACTCTAAGCACACTGGTTGGAGTCCTAACCGGGCACAACCTGCTCAACCACCACAAAATGGTGATGGGACAACATGACAATGGTCTGTGTGATGCCTGTGGCATTGAATTAGAGACCTCTTTGCATTACTTAGACCACTGCCTGGTTTTGAGCAGTCAAAGGAAAATAATTCAACCCTTTATGGATCCCGAGAAGCTCAGAACACTGAGTGTTTCTAACCTCGTGTCTTTCATCTGAGGGACGTTAAGGTTTGAATAAAGACCAGTGTGTTTTTGGGGAGAGCAATGGGACCACTTACGAGGCCCCCAGGTTCTTTTTAAACCTCACTTACCATGACCATTGTGTTTTTATACAATATACGTTTATAAGTAAGTTCAAAACATAAAATAAAAACAATTGCAGCCTTTTTAGCAGGATCCAAAATGGATCATTTACATTTCAATTCATTTCTATGGGGAAAACTGATTTGACATACAAGTAATTTGAGTCACGAGCTCTGTAAGGTCATAAGTCAATCAGTTTTTGTATCTTAACAGTAAAAAAAAAATAAACCTGCATAAATAGTCAATTTTAGAAGTGAGGCCAGTGAAGTGAGTTCTCTGTTATTGTCAGGTTTTGTGTTTGAGCACTGATAAACTCAGACGGGCTCATTTATTGCAGCTGGCACGCACACACAGTCCTCTGTTATCAGGGGCTTTTGTCTGTTAAAGAAAAGAAAAAGTCAGATGGATAACGAAGTCTGATAGCGGAGGCGGCGTGCTTTGATCTCAGGTCCTGTCGTCCTAATAGACTCCTGATAAAAACGATATGAAGTCACAGAAGCTGAAGTGATATAAAATACTGTTTTGAAATTTTCACACCCCTTTAAAAAATGATGTTTTGTATTAATTTCAAACATCCTGCTATGCTAAACTTGAGATATTGAATAGAGCAGTAAACCATAAAGGGTTTTAGAGGTTATTTATTGTCATAATTCAACTCCTCCCTCCTCTGCTCTGGTTTCCTCACAGAGTCATCCAGCCTGAAGATGAAAGCCTTTGTTTCTGCTCCAAAACTTCTCTCTTCTTGCGAAATCCTCCAGATAATTTTTCTTCCTCAGAAGCAGCTCGGTTGTTGAAGGCCAGAGAACAAGCTGCTCATTGTTGGATCAGAACTCATAAACAGCCTGTTATTCAATAACTCTCACCTGAGAGGAGGGAGGGCAGCGTTGGTTCTGATCTTATGTCAGATGGGGGGTTTGAAAACCGATGGACTGAAGACTGATGAAAACGTTACGGCTTTGTTGGTATTTGATCACAAAAACTAAAAGTCTCAGAACTCAAGTCCACCTGTAGATTCTGATTTTTGTGTCCAGGAAGAAATCTGAACAACTGCAGATTGCTTAGGTAGCAGGTTGGTAGGAGAGAAACAGAAAGGTTGATAACTATTTCTGTCCTGGCCTGGTGCCCCCCAGCACCAGCCCAAGTTATTGACCACAAGTTTTTCACCCTTTTTAATCAGATTCATATTTACTAAAGTGTGAGTGATTGTATGATTATGCAGGGAATTCTTATCTGAGGCAAAAAAAATACTCAAAGATGAGGAACCAACTTTGTCTTTTATGGTCATTTATTACAAACATATAGCAAGAATCAATTTCAATGAATCATCACTAAAACAGTAAAAATAACAACATGAAAGATGAAGCAATAAGGTTTCTAAACCGTTAAATGTAAAAATTATTGTAGACTTGATGTCATACGTCTAAGTTAAGATAAGGTCTGGATGTTTAAACCTTTGTAGAAGGATGATTTTTTTCCCAACAGAAATATTTACTTAATTGACAAGAGACCCAGGTTAAAACAAGGTGGGCAATCGTCATCCCTAAAAATTAGGTGGTCACTCTTTGCTCCTCCAGTCCCAACTTTTTGTGTTTGGTTTGCATTTTATTTTCCTCTAGTCATTTAGAATTAGTAGAAGTTTTTAAACAAACAATAAAGATTGTTTTTGTCAAAAATAATCTTTGAGCATGTAGAGTTAAATATAAATATACATTCTGTTTAAAAGAATAATTTGCATCAAAAAATTTTAGACGATTTGTTGGCTTTAAACTTGAGAAACTTAATGTTTTATTTCCCTTCAAGTTGAAGACATATTTGACATTTAAAGAAAAAACAAGTCTGATGTAAGGACAATTAATGGTATAACGTGTTTGTATACAGAACATATTAAAACTGGACTGTGGTCGAAATCCAAATCTGTTCTGGTTTACACATAACAGGAAATCAGTAATATTACAAAAAAATGAAGTTGAGCACCATCCAGGGATCACTGGTATAAGCTGGTTAGTAGTGCTCTCCCAGGTGTTTATAATAAAAAACATTAAAATACCTAATAAACACAAATAATGTATCACATTTTTTTGTAATTTACAACAAACGTGGTCCCAAACAGTCTGGTAAAATCCCAGTCTTTCCAAAGAGTTAACTTTTTACTGCCTTGTTCATTTAATGTCTTTTGTGGTACATAATGATTGACAGACGTCTTGTCCCGCCCCCTCAGTTCGCAGCTCATTGGGGCTAATTTTGTTAAGCCTAGGGTCAGCCCAAGGCCACAGGCTTTAGCCACTGAGGGTGGACATATGTGCCTTGAGTTGAGCTCAAGTGTATGTGGTTTGGTGTAACTGAGTACGATGGTGAGCAAGATGAACATAAACGAGGTTACATCAGATGGCAAATCCTTAACTTTCAAATTGCAGAATTTCCCCTCTAAAACAAATCTTGAGACTCCACTGCCTGATAAACTGGCAAAAGAAAAATTAGTGTGACGCAGCCATCATAAATATACCTTTTAAGTAAAAATGTCTCCCATGAAAATACAGACCTGCTTCAGCTCAGAAAACTACAAATAAATACAAGACAAAAATCAGACAGTAGATGACCACAAATAAGTTTATTCTTTTATCAGTTTGAAAGTGTTTATGCTTTAACAAGTTAGATTTTTTTACATTACAAAATGAGGCTGTACAAAGTGTTTTAAACTGGACCCTCTTTGACCAGATAGCTGCCTTTCTCCATGTGGCTACATGAAGTCTTCCTCCTGGTTTCTTCTCATCCATCACTCATTACCTGCTCGGGTTTGTGTGCGAACACTCAGGAACTAAACACACTAACGTCCCCTCAGTCTAAATAAAAAAAAAACACGAGTTAGTTTTAACATCATTGCAAAGAAAACAAGTTTGATCCTTTTTTTGCGTGTGTCTTTGGTGTGTTTCTCTGTGATCGCTCCTACCTGCAGGTCGCTGCTGCAGACAGGAAGTGAACGCTCTCCCAGGTGGTTGTGCACACACCTCCCAAAGTGCTGCAGACAGGTGGAATCGGACGAGGCGCAGGTATGATGGCATGACGGCCGCCTCAGGAGGAGGCAGCTGGAGCAGGAGGTGTGCTGGCAGGAGCCCTGACACGCTTTCTTCTCCAGAGATACCAACCTGCAGGAAGAAAAACGTCCGGTTTCTGTTTACACAGCCACGAGAACATAACCCTAAAGACCACATTTGGAAATGTATTTTTAAAAACTGCTGTATATTTTGGTCAAACTATAAAACTATAATCATAACCTGATGTTAAAAAGTTCATACAACACAACATTTACTTTAAGTCTGGTTTAGAGCTGGTTTAAATCGGATTTATTTATGATCTTTCTCTCAAATCCATCAGGGTGACCTTTAAAGACCTTTAAGGTTAAACAAAAAGAAAAAAATACCTGCATATTTCAGTTGTAGTTTTTAAATTTGGTATAAACAATATTTTTCTTGTTAACATGAATATGTTCTTTTTTTTTGTCCCAGAGTAAAAAAATTATAATAAACATTAAAATTTCCCATACAGTTTTAGTTTTAAAACGTCATCCACACTGGCTGGACAGGCCCCTCTTCAACAAACTCAAAGTGGCCAACAGACCGCCAGTTGATAATCATCATCATCATCATCATCATCATCATCATCATTATCATTTATTTATTTATAAAGCACAATAAAAACCAAAGTGCTGTACAGGAATGTAAAATACAAACAATAAGTAAATAATACAGGGTTAACAAAATAAACAATAAAATCTTTAGATACCCAGCAGACCTCACAGACAGTGGGAGACTGTTCCAGAGCCCAGGACCTGCAACTGAAAAGGCTCTGTCTCCCCTGGTCACAAGCCGAGACCTGGGAACAACTAAAAGCTTTTGAGCTATAGATCTAAGAGATCTACTTGGAACGTGAGGCTGTAATCACAGTTGTAGCATGTTTTTTGCGTCTCCTGACACATTTATTAGTGAGCCAAGGAGCAGAAATGGATCTTTTCATGGCTCTATGATGATATCACAGTTGATAACTATTGATAACTCTTAGACAGAAAATCACTTCAAAAATGACCAGACGATCCCTTTAAAGTTAGTTTTTGTGGAAATGGAAATGAGCACAAAACCTGCGTTCACCTGGCTGAGCAGATTGCAGAGAGGTTGGACTGACAGTAATCCTTGGTGCACGCTGGCTTGCAGCTCTCTGGATCCAGTGGTTCCATCACTGCGCAGCACAAAGAAAACACTGAATCTGTAAAAACACTGTTTACTTCTTATCATGAGCAGAAAAAACCCCACTGGTCGTAAGATGTCTGATACCATAACAATAAAGGTGGCAGTTCGTTTCACTGTGGACAGATAAGGAGAATAATTATGTGAGCGGAAAGCTTTCGATCAAAGGAAGCCTTGAGCAGACTATCAGTCTTCACAGCTCGTAATTTTTTTTCTTTATCACGCTGGCACTGTTCCCATTACAACCAGGAACGAGCTCCAATATTTACTCTGGTTTGAGTGTTTCCAGTTTATGTCCTCTAAAATAAATCTGCTTGGCACAAAATGTAAGTAATTTAGTGTTTGGTACATTATTTCTTTGTTGTAATAATGCTTCCTGTCAATAAATATTAAACCTTTGGAAAGCCTGTTAAATTCCCTTTCAAATGGAGCCACATTTGTAAGGAACATGCATCTGTGGGATGAGCTGAGTATGTGGGTTGCACACATGAAAAATTTACCAATCTTCTCTACAAAACAGATTTTTTGTTGTTATTGACACTTGTTTTGAGCTTCTGGTACCTGGTGCTGTCAGTCAGGTGTCAATCATTGAAATTATTGTCAAGAAGTATTGTTGTATCAAAGAAATAATCTACCAAACACAAATAATCTTACTTTCTGTGTTAAGTTTATATATTTCTTTTCATGGCTTCTTATTAACCTATTTAAAAATGTGCATAAAATTAATTTTGTAGCTTTAAATCATTGAGAAAACACAGAATTATCATAGTTTATTCTAATTTAAAACATTTCTAATTCGTACTTTGAACTTATGCTTATTACAAATTTTTTTGTGCAAATATTTCCATTTTAAGTGTTTTCAGACATTATCTCCACTGTGATAAAATGTAATCTGAGCCTTTTTGGATAAATAAATTCTAGTCTCACCGGTCTTACAGGTCCCTTTTCTGTCTTTTCCTGGTCTGTCTGTGTCTGGTTCCTGATAAACACACACCAGCCCCTCGTCGCACTTCCCCAGGTAGTCCCAGGTGCCCCCACAGGTCTCCCCCTCTGTCTTGGCGCAGACGGGGCAGCAGCCACAAACACCTGTTGTCACACCGCCTTTACACTGGAGCCTCAGAGCCCTCCTGGATGAGCAGTGGATCTGCTCGCAGGGTGGGCAGTGAAGGGTCTGAAGCTGAGGGAGGTCACCGGTGGGAGCTTCCTTTGATCCCAATGCCCCCAACAGGCCACACAAAAACAGGAGCATCCACATCCTTACAGCCGAACAGACCTGTCAGGACCTTTATATTCAAATATACTGTCATGACATAAGCTACAACCTGCACTAGCAGCCAATAGATGAGGGCGAGGGGGGGTTCCATCATCCCCTCCTTTTATCTTCCCACCCTCAACAACAGTTTTGTTTTTCAGCTTAGTCAGATAAGTGTGATGAAGATGGAAACACTGGCCCCCTTTGTTTTGGAGTCATGTGACCTCAAAGAGGGCCAATTCACTGCACATCTATAAATCAGGTAATGACCCATTTCTCAAAAGAACAAAAGGATTTCAGACATCAGGTTATCTGATCGAAACGTCTCGTAAGTGTGGTGAAGAAAGACCGGCAGGATGTGTGCACAACAATAAACAGTGAGCGGCCCCAGTCTGAAAAGTTTTATTTTCTACTTTACTTTGCTTTTTAAATGATGGAAAACCTCTAAAATATTAGAAATGTTTCTCATTATTGTGTTTTATTTCCCCTCTTCTGCACAGCTGCACCGTTTTCAGATTTCAATGTGTAAAAATGTTTTGAGTGTCCAATCACATAAATTACCGTTTTTTTATAAATTAAAAGCCAAAACCTTGATGTCCATCCTCAGTTTGAGAAAAAACAAAAACTCTTTGACCACAAAAGATGCAATTTTTTCCAAGTCCGTGTTATAATTTTGTCTGTTAATTTGTTGATGATGTGTTAAAAAAAAAGAATTATTTTTTTATTTGTAGATTAAGCGTTAAATATTCTGAATGGCTGGTGCAAAAAATGGAGATTGTCTCTTAATAATGACAAAACACAAGAAATCCACTTCAGAGGGAAATCAGAACAGAGAAGTTCATACAATTTTATGTATGGACAGACATCTTTAACATTCACAA
>JARVJO010000002.1:20107524-20125018 GCA_031762555.1 Cynodonichthys magdalenae | reverse complement strand
TACCACGGTTGGCCGGTAGACTACAGATCTCTATCATAGGCCAAATTTATATCGTTTCTACCATATATCGTTTATATCGCGCATTCCTACTCTGGACATGTCCAAACCGTCTCAGTCTGGTCTCTTTAACTCTAACTGCCTGTCATTCAGCCTGCGCTGTTGAACTGTGTTTACAGAACATGAAGAAACAACGAGTGGCGGACGCTGCAGTGGACAGCATGAAGCAGCAGATGTTGGAGCTCTGTCGCTCTGACACGCTGTCCAGAGTGCGGGAGCAGCACGACAGAGACCTCGCCGTCATAAAGGAGCAGCACAACGCCGCGCTGTTGGCCTTACAGCAGAAGCTCGACTCCACCTCCCAGGCTTTAAACGAACAGGTGTGTGGTGTTAATAAAATGTCTCAACAAGCTGTTCAGAGCGTGTTTTTCTGAAATCAGACAGATGTCACCTGCAGATCTCATCAACTCAGCCCTCGTGGTTTTTGTTTCACTTGGCTGGTTTCAGATGGATGTTGGTCAGAAGTTACGAGATCAAGTGAAGCTGCTGGAAAATCAGAGAGAAGCAGAGCAGCTGGAGAGAGCAAACCTAATCAACTCCCTCACCCAGCGCCTGGAGGAGAGTCAGCGTCAGTGTGCCAAGCTGCTGCAGACGAGTGAGTGAAAGGCTCTGCGTTGGTATTTAATGTGTATTTTTCACGTGCAGTGTTTGTGTCGCTGCTGCAGCTCTTTAAAAGTACTTTAATGTAGGAGTTTAAAAATCTATAAAGTGATGGCTGTTTGTGGCGAAAGTCCTTTAAAATCCTTGAAATTAGTATCTGATTTAACAATTTGTTTTTGTTTTTAGATGGGAGGAACTTTATTGTTATTATTATTTAATTATTCTTTATTAAACCAGGCAAATCTCACTGAGATCACAGATTTCTTTTGCAAGGGAGACCTGAGCCTGAAGACTGTCTAACTTGCCTGCTTGTTGTTTTTGACTTAGTGGTTTTAGTTTTAATAATATTTATCACAGCACTTTTTGGATTTGTAATATATTAAATTTGCTCAAGAATCTAATAGGCAGCTTTTTTATTTCTGATGTTTTTACTTAAAACGATTCAAATTTCAACATTTTAACAAAAGACTGAAACAGACAGTTTATGTAGGATTCAGTTTCCACTGTTAAGAAATGTGTGTTGACCTTTTATTTTCCCCTTTTCTATAAATGTATTACATGCCCTAATTTTGGTTCTTTAAAACCACATAAAATCATATTTTATGTGAAGTTTTGTCTGTCATTATACTCAGTATGTTTGTGTTGTTTCTGAAAAAATTTCCTTTTTTTTTTTTTTTTTAAACTTTTCTACCACATATTTTCTGTCTTGGGTAAATAATATTTTCCACAACAATAGCCATCAGTTTGCTGACTAATGTTGATTTATGAAGACTTTTTACAATCTTTCTTTAATAACTTTATAAATATAAGCAATTCAGTCTCTAACAGAAGTCAATAATGTAAAAGTGGTGATAATGTGTTGCAGTACTTTCTGTATCCACTTGGGGTCGCTGTGGAGTCACAAACTGAACCTCTTTCCTTCTTGGGCAAAAGTTTATTACATTTATTTATTTCAGGTTATTTTATTTAATCAGGACAGTGTTGAATTAAAATATAAATATAAAGACATTTAATGCATAGCATCATATTTAACCTGAGGTTAATTTCCATCTGTAGTCTTTCAAGACAACTAACACAAATCATTTTATGACAACTTTAACATGTATTTATACCAAGTGACTCACTTTTACAACAGGTATTGTAGTATAAAAAGGACCAGAGATTTTTTTTTGTGTGTGGATACTCTGGTTTTCTCCCACAGACTAAAAACATGACTGTTAGGCTAATATAGGTGTAAATGGTCCCTATACGAAAAATTTTCCCTAACAGTAAAAGGCCAGTGAAGTTTAATAAATGCCAGATAAGTGCATGAGTTTAACATGAGGCGAGCTCCAAATGTTTTTCTGCACATCTGAACTTTGCTCCCTTCCAAATGAGTTTAATCTGTAGTGATTTTCTCTTTAATGTCTTCAGACTCTGTGCAGGAGATGAGCCAAATGCAGATCAAACTACAACAAGCTCAGTCAGCCAAGGCACTGAGTGAAAACACCAACAAAGTTTTACAGGTTTGCTTTCTTATAAAACGGTTTGAAATCATTGTATCTGAATTAAAGGCTGCGACCGTTCTGACCTGTTTGTCATTTTGTCTGGCAGGAGGATTTAGCAGATCTGAAGGAGCAGATCACTCTGTATGAATCTGCTGTGAAACACGGCGTCATTTCTTTAGACCTGAGCAACGAGTCGCAGCACCATCTGTCTGAGTCCTGCATGGATCTGGGCTTGAAGAAGGCTGGCAGGAAGAACGGCACATTTCATAGGTACAGTTTAATCACTGTGATGTTGTTGTGTTTGTGGTCTTGTTTAGACTGAAAATCTGTGGCCTAGTTGACAGTTTTGGCCTTTTTGTTGCCGTCAGCACCGCTCTGGCTCACCTGTTGGACTCCAAGATGCCCAAAGACGAGGCCTTGAGGCTCCTGCAGGTGGAGATGCAGCGCTGCCTCTGCTCTTTGAAGGGGAAGCGACAGAAGATCGGTCGGCTGCAGGAGGATCTCCAGCGCTGTCAGGCTCGAGTCAGTGAGCTGCAGGCCGAGTTAGATGAAGCAAAGCTCAGCGCTTCAGTAAGAGCGCCTCCTGATGGCTGTTTTTAGAAAATCCATTTAGACTCATTTGTCTTTTTGCTTATTAGATAAAAATGAACAAAAACAGATTAACAGCTGTATAATTCTGGTCCACTCTTTGATTAGGAAAATAGCATTTGCTCCGTGTGTCCACAGGTCAAAGAAGCGAGTCATGTGAAACATCTGGACATGACCGGAGACTCCCAGAAAGAACTGATGAGTCTGCAGAAAGACAAGCAACACTTGCTGGAACAAGTGGAGGTTGACTGTAGTTTAATGTTTATTAATATTCCATTACTTTTTTGAATTATTCTTGACAAAATAACATGACTTTTTTTTTTGTCCTAAACTTGTAGCTGCTGGAAAAGAAGACTAAGGAGCTGCAGCAGAGCGAGGAGAAGCTGAAGTCCACCAACACCGAGCTGTGCACCAAAATGAGGGAGATGATCCAGGAGCTGGACCAGGAGAAACAAGAAGCTGCAGAACGGTGCGGCTCAGAAAACGCTTTGAGATTAGATTTAGAAGTTTTGGTACTTTTGGTTTTTGTTTGGTTTTAATGAGTTGTTTGTGTGTTTCTCAAGAACTGAGCGGATTCATCAGCAGTTCAGGGATGATGTGGTGAACCGGGTCAGAGCAGAACTCCTGCAGGACCACAGTGCTCAGGTTGAACAGCTGACTGCTCAGCACCATCAGGAGATGCAACAGTTACAGTAAGTTTTGTTGAACATTGCACTGATGTGAACCTTTTTGTGCTTCGTTTATTTCTTGTTTCCCTCTTTTGCAGAACCCAGCTGTCAGAAGTCAATGATAAGATGTTAGCCGTGCAGGAATGTTACATTTCTGTTTGCAAGGAGAAGAGCTTGCTCGAGGAAACCATTCAGAACCGAGAGAAAGACGAGGCTTTGCTAAAAGAGGAGAGTAATGTAGCTGTAGAAGAGCTGAGACGGGAACTCGAGGCTCAGCATCAAGCCTCCATAACTCAACTTAAAGCAGTGTGGTCCAAAGAGACGGAGTCTGAAATCCAGCAGCAGGTGGACTCTCGTGTAGCTTCAACTGAGGCTAAATGGAAAAATGAACTGCAGAAGGTCTGACTCCGAAAACTTTAAAACCCAGCCTTTTATTTTACTCAGGTTTTAAGCCAGACTTAGTTGTTGTTTTTTTTACCCTGTATTTGTTTTCAGAGAGAGAAGACGTGGGTCCAGAAGTTGGAGGAGGCTAAGAGAGGGAGAAGCAGAGAGACTGCTGAGGTGACCTGTCAGACAGATGAGTCTGAGCTCAGCACTCTGACCATTTCTGCTGAGGAGCTGGAGTCCCAGCTCAGAGCTCAGAAACAGCAGCTGCAGCTGGACGCTGACAAAGTGCAACAGAAAGCTGTGGAGGAGGCTAGAAAACAACTCCAGAGAGAGTTGGAGGAGAAACATTTGGAGGACATGGCCAAGCAGGTCACTGAGGCTTTATGTTCCTTCTAAATAATAAACAAGCTCTAGTTTTTTATGTCTAGAAGTTCTGAGTCACTCTTATACACACTGCTGTAATATCCAGTTTTTGTTTTTATCATAACAGTATTATTCAAAAAGGTTATTTTTTATGGTGTTTCAGGTTGAAGGAGCTGTATCTCGGGCCTATAACCGCTGGATCGAGGATCTGTCATCATTACCAGAATTTCAAGCATCACTCAAAACCGAGAAGGAGAAATGGGAAACGCTACAAGAAGAAGTTACAAACCAAAAAGTAGATCAAAATGTTTTAAAATTTAAAGACGTACACAACCATCTTCTCTCGCTCTGACTATAAATTGTTGTTTAATCATTTCAGGTGTCCCAGGCCCTGAGGGAGGCAGAGGATCGGTGGGGCAGAAACCAACAGGAGGACCAGAGTTCTGGAGCCAAGAGGGCTGAGGAGCTCCAACAGGAGCTGGCAGCGCTTAGGATCCAGCTGGAACAAGCGTCCAGAGAGCAGGCTGCCCTGCTGAGAGCTGAGCTGGCCGCAGCCCGAGCGGCGTGGAGTCGAGACAAACAACAGGAAGTCTCCGTCATCCAGCTCCGCTGCGAGCAGACGTACCAAAGCAAGCTGCAGGAGCAGCGCAGGAAGCTGGAGCAAGCTGTGCAGAGAGCCAGAGAGGACACTGACCTTCAGAGGAAGGAGCTGCTCCTGCAGATGGAGGCCGAGCTTCAGCAGGCTGTGAGGGCACACGAGGAGGAGTCGGGGCGCCAGCGTGCAGAAACAGAGCTGAGTCAGAGACGGCAGATCAGAGACGAGTTCATCGCAGAGCTTCGGGCTGGACTGACCGAGGTCCAAACCCAACTTCTTGGACAAGAGACTGAAAACCACCACAGATCCAGTGGGTCCACATCAGAGGCTTCTATAACTCACATCATCCAAACATCGTGTGGAGACCTGGTGAACAGAGCGGTCTCTGAGGCCAGGAGAGAGTGGAACAAAGTGAGTTGTTGTAAAATGATCCACTGCATAAACAGCAAATAAGAGATTTTACTGTTTTTGTGACATGATGAGAACAAAATATTGGTTAAATTGTAACTTTACTTTTAATTTGGAGCAAAAGTGAGTTGTTTTTGTCTTTGATTCTCCCTCCCACAGATGAGTGAGGAGAAGCTGAGTCGTGTCTTAAAAGAAGCACAGGAGCAACACATGAGAGAACTCAACAAAATGCAGAGTATGTAACGTTTAATTCTTTACACATCCGTTCCAGCAGAGCCATTCTTCATTACGTGATCGTTCCATACTTCCAGGCTCTTCGTGTCAGAGGAGGGATGAGCCTCGCTGCAGGAAGGAGTGCACAGAGACGTTAAGTAAATTGCAGAAGAAGAACCAGGAGCTGCAGAGGCACTTGGAGAAAGCCTGCCGTCAACTTCAACACAGCGTCCGAGAGCATAAAGCTGCCGTGCAGCGTCTTAAAGGTACTTTTTCTTTACTACACCATCAATACAGCGTTCAATAATATTTACTCAGCTGACTCTGGATCTGTTTACTCTGAAATGTAGACGAGCATGAGAGCAGCTTACAGAAGGTGAAGGCTGAACATCTGCAGCAGCTGGGGGAAGTGGAGAAAGTCAAGGAATCCTCAGGGTTTGTGTGAACTAAACATTTGGGGGTTTTGTTGCTGTGCAGTTATGTAATTCAAGATTAAAAGTAGCACATAGTGGGAAAATAATCTATTTTTTTACGTACGGAAGGTCTGATCAACAAAACCTGCAGCAAGGCCTTGAGGAGATGAAGCAGCAGTACCTGATGACTGTGGAAAAGATCAGAGGTGGGTGTATCACTCACACTCACACACACTCACACACACACTGCTTCTTCCTATCTTCACAGGGACTTTGCAATGACTTCATCATGAACCTAAATAACACTAGATTGAGCTCTGCGCCCATCTCGTCCACTGTTAGCTTCTGTGACAACATAGAGGAGCAGAAATTGCGACCATCAGCTCACAACCGACAGCAACTATTTGATTAACAGCAAGCCCAACTGGACCTGTGTCATAAATTATTTTTAATATTTTTACAATAAATTAATTGTTAATTTAATTCAACAATCATAGAAAACAGTTGGATATATACAAGAAAAATATATAATGTGTAAGTAATAATGATCTAAACCAGACCTGAACAACTTAGACTTTTCAGCTAGTTGAAAAATTATGACTTCAACTAGTAATAAAGTAGATTTATTATTTCTTACCTGCCATAAATAATAATACACATTTAGTCGACAATAAGAAAATGTTCACTGAACACCCTGTGATAGTTTAGAATGAAACTTGTCTCTACTGATATTAGCTAACCATCTTCTCAACAAGTCATGTTTGTCTAATAGAAACCAAAAAACAGTCAAATAAATGATATTATTTTAAACTGTGTAAATATTACATAAATCAGAGGCAAAACCAGCCTGTAATATTTAATAATTTGTGTTTAAATTGTAGCATGATTCAGCAAAGTGCTACACTCTGTATAACAATTATATGCTACAGAAGCTAATATCTGCTAACCACCTCAATAAAAAACAGTGATTACAGCGGCTTTATAAGCTGATTTAGTAAATATCCTAAATCTGTTCTGGAATAATGGGCCTTACAAGATAACAAATGCTTGAACACACACACACACACACACATTAATTTAGTGTTCTGTTCATTTTCAGCACTGTTCCCTCAATCAGAAATTCATCATCAGTCTTTAAAAAGTTCCCACTGTTTGCACAAAGTAAATAACTCGAACTAACTGTGTTATTCCAGGAGACATGCTGCGTTACCTTCAGGAGAGTCGTGAGCGCGCAGCAGAGATGATCCGCACCGAGGTGCAGAGGGAGAGGCAGGTCACTGCCAGGAAGATGCGGCGCTATTACCTGACCTGTCTGCAGGAGTTACTGGAGGACGGGAGCAGGGCCACGGGGCGAGGAGCTTTAACTGTCCTGAACTTGTTATCTCCCTTCAGCATCGCTCCTCGTGCTAATCGTATGGATCTGTCTTCTGCAGGGCTGAAAAGAAAATAATGAACGCTGCGAGCAAGCTGGCGGCCATGGCTAAAGTGTTGGAAACGCCCGTCAAAAGTCAACCTAGAAAGAATTACGGTTTAACAAGTGAGTCACTGAGAGATCTGATGTAGTTTTCTTTATTATTGTCAGAAGATATCAGTGCAGCTGTGTTTTTGTGTTGTCAGGTGTTTTGACGGCTGAGTGTACCGCCTCTGGTGGGGCGCCGGGTCAGACCGCAGGTCTCAGTAAGACTCTGTCGACACTAAATGAAATCCCTGATACCAGACCAGATGAGAGATCCAACAGGGAAAAGACTTCTGCTGATTCAGGACAGAAATCAACGATCAGGACTAAACCTCCAGGCCTGCAGGACACTCGAGCATCTCAGCAGGACTCGGTGGAAAAACCCAAACGGCCTCAACCGTCTCACACAAACCTCCCCTCCTCTCAGTCTCACATGGATTTCGTCAGCTTGTCTGTGAGGGGTAACGGCTTGGAGTGGCGCCTGCAGGAAGGGAACCCCAACAAAGCCGACACCCGCCTGGAGTCAGGACTTCGCAAACCTCTTCTTACCCAGGAGACCCCCGTCAGAGAGGAGAAACGGACCGACTGGAGCGCGACTAGCTGCGACTCGGACACGGCGTTTAGGCTGTCGTACTTTGGGAGGAAAGTTGAACCAGTCAGGCCCTTTTCAGTATCGGCTGGGTCGGCCAACGAAACGGGAGAGTTCGGTGGTCTCACGCCTGATGTTTCCGACCTAACTGTTTATAACCAGATTCCAGAGAAGACGAGTGAAAACAACTCTCACACGAAGAAGAGTTTGGTTCGAGAGCCGATCCCTGGTTCTGAATGTGAGGGCGAGCTGGGCCTTGGCTCCCGGCCTCAGTTCTCGGAGCTGAGGCAGCGGCAGCAGGACAGCGGCTTCGACAGTCCGTTCTACCAGCAGCACTGAGACAGCAAGCCCAGGGATGAAAATGAAGAGGTGACATTTCAAATAGCTTTTTAAATTGTGCCTTAACGTTGTGTATTTTCTCTTTTTTAAATCTGCTGTGAGTTTTGTATGTGCAGAAATGTTTGTTTTTTGTGCTTGATCCGTAAAAAGATCAACATGTTTTATTCCCTTATCTGTGAATGAGCAGCTTGTTTATGCAAACAAAAAGACAACAAAATAAGTTTACAGCTGCTTGTTTTTGACCCTCTTTGACTTTGTGCAGATTGAACCAACACAGTGGTAAAAGTTAGGTGCTTTAGAAAGAAGATAGAAGTTGTTAATTATTGAGCCTAAAGGTTGCTGTCTGATGGACTTTGCAGCCTGTAGACCATCAAACTCTGATCTTATCTCTGCTGCTGATTTTAGCTCCATACTAACTGTATCTGTGGTTGGGCTATTGATCTTCTTATCAGAGTCTCAAGAAAAAAACAAGTAAGCGTCTTTTCCCCCAAAATACCACCAGTACTGTTTAATAGTGTGTAGTTTTACTCCCAGTAAATTATATTTTATTACTAAAACTGAAGCTGAACGTTAAAACAAAAAACTGCTTATTCAGGTTTTTTTAGTTGATTCTCTGTTGGTCTAATCAGGTAGAAGTTTCTTTAAAAGCAGTGTTTGCATTTTTAAAAGCAGCACATGATGGAGCGTTCTTTAATGAATTTGTTTTCAGGTCTGAGTTTGTAACTCCTGTGAAACAAAAGCGGTTTTCTGTCCCCGTGTTTGACTTTTTAAATGTTTTATCACAGTTTAATAAGATGTGCTGTGCATATTTGTTCATGTTTTTCTATATTTATACATGTGTGTGTATTTTTGTTGTTCTTTTAATAAATCTAGTCTTTTTACAAACTTGAACAAAATCTGATTTGTCATATGAGCTAAACGTCAATCATCATCGCCTCGCGTACAGTAAATTTAACTAAATCTAAAAGTATTAAACACAAGTTTTAAATACGAAGCATTTGCTGATTAAATCAGAAAATTTGTTTTTAAGGCTTGTTAACCCAAAATTTTTAATTTTTAAAAAAAAAAAATGTGCAAAAGTTCAAGGGAGGTTAAAGTGAATTAAATTCTGTATTTTTTACTCGTTAAAACAAAACTTGTTAAATGTTATTTAATATTTATACTTGTATCCTTTTTTCAGTACTCCTCAAATGCATTAAATAAAAAAAGATGTAATTTACCCCCATACTAGGAAACTAATCACTCTTTTTGTTTTTGCTACATTAGATGTTTAGACGTTTTAACACAAAAACTGTTGGTTTTAGATGAAGACTTCGAATGTTTAGATTCTGATATTTTGGTGTTTTTCTATAATGCAAGTTTTAAAGAAGTCCTTTGAATTCTGGGAACTTTAAATCCACTGAGGAGTTCTTGTAAACTTGTCAAACAGAGCTACTTAAAAACATCTGCTGTCACATTTCAAACATTTACAACTTGTTTCGTGTTTGTGAGAACTTCTGTGGTTTGTTTCCTGCAGAGATCGTCAGCTGTTGGTGAACTTTTATTTTGAAAGTTTGAGTTTTGTGCATCAACAGAAGCAGTCAGGATTAGGTTTAACATCCCAGAGTGCAGCAGTTTGCACATAAAGAGCAACAGGTGAGAAACTTCAGGTGTGAGCAGTAAAATGAACAGATGAACTCTTTTCTCCAGCAGCAGACATCACTCATCCCAAACCGCCGACTCAGACTCGTCTTTGTGAGAGCTCCAGAAGATGGGATTTATAACCGCCTCCTCTCCATCCCTGCTCCCCGCAGAGGGGTACTCAAACACACATTTCTCTGATAAACTGCCAAACAAAAGCTCTAACAGCAGATTTTTCCTTTTGTCAGCAGATCCTTGACCGTTACTGTAGGGGTTTCCATTTTCTCTGCCTCTAACTGAAACACTTAGTCTTAATTTTTTATTTTCTTTTAGTTACACTTCCATTTTTAGCAAACAGTTAACCGTGTGCTCAAATAAAGAAAAAAGCTTGAAATATACTTGCAGCTTAAAGTGCCTGTGACATCAAAAATGTTATAATGAACATGAATGCATGTTACAACAGCTAACAACACAGACCGTAGAGGAGAATCTGATGTTTCTTTAGATCATTTTGAGTCACTATCAAAGACATGAAGAGTCAGAGTTCAAATAATATTGTTTCAACAAAGACCAGTTATTTTTCTTAAAGAGTTCCCCATGATGTCACTTCCTGTTTCACTTTGGTTGAGCCCAGTTCAGAAGAAAAATATTTATGTGACAAAATTAGTAAATTTGTGTGTTGTGCAAAGTTTTTTAAATACACAGATGTGTTTTTTTTTTTTTTTTTACTTTTTGAAGCATGTCACAGGCACTTTAAAGGTGGTATCTGAGTAAACTCTATGACTTTGGTTTTAGGAGAAAACTAAAAGTGTAAAAATGCTAAAGAATATGTTTCAGTCAGATGTGCAGCATCTGTTCCAGCTCATACTTAACATCAGGTAAGGTTGAGTCATCTGACGGTGAGAGGCCAGCATGTTTTTGCCCCCCTGTGTGTGTGGGTGGGTTTTTGTTTCTGCCACAGAGTGAGAACCATGTTAGGTTTTTAACTATGAATTAAGTTTTGGTTAAGGTTAGTGTTAGGAATAGACTAGTAATGGTTTGTTTTAGGGAAAATGTCTGGGTTAGACTGACAGTCACAAAAATGAATGGAAGTCAATACAATGTCCTCAGTTTGATGCAAGTACAAGGATGTGTGTGTGTGTGTGTGTGGTCTGTGCTGTTACTATTGGATGAACATCCTGAACTGACACTTTTGATCTCATCTCAGTTCAAGTCTCAATTAAATTCAGTGGGTCTTTAAATAATTTAAATAGTTTAACTAAAATGTCAGATATGGATTTAACAACCAGTCTGTTACATATTACTCAGCCTACAGATTTCACAGAACAAAAAATGAGTTTTACCTTTAACCTGATGAACTTTGTGAATAAAAACCAGAAAGAACAGCTGAGTCTTTAAACTCTGTGTTTACACTGTGGAGGTCAATGAAAGTTAATGTCCTGTTCCTAAACTTTGACTCATTTCTTTAACTTTCTACAAAAGCAGCTGCGGTTGTCCTGGACCTCATGTCCTATTAAAGTCCAATTTAAAACTGAATCAGCAGCAGTCAGATGATTTACAAACTAAACAAAATGTGTATAATAAAGTGTTTTAACATGGAGAATAGATTGTTTTTTTCTCTTTCATATCTACATCAGCAGCTGAAGGCCAGAACACACCAGGCTTTAGCCCAAACTTTTCTTCCATCATTGTTTTTGTTTTAATTTATATTATTTATGTTTTTTATTATTAAATTACAATCCCATCATTCAGGAAAGATTCTGCTTTGTAATGAAATTGTCAAGAAATAATTTGTTCTGGTGGAAAATCAAGATTCACTGAGTGCCAACAAAATCTTTAAAACTGAGTGTTGCTTAAAATCTGTATGGTAAACATTTTATCATTTAATACAAATCATTTTAGCAGGATAAAAGTTAGAGATCAACAAATATTTTTTGAAATTAAGGCAGTTGATGTACAACACAGATTTTTTTATTTTATATTTTTTAAAGGAGTAATCAGAACTCAAAACTGAAGTGGAACTTTTATCATAACAAATAAATATTTTACTCGAATGAGGAGGAAACAGAATTTGTTTTTTGAAATTTTATTACAAAAATATTTAACCAGAGACATAGAATAGTCAACAACAATAATAAAAACTGACAATCAAATAATAATGAATAGGAATTTGGAGTTTAATATTATGAAGTAGTTTGTTAAGCAGCATTTAAATAAAGATTAGCTGTCATTTAGCAAAACTAGAAGAATTCTTACTGACAAATTATTTTAAATTCAACAGTTTCATGAATACATTAGAATTTCATCCAAATTATGAGGTTATTTAAATAACTGTACATGTAGGAGATTGACCAACGGTGGGGTTCCATGTTGACTTGTATGAGTGCTGTTTTGACATGATATTCTATCAGACAGTGGAATAAAACAGATTGTTCTCACTTCCTGTACTGACAGCTTGACTCCAGATAACAAACCAGCGCCTCTGATAAAAGTTCATCACAATGCTGGCTGAAGCCGGCTGTGTAAGGATGGTTAAAACACAGTTTTCAACTAAAAAAAGTGAACTTTCACTCATTGCTGAATTAGACTCGGTGTATCGTCTGTGATGCACATTGAAGTGTGACACTTCCTGTTGATCACTTGATGTGTTCAGCACTGCGCTGCTGGTTTGACACGCTGGGATCATTTCTGCTGCAGGACAGACTTTCATCAGAAAAATGTGGTGAAATAGATGATCGTGACACATTTTTCTAAGAGGCCATAGCTTCTTTTTTGTGTGTGAACTTTAGAAGGGATTTTCTACACTTCATAAAATGCTTGTGAGACACAGGTTTTCTCAGTGTGAGATTTGTTTCAGTTGTATAAAGCTTTTTTTTGTTCCCGCTAATAAAAACTCTCTAACTTGGTGACTTGTTTGCTTGCTGCATTGCATTCTGGTCCCTGTAGGTCATTGTCTTCTGTATCTAGTGCAAATTAATTTAAATAATAAAACTCTGTTTCTCCTTTTTTATGTATAATTAAATTGTAATTGACTGGAAAAAAGATTAAAATGATAATTGGTTTGTACAATCACATATTTAAAATAGAACAGAAACCAGATCCAGTAGTAGCGGAACTCAAAATTCTGAAGCTGGACTGACGTCAGTTCCGAGTTGAAAGGGTTCCAGTTTCAAACTTGTCAGAATGTCAAAAAAGCTTTTCTATTTTTTGCTCTGCAACAACAACACTTACAACAATAGTGCACTACAAGACATTTTGAGTGTACAAACAGCGTTTAAAAATATCTCCTAATCACTATCAAGTACTACAAGGACGAAGAGGAAGAGATACACTATATTGCCAAAAGTATTTGCTCACCTGCCTTGACTCACATGTGAGCTTCATTGACATCTCATTCCTAATCCATAGGGTTCAATAAGACGTTGGTCCACCCTTTGCAGCTAGAACAGCTTCAACTCTTCTGGGAAGGCTGTCCACAAGGTTTAGGAGTGTTTATTGGATTTTTGACCATTCTTCCAGAAGCACATTTGTGAGGTCACATACACTGATGTTGGACGAGAAGGCCTGGTTCTCAGTCTCCACTCTAATTCATCCCAAAGGTGTTCTATGGGGTTGAAGTCAGGACTCTGTGCAGGCCAGTCAAGTTCATCCACACCAGACTCTCCATCCATGTCTTTATGGACCTTGCTTTGTGCTCTGGTGCACAGTCATTTAGATGGGTGAGCAAATACTTTTGGCAATATAGTGTAGCTTGCATTTAAGCTTAAAAGCAACAAATGAAAAGAACTTACTTTACCCAGGATCTGAGCTATTTCCTCCCACAAATGTGTTGCTCTCTAAAAGTCCTTATATTCCTTCACTCGTGTATCATATAGTGTCTATGTTTTCTAATCTCCTCCATGAGATGCTCTTTCTCCATTTCATCCAAAAATGATGCCGATTCTCAACTTTATCTGCTTGGTGTCGCATCCAAAACAGTTCGATGTGAACTCGCCAAGAAGTTTATTGAGGGGACTGCGGACAGAAAAAACTGATCTCTGAGAGGACCTGTTCGCCGGACGTCCCCTTTGAGGCCACACTGAGTCCGCGAGTGAAGTACGCCTGAGTATGTGGGGTCCTTTAACATCTCATAGACTTAGCATCTCAAAATAATGACAGCATCTCATAATGATTTAACATCTCAAAATTATAACTTTAGCATATCAAATTATTGATTTAGCATCTTATAATTACAGTTTAACTTCTTATAATCAGAACTTAACTATTTGGATGCAAAGTTTTTATGAGACAATACAAGTCTTCCTTTTTCCAAATCTTATAATTATGACTTGGTCTGATCTTGATTTGTTTGTTTAGTTGATATTTTTTATTTTTCCTCCTTCACGGTGGCATGAATAGTCTTCCATATAGGAACAATTTCTATAACAGTTGAAATTGAGGAGCTGATCTGTTTGTCAGCTCAGTAATGTGAGGAGTCACTTGGGAGTACAGTGAAAGTTTGTGTTTCTGCAGCTGCGCTCCTCCCACCACCTCCCGCTCACTCTGCGCACTTTTACAGTAAACCTTTAACAGATAGGTATGAAATTAATACCTATCGTTTGCCTTTAGGTTCGTTTATTTCAGGATCCTGCGCTCGTGGAAGTAACAGTTTTTCTGTCTCGCGCGTCTTTCTGAAGTTATTGCGTAATCGTTGCGCTCTGATCAGCCGCTATTTGGAGACACGTGACCAAAAGCGGGATCATTAAAGGGTAAATAAATAATCATCGTGGATTGAGATCTGACAGCGGGATCGATCCCTCCAGGAATGAAGGAGGGGTCTGCGGGGTCTGGAGCCCAGCTGAGCGCCGCCCCGAACTTTTCTCACAGTTTGTTCCGAGCAGCAGAACCACGTCCACCTCCTCTGGACCACTGCTGCTGTTTGTGCGAGATACAAACATAACATGTTCCTGTTCTCAGCTGCAGCCGGACTGCTGGTCCTGTTGTGCTTCTACATCTGGACTTTCTGTCCGCACTTCTGGGAAGACTGCTCCTACATCCTGAGGAGCCTTAGACTAGGCTTCAGACTGATACGGTACAAGAAGTCCAAACCCTTCTACAGCATCCTGGACCACTTCTTGGACTCTGTGAGGAGGCGCCCGGACAAGGTCTTGATCCACTTCGAGGGTCGAGAGTATTCGTACGCGGAGGTGGACCGACGGAGCAACCAGGTGGCCCGGGCCCTGCAGGCTGAAGCCCGGCTGAAGGAGGGGGACACCGTGGCCCTGTTCCTGTCCAACGAGCCCTCATACGTCTGGACCTGGCTCGGTTTGGCTAAACTGGGCTGCCCGGCTGCCCTGCTCAACTTTAACATCAGGTCCAAATCTCTGCTGCACTGTTTCTCCAGCTGCGGCTCCAAAGTCATCCTCACCTCTCCAGGTCAGACTCAAATGTATATTTATATATTTATATTATATATTTTAATATTATTTCACAGGTCAGGGTGACAGAAAACTGAAAAATATCTAATCAAACATCATTTATCTCTGGTTCAAAGTACAGTCACTCATCCTGTTATGTAACTAATTATCTTTGGCAGTTTTATGTATTTGCCTGAATCTTAAAGAAATGTTGGACTTTTTACACCAACAAAATTATTTCAACAAATATTTAAATAGCCCATCATTCACTTCTTAATCTCATCAAAGATCAAGACTCTTTAGAAATTGCTGAGCTCAAAGGCTGAAAGCCAGCATTGGGTGATTCTAGGATCTGACCTTTGGGGATGCTTAGCCCCCAGCAATAATGGCCCAAGATTTTGTTGGGGCCTCCTGTGCAGCTTTTCTAAATCTCACTGCCAATTTACATACATTCACATACCAAATTCAGTTAAGAACAATATATTGAATGTGAAACAGATCTAACATACCTGCACATCCACTGACAGCAACAAGTGACACGTGTTCATTTTAACAAGCACATGTCAACCAAAGCAGTCCTAAAGAGGTCCAGGGGGTCCAGGACCAGGACCCTGCTCCCCTGGAATATGTTTTACAAAGAACATTTTACTAAATTTATGGGATTAATACAACCAAAAATCTACCTCTATTTTCTATATTAACCCTAACCTGTTCAAGTAAAGCAAGCATGGATGAAACAACAAAGGATCAACTGGACTTACATCCTAAAACTCATCACGTTACACTTCCTTACAAAACCAGTTTAAAATTTTTAGAGGCTAAAATCCCCACTGATTGAATGTTTGTAATGTTTGGGCTCTCAGGGGTGACTTCATGGATTCAAGAACACTTCCACAAATCATCATATATGAACATAGTTTTGCTGTCATGCAAGTTTAAAGCTCTATCACACAAAGAATAAGTCTCAAGTAAATGCTTTCCAGAAAAGCCTCCATCTTTGAGCTAAAGTTCATTTAAACTGAACTGAGATCAAATGGAAAACTGTTCTGTGGTCAGATAAATTCTATCCATTATCTTTACCTGCTTCATCATTTCCTGGTCATGGGGGTCTCTGGTGTCTAACAGTCACTTTGTGAGGGGTGGGGGGTGCACCCTTGACAGATCACAAGTCCATCATAAGATTAGATACAGACAACCATTCATGCTCTCATTCAGATAAATTGACATTTACATTTTTTTTTGGAAACCACCTATTCCAAGTTATTGGTACTGAACATGAAAACCTGCTTCTCTGTTGGTATGGGGGTGCATTCGTGTCACTGGCACTTTTGGAAAGGAACCATCAATGCAGAAGTTTAAACAGGTTTTAGAACGTCTGCTCCCATCCAGGCAATGTATTTTTCAGACAATGTTAAACCACGCTCTGCATCCATCACAGCGCCATGGTTTTATAAGAATATTTCTTCACCACGACTGACCAAAGCAATGGCTTCATTAGTGAGGACCAGGACCCGATCGGTCATGAACAAGACGTCCAAATACTTGGACTCCTCTACCTGGGGCAAAGACCCCCCTCAATCTGGAGGGAACATTCCACACCTGGATGCTTGTTGCAAACTTAAACATCTTTTTAATAAGATTATAAGATCCAGCTGTGATGAAGCTGGTTTCCTCATCACATCATCAGTAATATTACATGTGAAATAATTACCTGAGGTACATTGTATGGCAATTCTTTAATGCTCCAATAGTAAAAGTTTCTTTTTTTGACAAAAGCATAACAAAATTTCAGATTTTTTTTCTGGCTTTTGGTTTTGATGCCACCCCAAGATTTTCTACCTGACGTTACATGTGCGTTTCTGTGAAGCTCCGCCTCTACCTGACCTTACATGTATGTTTCTGTAAGCTCCGCCTCTATTTAACATTATGTGTTTCTGTGAAGCTCCGCCCCAACCTGACATCATGTGTGTGTTTCTGTGAAGCTCCGCCTCTACCTAACATTACATGTATGTTTCTGTAAGCTCCGCCTCTATTTGACATCATGTGTGTGTTTCTGTGAAGCTCCGCCTCTACCTAACGTTACATGTATGTTTCTGTGAAGCTCCGCCTCTACCTAACGTTACATGTATGTTTCTGTAAGCTCCGCCTCTATTTGACCTTACATGTATGTTTCTGTAAGCTCCGCCTCTACCTGACCGTACATGTATGTTTCTGTAAGCTCCGCCTCTACCTGACCGTACATGTACAGTTGTGGTCAAAAGTTTACATACACTTGTAAAAAACATAATGTCATGGCTGTCTTGAGTTTCCAATAA